>CM031701.1:0-425000 GCA_018466805.1 Hippocampus abdominalis | reverse complement strand
TATTTTGACTGATATTCGTAATCAAGAATTCTGAAACTCAAAAGTATCATGTTTCAAGGGTAAATGTTTGAAAACTATCCATTACATCAGCAGTTGTGTACTCCAGGTTTATTAAAAAAAATAAATGGATAAAAATATGGTGTACTGATATGGCATCATGAATACAGCATACCACAAAATCAGAGTATTTTTTCCAATCTCACACTGCAAAGATGAATTTACTGGTAATCATTAATACAGGTAAGTATTGATGTGACTTGACATCCTCTTCCCAAAAGATGCATCTGTAATCTACTATCAATTTGACGAAATAATCTAATACATGTCATCATTAGTTCTACCAACAGTTAACATTAGCATTACTACATCTTGTGACAAATGTTTTACAGTGATCCCTCGCTATTTCGCGGTTTGTTTATTGCGGCCTCGGTGCATCGCGGATTTTTTTCAAACATATTCATTAAAAAAAATAAAATAAAAATTGTGTTTTTTTACCTGTATATGTTAATTGGTCGCTACTTCACGGATTTTCGTTTATCGCGGGTGGTCTTGGTCCCCATTAACCGCGATAAACGAGGGATTACTGTATTCCTAAAGTTATCATGGTAAACCAGTCAATTATAGAATAACCAAGACTGTTTCATAATATTTTTCAGAGCGATTAACCTATAGAACTAATGACCAACTTGACTCGTAATCGTGCCTCACGTCGTATCTCGCTCTCAGGTGAGTTTAGTGATACGCCCTTCGGACGATTCATACGAAAAATCAGACTGGCGTTCCCCTTTCTTAAAGGTCGTAATTAGCAGACCTTATTGTGAGTTTTTTTCGCCGCCATCTCAAACTTTCATCCGCGCGATTCCTCAGTTTGCGACTAGAATAGCAACCCGCATGCGCACATCACGTTATCTGTTGCATCCCCCAACACTAAAAACAAAACAAAACGAAAGTAAATTAGAAGAAACACACTCACACACCACACCACAAACACCCATACAGACACAGTGAAATCGCGTTGATCACACAGGAGAGACTTGATCGCGTACAGTCATCTCGTGTTCGGTGCCTTTTATGGTTAAACGATTTTTCGGTACTGTCAAAATGACGCCACGGAAACGACACGCTACCGATAACGATCGTTACCGTGAAATTCTCAGGCCTGCCGTGGTTTTTTTTTTTTTTGTTTTTGACTGAGAAATTTCCTTGCGTCCCAAAAACGCACATTATTTGGAACTGTGCGTCCCACGGGAAAATTGTGTGTCTAGGACGCGGGACGCAGAGGTAACGAGATGGCTGTATATATATATATATATATATATATATATATATATATATATATATATATATATAAATATAGTATCTAGGACTAGATAGTATCTCATATTATTACAATTATCACAATTAGTGTACATATCATGTACAGTGCATCTGGAAAGTAGAACGCTTCACTTTTTCCACATTTTGTTGCTACCACCTTCGGATTAAATTCATTTTTTTCCACAAACTTGTAGATAATGAAAGTTAAAAAGGCTTCCCACACCATTTTTGGTAAATTTATTAAAAATAAAAAAACTAAACGTATGATCTAGTTATCAGAGCGAGAGCGAGAGAGAGAGACCGATTCACCGAACCCCTTGGGTTCGATTGAACCCAGGTTAAGAACCACTGATGGAGATGCTTTGTTTTTAAAGCTATAAGTCGCAAACCCAAAAGTGGGTCACTGAGCGAGAGAGCGAGACAGACACAGAGGGAGAGAGAAAAGAGGAATGTGTCCAGCAAAGCTGCTTCCAGCTATTTTTTTAAATGTAGATCAGTGGTTCTTAACCTTGTTAGAGGTACCAAACCCAACCAGTTGAGATGCACATTCACCGAACCCTTCATTAGAGAAAAATAAAAATACGATTTTTATTTTTTACAAATTCAAGACATAAAAAACACATTTATTAAAAATAGAAAAACAGTTAAATAACATTTTAAGACAGAAGTATATGTTTTTTTAATTGTGCACAAAATGGACCAGCCAGTGATGGCCAAGCAGGTGAGTCCTTACTAATTGACATGTTGAGTTGGGTGTGTCTTAACCTCAATGGCAGAGGCTCCGTCGAACCCCTGAGACCGATTCCGATTCACCGAACCCCTAGGGTTCGATTGAACCCAGGTTAAGAACCACTGATGGAGATGCTTTGTTTTTAAAGCTGTAAGTCGCAAACCCAAAAGTGGGTCGCTGAAGCCATTTAAGACGGGTCGTGGACACCACTCCCCTATGACCATCCCCAATCTAACTTTTTCCGTTGTTTTCTCTCCCTAGTCAAAAGAGCTTGTGAAGGCCTACCCTCCCTTTGTCAACTTTTTCGAAATGAGCAAGGATACTATTGTTCGGTGTGAGAAACAAAAGCCACGCTTCCATGCATTTCTCAAGGTATGATTTTTTTTCAATTCCAATCAGCAATAATTGTTGGAAAATGATATGGAAATAACAATGATTTTGTACGCTTTTTTTTCCCTAGAAAGCGACAACTGTACATTATTTTAGCCTCATGAAGTCATTTTAAAATGATATATCCATAAGATAAATGTCTTAAAAATGTAAAATAAATCAATTATTCCTAAATTTAAATACAGTAATCACTCATTTATCGTGAGGGTTACGTTCCAAAAAGAACACATAAGTGAAATAAGTAGTCATCTTTATTTTTTACAATTATTAAATACACAATACAGTAATTAATAAAACTAGAGATTAAACCTTTTTTCAGGCCCAAGCATTAAAGCGAAAAGCAAAAACAAAAACAAAATTACAACGTGGGAAGCACTTTGAGCTGCATTCTTTTGTATGAAAAGCTCCTAATTCATGAAGTTTGACTGAGTTAGTGATTATGCTCTTCCTCTTCCTATTTTATCTGTAGATCAACCAGGCCAAGCCAGAATGTGGCCGACAGGCACTGGTCGAGCTCCTCATCAGACCTGTACAGAGACTTCCCAGTGTGGCTCTACTTCTAAATGGTAACTGACACTCAGATATGTTGTATGTTGCATGTTGTGTTGTGTTTCTGGTGGCAAGCTTGTCCACCTCACAGCTAACAGTTCTGGGTTTGAATCTTATGTCAAACGTTTTTGTTTACAGTTTGCATCTTCTCTCTGTACTTTGGTGTATTTTCTCTTTATTATGGCTTTCAGTGCACATTCAAAAGACAAACTTTCTACGGTTTCTGGTTTTGCAAAATTGTGTTATTCTTCATGCAGCGCTCACAGGACTTCACCAAACTAACCATTAAAAATGTACATTGCCTTGTAGGCTGTGGTTACATTCAATATAGGTTGTCACCACGGTTATAAACAATCCTAGTTAGTGATAGAATATGCGTGTGGTTTGAGGTGAGCAATACGGACAAAAAAATTATATCCCGATAATATTTTATATCCCAATAGAATTTCCTCAATATGTATGAAAAACATATTTCGTATAGACCAAACAAATGAAAAACAAAGACAAAATAACATAAAACACAATATCCAGTGGGCAAATTCATGCCATTAAAAATAAGTTTGTTTAACCACTTTTCAAGGCACAAGCATTTTCAAGATCTGCGCTTGCGGCTTAATGTTCGGTTGGCTGCTGTAGATGAGCACTTGGACAAAAGAAAACAGGCAGCGGGGGAAACAGATTGGGCATGCACTTGCACCTGACACAAGTGCAGACCCGTGCAACAGCTTGGCTCTGCAGGTACGAGTGCATGTAGCGCGCTCCTGGCTCATAACTTGACACAGTGGAATACACCAGCAGACTAAAAGCATTTGCAGGAAATAATGGAGGGTTAGTTTGCATCGGCGGGATAATGTGACATGTGCATCAGCGGCAACAAAAATGAATGCAACTTCCGACTTGGCTTTTACAACGCATGAGAAACAGCCATAACGGCCCCCAAGATGAACGAGGCATGGGACGTACTTTTGCAGCGTGTTAACTATCGTAGCTCACGTGTACCTTTTAAAAATGCTTCTCTCCGCGCTCCAGATTCCTATTCTTTGCCAGTACCCTCAGTGAATTGTACATGACATGCTGTTTTTTCAAACAACAGCCACCTGCCTGGCATCCCATCCTGCTAATAGAAACGTGTGTCGCAGGCTATGACGCGAATCTTCGTTGACAGAAATATTGAAATTTAATATTTATTTTACACATTTTTACAGCATTGGAAAACGTGAAGAATGTTTGTGCCATCTTTGTCCTCCTATAGAAACCATATTAAAACAAAAAATATATTTCTCTCCCCCATCTTTTTCCATTTCCAAACATTTTTGAAAAAGCTCCAGGGAGCCACTAGAGCGGCACTAAAGAGCCGCAGATTGCCGACCCCCGGTGTAGTCTGACCTCATCATGAAACAGTTTGAATTATGATGTGCAGAGTAGAACCCAACAAAAAGTCAAAGGGTTAATCATGTTATCTGCAACAGTTATGATCTCACAGCCTTATGTGCTCAAAGCCCAATGAAGACACTAAATTGGCCAGAGGTGTGAGTATGATTGGGTGGTGGTTTATATGTGACCTGATGACTAGGGTGAAATACACATCACTGCATAAGTCAGTTGTGATATACTCCAGCTCACCCATGATGCTGAACAGCAATTTTTCTGTCTCTTTAAAATACTTTTGTTGTTTTTTTTAACCACCAGACATAAGGAAGCACACATCAGATGACAACCCTGACAAACTGAAACTGGAGAAAGCAATTGAGTCTCTAAAAGAAGTTATGACGTGAGTTTCCATGTCTTCACTCTCATTTGTGGTTATCAATCACCATATCATCACACCAATAACGCCTGACTCAATTTTGCCAAACGTTTTTGCCAATGTCAGTTATTTACAGGAAATGAATATATAGTTCACAGCAGATGTTGCAAAAATATAAAAGACAAAACATGAGAATAAACAATAAATGATTTAAGTGCACAAACATACAATATGTATACTGTATATTTATACTGTATTTCCGCGACCATACCACACACCGTATTAAAACGCGCAGCCTCAGATTGGGTGCTATTCTGTATTCAACAAACACATAAGCCACATTGTATTATTCAACAAAGGCATGGTAAAACATACGCTACCTTAAAAAAAATATGGTAGCATGCATGCACGCTAGCATATGTTTTTAAAAAGGGGGATCAAAGTTGAGTTTGGTTGTACTTTATTAAGTATTGTACTCACTCATTATTTTTGGATTCATTCTCATCCACAAATCCTTCAGTCTTCATCTTTTACATCTGAACAGCTGGCTAAGTTACTTCTCTTAATAAAAATAAACTATTTAGCTGCTCACTATTCAAAAGAACTCACACAACTCAATGAATAAATTTAGCAAGCACATGTTCTACTCTTCAACTGATTTTTTCCGATTATGAAAAACCAAGTCAGAATAAAAATTAAACATGTTTGCTCCTTTTCATACGTCTATATTTTATGAGCATTTCTCATGTGAAGCAATTGTTCATTTCAAACAATTCTGAGTTGTAATGAGAGAGTAATGTTAGTTTTGTCAGAACATTTTTAATAGCTGATCCTCTGTGCGGAATTATATTTAATTCAACAGGGAATATTTTCATACAGTATTTTCCCCTGCCTAATGTTATTTTGACCTAATAAAAATACCAAAAATGTTGAGGACTGTTTTGTCATTTCTAATTCCACTATGTTTGTTTATATTCTAGGTTTGTGGCTCTGTATAGTTTCAGTGTCAATATCAAGACACTTTATACATGTTCAGTGCTGTGAAGAAGTATTTTCCCCTTCCTGATTTCTGTGTTCTTGGCATGTTTATCACACATAAAGGTTTGCTTCATCAAACCAATTTCAAAACCACACAGGGGAACCTAAAGAAATACAAAGTGCAGTTTCTAAATGCCAAATTAAGGAAATCGGGAAAGGAGCAAATACTTTTTCATGACACTGTTCTATCCAAGCTAGAATTTTGATATCATATTGACACTGGATTCCATTATAATAACTGTACTGTACTTTTCACCAGTCACATTAACGAGGACAAGAGGAAGACAGATGGTCAGAAGCAGATCTTTGATGTTGTTTATGAAGTTGACGGATGTCCAGTAAGTCTGAGTTTCTCATTTTTCTTTGCATACGACTACTACTACTGTGTTGAAAACACGTACACTTGACATTGCAAGGTCCACAACTCCCAATGATGCTTCATGGTGCATCATTCATCTGTATGGATGAGCAGCAGGGCTGCCACAAACGATTATTTTGCTATTCGACTAATCACCAACAGTCATCTCGATGAGTCAACTAATCAAAACATATAGACAGTAAATTGCAGCATATCGCAACAGCAACCATCATTAGCTTACAACCTGAATTATTTAAGTAAAGTACACATTAAGAACAAAGATTATTAAGATTATTATTTAACTTTTATAAAACTTTCAGCTTGTACCAGCATTCCTGACATGTTTATAAATGCTGGCACAACTTAAATTGAAGACGATACTGTGGCCAATAATTTTGAGGTCTCAATGTTTAGTGCATTTTAAAACGGAACCAAAAACTAAATACCATGCAGAGTTGCACTAATTGCTATAAAGATATCTATAGATACAAAAACACATTTCACTCTTCTTCAGGACATCAGTGAAAAATGGATAGATGGATAGATAAATTCCTTAAAGATTAGGAAGAACATACCATATTTTACAGACTATAAGTCGCTCCTGAGCATAAGTCGCACCAGCCATAAAATGCATAATAAAGAAGAAAAAAACATAAGTTGCCCTGGAGATTTCACATTTTTGGGGGGAAATTTATTTGATAAAATCCAACACCAAGAACAGACATGTCATCTTGAAAGACAATTTAAATAAAAAATAAAATCGAGAACAACAGGCTTAATAAGTGTACTATATAATAATGTTACATGACGCATAAACAACGAACGGGGAATGCACTTGGTATTTTCACATATAATATTAATAGTTATTCAGATAAATACAGCATAAAGGACATGCTAAAAGTTTATCAAATCATTAGTGTCACTCCAAATCACTAAATCCAACAAAATCTCCATCCTAGGTGTCACTTTTAAACAACTCCGATGCAGCGCTTCTCTTCTATGTTGCTTATGTCAGCGTTATCGTCGGTTGCAGGTCTAACTATTCTAGCTTTTCTGAATACTACTAACATGATGGTCCAAACTTTATTTCTGCTGCTCCATTACCGCTTTCGACTGCATATTTCACTACTTGCATCTTGTAATCTGCAGAATATGATTTTCTTTTCAGTGCCATTTTTGTTCGGCCCTTCTCAGTTGTTTTTATTCAGTCCCGGTAGTATTATTTTAAGTTACAGCCAATGTTGAAGTCATCAACGCTGTTCTAGAGCGCCCTCGTGTGGTTCAATGTGAAAACGTGAAATGGTACAATAATGTCTTAATAATTTCACGCATAAATCTCTCCAGAGCACCCCACGGCCAAGCTGAAAAAACGGATTTATCATCTAGAAAACGGTATTTATTTGACATATTTTATAATTCTAATTTACTTTTCCATAGTACAGCCATACCTTGGTTTTTGACCATAATTCGTTCCAGAAGGCTGTTCGAAAAGCGATTTGTTCGAAATCTGAAACTATTTTATTAGCCCATAATTAAGGACTACAGTGATCCCTCGCTATTTTGCGGTTCGTTTATCGTGGCTTTGGTGCATCGCGGATTTTTTCAAACATATTCCTAATTTTTTTTTTTTTTTTTAAAGTCTGCAAAAATCAGTGTCTAAGTGTTGTTTATGATGCGTGCTAGTGTGCGCGCGTGTGTGTGTGTGTGTGTGTGTGTGCGTGTGTGTGTGTGCGCCTATGTGTGTTTGAGAGAGAGAGATATTGAGAGAGAGAGAGAGATATTGAGAGGTATTTAGCGAGAGATATTGAGAGATATTGAGAGAGAGAGATTGAGAGAGAGAGAGAGAGAGGCAGGCTTATAAGAACAAAAGCAGGTCTCTCTCATCCTTAATTGTCTTAATTGACGAATCATAAACACGTCTGCTCCGCACACACACACACACACACACACACACACACACACACACACACACACACACACACACACACGGGATCGCTGGCCTGTGTGTGTTAGACTACACACACACACACACACACACACACACACACACTTCCCAGCGATCCCGCGTGTGCAGCAGACGTGGCTATGATTCGTCAATTAAGACAATTAAGGATGAGAGAGACGCACTAACACTGTTAGTGTGCTCTGCTCAAGCACGAAGGTCCACGTGGGGCTTTTTTTTTTTAAATACAGTATGTTTATTGGTCGCTACTTCGCGGATTTTCGTTTTTCGCGGGTGGTTTTGATCCCCATTAACCGCGATAAATGAGGGACAGTCAGATTTGCGTAGATCACATCAAACACGTCTGCTCACAATGAACTTTACACAAGAAAGGGACCGTCACTTCCTCGAGTAAGGAAGCCGAGAGGAGTCGAGTGGCATATTCGGGTTTGCTCAGTTTGGTCAAAAACCGGTTTTCGGTCGTAAGCCGAGGCGTAAAAATCTCACATTTTCTGGTCGAAATCCCAGAGACGTTCAAAAACCGAGGTTTGACTGTATAAAATAAGCATGATAATGTTTATGTATAAAATAAGCATGATAATGCTTATTTTATAAGTAGGGCGTGCCATTATTATTATTAGAATTTTTAGATATTTTGAGTTGGTGTACATTACGGCCTGCACACCCTGTCATTATCACGTTATCATGGCAGCAACATCGCACTTTCATTGTGGAAACATTTATCAAAACAAACAAATCTGTAACTGCATCACAGCGAGCGTTCCATTTACACTTCAATCTTGGTAGACATGATCCCGTACCAGCTCAAAACACGATCTTGTTATGGGTTACCAACTTCAGAGCTACTGGATCTGCATTGAAACGAAAATCAACTGGCCGACCTCGCACCGCCAGAACTCCACTTAATTTTTAAAACATAACGAAACAGAATGGCATTACAGTAATCCCTCGTTTATCGCGGTGGTTACATTTCAAAAAGAACCAGTGATAAGTGAAATCCATGAAGTAGGATTTATTAAAAAAAAGCAAAAAATGTGAGAGGGACGAAATTTCAAATATGCTGTATGTTTCACATACAGCACATTTGACAATAAAGTTGTACTTGGAACTTGATAGTCAGTTTTATTTTTTACAGTTATTATACAATACTGAACTACGTATACAATGCAGAGGCGATTGCACTAAGACTGCAAGGGAAGCTCAGCTTCCCCTAAAATGTCAAAAAGTGTTCAAATATATGTGTGTACGTACAATTGTGTGGACATGTCATTGACTAAATATGCGCTGCAACGCGCCAAACTTTTGTTCCAAATCAGCTTCTTATTACTGGTTACGACGCGACTCTCTTCTCATTCATTCCCGCAGCTTCACTGTGCTTTAAACTGTGTGGACGCTGAGCAGTTGTAAGTAGTGATGTGCCCAACTGTGCCGAGGCTCCGATGCGTGTGCCGAGTAAACCGGAAAAAAAATCTGCGAAGCGCGCTTCGAGGCATGTGTCGATTACGCATTTCGCCACGCCCGAAGCCTCGGAACGCTCGTTGCTACGTCCGAGGCCTCGGGAGACGGGATTCCTACGTCACCGCCAACAAATAGTTTCGCGGGTGATTCGAAATAAAACGGTGCACCGGGACGACAATGACGGACGGCAGCCATCTCGTTACATCTGTTCCAAATAATGTGCGTTTTTGGGACGTCATTTTGACGGCACCGAAAAATCGTTACCCATAAAAGTCACTGCACACGAGATGACTGTACGCGATCGAATCTCTCCTGTGTGATCAACGCGATTTTACTGTGCTTGTATGTGTGTTTGTGGTGTGTCGTGTGAGTGTGTTTCTTCTAATTTACTTTCGTTTTGTTTTGTTTTCCGTGTGTGTGTGTGTGGGGACGGGGGGGGGGGGGTAAAATCGGGCCGCCCGACCCGAAGCAATGATTGATAATTCGGGTCGGGTCAATTTTCAACCCGTCAAAATGACAGACGGCCTTAAATTTTCCCGTCCACGCTTACAAAAAAATCCGCCAATGATAGGAAATTGTCGGTTAATGTAACCTCTTCAGAAACAGAAATGTAAGAGATGTAAATGTTTATACAGTCTTGTTTAACTTAGATTTCGTTACAAAAGACAGGCTTTGTTATCAGAAATCACCCCTCCTCCTCCCGAGTCCTCACAAATAAAATATAAAATCTCGGGTTTGCTTCGGGCCCGGGCCTGCATATCAAGTTAAGTGATCGGGCTCGGGCCGGGTGGGGCTTAAATACCAGCGGGCCGGGTTGGGGCTGGATTTTTTTGGCCCGATTTACCTCTACATCAAATCCATTGTATCATTTGTTGAGGAAATTTCGCCTTACCATGAAAACTGTGGATACTGAACTCTATAATGAACATCTGCTGAAGCACTTAAGACAAACAAGGTAGTGTTTTGCTTTCCTCCTCTCTTTCTCCTTGGGCAACTTAACAGCCCCCAAACATCTTCCTCCCAGTCCTCCCATCTTAATAATAATAATACATTTTATTTATAAGCGCCT
Organism: Hippocampus abdominalis; assembly: GCA_018466805.1. Lineage (NCBI taxonomy): Eukaryota > Metazoa > Chordata > Actinopteri > Syngnathiformes > Syngnathidae > Hippocampus > Hippocampus abdominalis. Next base: position 414,381 of record CM031701.1, on the reverse strand, counting down.
TCCGAGACACCCAAGGACACTTTACAATCAGACAAAACACCAAACGGTCTTTTTACGTTCTTCAAGGCTGTCAAGTTCCCTTGAAAGGAGCTCCAATCTCATAATTTGTGCACAGCAGATGCGGTCTGTACTTCGTCACCATGCCAAGATTGAACTGCATTGACCTTTCTTTGTCTCTGATGTTTACATAAGGGGAAGGACTGCCTGCCCCTCATTTACATACTATGCCTATATAAATGTGTGACTGTATTTTTTCTGGGTTTCCTGTTAATCACTGTCTGTCATGACATTTATTTTCCACAAGATGGCGCAATAGCACAAATGAAGCCTCATGATGCCTCGGCCCAGGAACGAACCATTTGGATGGAAAGCCTCATTGCTTCATGAGGCTTCATTTTCCCATCACTAGTTGTAGGGAACTCCAGTTCCTCGAGAGCCATATCCTGCCTTTTTTAAGTCCCTCCCTACTCCAACACACCTGATTTAATTGTTCACACCTCGACAGAGCTTGCTGATGAGCTGATTGTTTGAGTCAGGTGTTTTGTAGTCGGGAGCAACCTAAAACAGGCAGGATATGGCTCTTGAGGAACCGGAGTTCCCTACCCCTGCTCTAGGTTGTCCCTAGTTGTTGTGAGTGTGAATGTTTATTTGTCTATGTGAACCTTGCAATTAGCAACCAGTTCAGGGTGCTCCCTGCCTACTGCCCAAATACAGCTGCGATAGACTCCAGCACACCTGTGACCCTGGTGAGGATAAGTGGTTCAAATTATGAATGGATGGATAGTATGTTCGAAACTCAGATTGACCATTAACCTCCTACCACCTGGCGTCCACATGTGTGGACATCACATTTTTGGTTGTCAAGACTACAATGTTAACTTTTGGACTACAAGGGCCTGGCGTCCACTTATGAGGATGTTAAACTACCCCCTGGTGGTGGAAGAAGAGTGTAACAAGCACATGTAAAAATTCAAGATGGCAGACAACCCACCCAAACATTCAGATGGCTCTTCCCAATTGTCAAGACTACAATGTTAACTTTTGGACTAGAAGGGCCTGGCGTCCACTTATGAGGACGTTAAACTACCCCCTGGTGGTGGAAGAAGAGTGTAACAAGCACATGTAAAAATTCAAGATGACAGACAACCCACCCAAACATTCAGATGGCTCTTCCCAATCCAAAAGTCGACCAGATAAAAAATACAAACACATTTCATGGCTGATTCTTGCTCAGATATGTTTAGAAGTGTTCAATGTGTGTTGTGGAAGTTGAATTTTGCAAAAGTAAGCAAATTTGACAATTTACCATGCTGCTAAACTTGATGTACACATATGTGGACAGAGGGACTTAGTTTTGTTGAACATGTCCACAAATGTGGACAGAGGGAGTTGGTTTAAAATTTGTATTTTGGGATGATTTTGTTAGAAAATGTCATTTGGTGGAGACAACTCCGAGGTGGAGGATTTATCAGACATCGATGATCCTGTGGGAAATGCTGAATATCAACCTCCTCCCACCAGCAGTGAGGAAGACAGTAGTGGGTGTGAGGACCCTGTCCCACAGCTCTGTCAGCCTATCAGGGGATGCAAACGTTTGCGTGAGGAATACGAGGGATATCGGTCAGATCGTGACATTGCCACGTCACGCACCCCCAGGCGATGATTCAATTCACATGTGTTTATATATTAAATTATTAGGAATGGGTGAAGGTTTTAAATGTTTTGTCTTCAAATGTTGTAAAGTGTTGAAAAATGTTTAAAATGTATTTATCTCATCAACGTATTCTAATTATTATCCTTGCAAGAATAGTTTGAATAAAGATAAATTAAATATAGATAATTTGAGGTTTATTTGCTGTGAGGTACTATTCCACTGCTTCTTACTGATTTAAGTTTTTTTCCAAGGCATCGTTTCAGTACTGGTAGCGAGGTAGTTTATGAACAGTTTATATACAGTATCAAAGTCAACATTTTGTTTTTGTGACAACACTGATCAGTCCAAGATCAGTAGGATTCAAATCTTAGCTCTCTGAATAGGAATCCAATTGGGAGGTGTCAAGAGACTCCAACCCCACATTTTGGATATTTTGTGTTCAAATATGATGCTATCAGTGTGTGCATCTGTGATTATTATTATGTAAGGACTAAACATCAGGATTTCTGTCTTTGTAAAAGAGACTACTGATTTGTAGTCACAGACCTTGTTGGCTTCAATCTGTTGATTGTCCACGTGACTGTCAATATCATATCCCGCTCTTTGCAGGCCAACTTGCTGTCCTCCCACCGCAGTCTGGTTTACAAAGTGGAAACAATCGCACTCGGAGACAAACCCTGTGACCGTGGTGAACATGTCACACTCTTCCTCTTCAGTGATTGTTTGGAGGTAATGTTTTTTGTACTAGACTTTTAAAATGCACAACTTATCTATTTTATATGGACACATACTATTGTGTTCATTTTTTTAACCTGTCAAAGTCTTCCCTGTACATTTTGTAATTTATTTGTGGCATTTATGGGGGGGATTTACTTTGAAACTAAAAATTGTTTTTCTTTTTTTGTTTTTTAAGGGTACATCAATGCATTTCCAAATAAGATGTCTGTGTTGGAAAGTTGAAGCGAACAATTTAAAAACCCAATTCCAATAAAGTTGGGACATTGTGTTAAACATAAAATCTAAACAGAATACAATGATTTTCAAATCATGTTCAACTGATATTTCATTGACTACACCACAAAGACAAAATACTTAATGTTCAAACTGATAAACTTTATTGCTTTTAGCAAATAATCATTAGCTAAGAATTTTATGACTGCAACATATTCCCAAAACGCTGGGATGTGTTACGTCACCTTTTCTTTTAACAACATTTAATACACATTTGGGAACTGACGATACCAATTGATGAAACTTTTTAGGTCGAATTCCTTCCCATTCTTGCTTGATGTACAGCTCCAGCTGTTCTACAGTCCGGGGTCTCCTTTGTTGTATTTTACGCTTCATAATGTGCCACACATTTTTAATTGGAGACAGGTCTGTACTGCAGGCAGGCCAGTCTAGTATCTGCACTCTCTTACAAAGCAGCCATACTGTTGTAACGTGCAGAATATGGTTTTGGCATTGTCTTGCTGAGATAAGCACAGTATGTACCTTTCAGCATTTATGGTGCCTTCACAGATGAGTACGTTACCCATGCCATTGGCACTAACATACCATCAAAGATGCTGGCTTTGGAACTTTGCATCCATAACAGTCCAGATGGTTCTTTTCCTCTTCGGCCCAGAAGACACGAGGTTCAGAATTTCGAGAAACAGCTTGCAGTGGGGACTTGTCTGACCAGAGAACAGTTTTCCACTTTGCATCAATCCAGTTTAGATGAGTTTGAGCCCAGAGAAGCTGGCGGTGTTTCTGGGTGTTCTTGATGAATGGCTTTTGCTTTGCATAGTTGAGTTTTAAGTTTCACTGAAGGATGTAGCACTGAACTTATCCTGTATGTATGTTATTTATGTGATGCATATAATGTAATGTGTTGACTCACTGCTTTAATTCCAGTTTAACTTTTTCGCTCATTGTTGTCATTAGACATACTTACCCGATTCTGACTTCGGTTCCGGATCCGTCAGTTGTAAGTCAGCTGCGGTGGCATCGATTCTCAATGCCAGATTATGCTCATCAGTTCCAATAATAAGGACACTTGGTAGTCATCCCTGCAAACATAACACATTCTGTCTGTCTGATTATATATTTTTATTCAGATTGCAAGGAAGCGACACAAAGTTATCAACACTTTTAAGAGTCCACTGGGACAAACAAGAGTGCCGCCTCCACTGAAGCACATCACTTTGATGCCACTGTCACAAATTCGAAGAGTTCTGGACCTGCGGGACACAGAAGGTGATATGACCACATGTACAGATGGAAAAAAGCTATAATGAAGTGAAGAATGTTGGGTGCTTATTTAACCTACTGTAGATCGCAGAGAAGTGTGAATTTGGCGATAGGCCGTTTTGTTGAAACATATTTTTTGAAATGGGAATAGATGGAAAGAATAGAAAATATGACGTCATTGTAAATACAAGTATGACTAATAACATGTTATGGGAAAATGGAGTAAAAAACTAAAATGAAAAAGACTTTCATGGAGACATGTGGCTGAATGGAACCAAGTCAGACTGGGCCAAAATTAATTACAAAACTACTCTCTTGGAGCTTTGATGATTTTTAAAGATGACATCTCAACTTCGTCGGCTCATCTCAATGACACCACACTCACTTGCAACATGCAGTTAAGATATGCATTTGAATTCAACTCAATTTAGAGCACTTTAAAATAACCATTTTTGCATACAAAGTTCTCTACATGTAGTATGAATCAGTCATACATCAACAAAGACAGTAAAAGCAATAATATAATAACAAATACAGCAGTATGCGTGTGTGTAAATGTGTGCTTTAAGCTAAAAAGATGTTTGCACAGGGATACACAAATTGACATCAGCACTGAAAATATAATATTACGCCCCAGTTCAAGTGTGTCACAGCCCTTTTGCACACTAAGAATATATCAGTCCAGCCGCAATTCGAGTCAAATCAGTCGTCACACTTGTTTCCCAGGGCCAAGTTCAAAATAAAAGCCAAATAAGGCATTGATATCCAAGTGCAGTATTAACGTATTTTCCGCACTATAGGGCGCACCAAAAAGTCTTCCATATTCTTAAAAGCTCACCGAGCGCCTTAAAATCCGGTGCATCTTGTGTATGGTCATTACGGTAATATGTCGACCCCACGATGGCTCCTTGCTGGAGACATGCTTACAATGTTATAACTTGCTGTTGGTTCAGTGGACTGTGTCGCTACTTTATTAAATACGTTTTTGTTGCGGCTCCGAAAAAAGGAGAGCAACAAATGCAGGTATGTCTTTGTCCGTCTCCGTGCCTTCTTTAGTTGGAGTCGAGAGGCGTTCAAGACCGCCTCCATAAAAACTTCAATGAAACTACGAAAATTTATAATAATACAGTGAAACACCTGTAGAACGAAACCTACATGGGTGGCTGGCTTTAAATGTTCATCAGCTGAGCAACGCTGTCTTGGGTGGCGATCGAGGGTAGGTCGCGTTAGAGACCGTGAGATAGTGGAAAGAAAAGCCACCGGGATACCAGGAAGTATCTGTTATTGTTAGGTTCAGACGCAGCATGAACGTTGCATTGCTAAAATGCTACAAAACGGACCTTTGGATGTCAAACAGCTAAGAAAAGAAGCACCTTGACGCTGGAAGAGAGGGTAAAAGAGATCAAAATGAAAGACGGAGGAAGCAAAATAAAATAAATTATCCAAGAAATTGATGTAAGTGAAAGTGAATGCTGATCGTAAATTTCGCAATTTCTTTCCCTTTATTTCTTTCTGCACTGACTATACGAAGTGTCAAATAAGTGTGTGCTACTTATGCACTATTGGAATAAAAATAAAGAGTACACGTATGATTGTGTATGCGTATACACATACGTTTGTGTGTGTGTGTGTGTGTGTGTGTGTGTGTGTGTGTGTGTGTGTGCGCGTGTGTTGAGAAAAAAATGTTGCTGCAAATATGATTTCGTTGTAGAGGAGTTTCACTTTACATCAAAACTGAAAAGCAAGCGACGATATTACAAAATAAATTCTATAGCGCCCCCCCCCCTACAGAATTTATATTGTGATTTCATCATTTGTGAATACACAACAAAGGAACAAATAACTACTACAGTCAAACCTCGGTTTTCGTACTTAATCCGTTCCAGAAGACTGTTCGGAAACCGAATTGTTCGGCATCCGAGGCATAAAAAACTCGAAATTTTAGTTCGAAAACCGAATTGTACGAGAACCGAGACGTCCGAAAACCGAGGTTTGACTGTACTTACATCTGATAGTTCTGTTGGAGCTATGATCAAAGAAATGCCAATGCGTTTTTCGGAGGCGGTCATGAACGCCTCTCGAGTTAAATGAAAGAAGAGAAGGGACGGAGACGGACAAAGACGCACCTGTATTTGTTGAAAAAAGGAGAGCTGTGGTTTTATTTTTTTTTTTTAACGCAGACTTTATTAATGGTTTTCACAGTCTCAACAAATACAGGTACTGTATGTACGTCTTTGTCCGTCTCCGTGGCTTTTCTTCTTCCGTTCCACTCGAGAAGCGTTCATGACCGCCTCCGAAAAACGTAAATTAATGATTACTTCAATGAAACTACGAAGAAAATCAAGCGAGGAAATCACAAAGTAAATTCTGTAGGGGGGGATATAGAAATTATTTTGTGATTTCCTCGCTTGAATTTCTGTTTTGATCCATCCATCCATCCATCCATCCATTTTCCGAACCGCTTGATCCTCACTAGGGTCGCGGGGGGTGCTGGAGCCTATCCCAGCAGTCTTCTGAATTGGTTGCCAGCCAATCGCAGGGCACACAGAGATCCACGCTCACACTCATACCTGGGGACAATTTAGAGTGCCCAACGAGCCTGCCATGCATGTTTTGGAATGTTGCAAACTCCACACAGGGAGGCCGGAGCTGGGATTACCTCTGCACTGTGAGCCGACGTGCTAACCACTGGACTCTGTTTTGATCCATTATTTTCAATTTTCGTAGTTTCATTTAAGTCCAATAATAGTTAATTTATGTTTTTCAGAGGCGGTCATGAACGCCTCTCAAGTTGAACGGACGCCTCTCGACTTGAATGGAAGGAGCGTAGCACCATCTAATGGAGGCATTTTAGATTGCGCCTTATAATGCGAAGCGTCCAATGTATGAAAAAAAATTACAAAATAGCCATTCATTGAAGGTGCGCCTCGTAATCCGGTGCGCCTTTTAGTGCGGAAAATACGGTACTTATTTTGCTTTTATTTTTAAGTTCACCTTTACGGCGCATTTTACACTCCTCTCTGAATAACCATTGTGGCTGCTGGCTTGATGGTTGGCTCTCCACTCAGACTCCACTAACGGCATCATTCGCATTTCTGATTGCTTTGCAGGAGGGTTGCCGGCAAAACAGTTCTCCTTATGTTGCTGTGCCTTAGCTTCGATGTCTTCAAAATGTCCTTTTGCTAAAGCAGCCCGTGGTAGCAAAAGCGGCCCGTGGTAGCAAAAAAAAAAAAAAAAGAGCGGACAGCGAATGGCTGCCCTTCCAAAACTGTACTAAGCTAGCTGATCACAGGCTCCCATACTGCAAGTCAGAGTTGGGCAATGCGTTTTTTGAAATGGCCATGTAACTTAATTTTGTTAAAAATGAACTTGTCTTTTTTTTTTTTTTTTTTTTTTTAAATAAAGTAAATTGTATTTTTTATACAAGCTGCCATTGTGTAGATCTGGATTATTATAATTATGTTGTGGGAACTCAGAAATAAAAACTGTGTGGGGGGGGGGGGGGGCTCAACTTTTATTAAAAATATATATTAACAGTAAGATTTGCCCAGATGTGCCGTAAGTCTTTCAGTAAACCAAGCCAATATTTTTATGTGCAGCCCTGACTGCAAAGCGGTCATTCTGTCATGCCGAGATGACATGGGTGCAGTAATAGTGTATTTTTTTATTTTTAATTTAGAGTAATTTTTTTACAACATGAAGCAACTTGTGGACTCTTTCCTATTTTATATGAAAATCACAGCTAGTCCCCAGATCCCACAAATATTATTATTAATATTATATTCATCATTGCAAAATTATGTTTTATTGACACCTTTGCACAACGTTGTCTGCCTCCATTGTTATTACTGATACTCATTATCATTAGTGACGCAGATTTCTGGCAAGCGAGCCAGAACTAAAACAGATTATGTTAATTAAGCTATATCCTGGAGTTGCTGACTAAAAAGATGTCTCGCGTCTAAAGAGCAAGTGACTTGGAGTCACTCCAAGTGACAAGACGGGCATGCAGACCACTTTGAGAGCGCTAACAACATAATGCGCTGCCAACTGCTAACCAGGAGCCTACCAAATGTGTTCCTCTCTTGAAGCAGGAAAGAGGTGGTGGTGCTTCACAATCCAAATGGCTCCTCCACTCTTGCTATCTACCTCTTTAAACATTGTGTTTATTGGCCGTCGTGCAGTGCAATACATTTGTAGATGGTAATTCATATATGGATGTGTCTGCTGCATCACAAGCGGAATTCCTCAAGTATGGGGCTTTCCAAATAAGGGGCATGTGGTAATAAGTGTTAAAAATACTTTGCATCAACTCTTTATTAAGTTGCTCATTTTGTTTTGCTGTCCCATGCTCAATTCTGCGGGACGGTTCTTATCAGAATTTAAAAAACATGGACATTGCCCTGGAAGTCAATTCCTATCATTTGCCAGCTCTGTTATAACTAGGAAATACAAATATTTGTAACAAATATAAGCATTCACTAAAGTTACATCTCTCCGCGTTGCAACATTGCATTACAATTAAATCATCATTCATAGATATTTAAACTAGCGAACATCCCAACAAAATTGTCCACTTTTGTCAAGCAGTCCAACTACCTGTTCCAGTAGTTTTTGTAAAACTCATGATGAATACTAGAATATTCTGGGTTCAACATTTTTGTCCTGAATGTTTTTTGTGCTTGGAGAAATACGTACACATTCTGCCTTTGTATCTCACATCTCTCCTATACCCTTCCTTTCAGAATGTGTGAATGCATTTGCTTTAGTCGTTCACCCGCCGACTGAACAGGAGAACATGCTGTTCAGCTTCCAGTTGGCTGGAGAGGAAACAGTGAAAAGTGACTGGCTTCGAACGCTTTGTCGACATGTAGCCAACACCATCTGCCGGACTGATGCGGTAACGGACAACACTCAGAAGCACACGCGCGCGCACACACATGCAAGCGTGCACACACATACAAAATAGCCAAATGTTATGGATCATCAGTATTTTGTGACATAACTCACTGAACGCTAACTAATTACAACCATAACAACAATTATTTTGCATATTTTTACAAATCCATTGTCAAACATGAATGGTGGCCCTGGGCCAGTATAGCGCTATGTTAGGCCACCAAGACACTTTAGACGCAAGCCGGTACGAATTTCATAAAATAATTAATGGATTCTCAGTGTATTATAGACTTGGGACCAGTCCGTGAGCTACCGGTCGATTGCGATCGACGTAATGGGCACCCCTGTTCCAGTCCATATTTGGTCCAGATGTTCCAGTACACTCTTCCTGCTATCTGGTTATGTCTCTCCATGTATGCCTTGCCTGCCAGCATCTTCCCTTGCTGTGTGATATGCTACTCTGTGGCTTCCTTGCGCAGCCTACACTTGGGGTCCTGTCTGATGTGGTAGATCCCAGCCTCTATTGATCTGGTGTTTAAGGCCTGGTCTTGTGCTGACACGATAAGCACCTGTCTTTCAGTGCAGCATTTTCCAGCCATCGGTGTCAGCCACTTCAATTTGTCAGTGGTACATGTAGGCGCATGTCTTTCCATCACAGTCCAGCTGACTCCTTTTCCTTTCTTGGCTTCTGTTGCCTGAGGCATTCACTTAGCAGGTTATCCCTGGAGGCTGTTGTTTCTTCATGGATAGTGCCCATGATGCTAACTTATCCACGGCCTCCCTCTTTCCACTTGGTGTACAGCTTCAAAATGCTGGACAAAACCTCCCTGCATTGAAAGAAGCTTTCAAGATAATAGCGGCTTGCGCCTCTTCCAGTGGCCAGGATATTATGCCAGCGTGTTATCTGATTTAAGGCAGGGCGCCGTAGGTGTTAATGGCCTTGATTTTATTCTTGCTGTTCATTCCAATACAATACAATACAACTATTTATATAGCAGATTTCAGAACAGCTTCACAATTGCGTCAGGCTTTCTCGATGCAAACCACTGTATACGTTTATTTTGTTACACTAACTTACTCCGAGTAAATGAATGATGACAGTTGCAGTAGTCAAAGTTTTTATCCGATCCACAGGGTGACCTAATTCACTGTGCAGACCCAGACTCACTACAGGTCAGTACCAGAGATATGGACAGCACCCTAAGCAAAGCCTCAAGAGCCATCAAGAAGACATCCAAAAAGGTAAAAGCAACGTTATTTTTAATGGTTTATTTATTTATTTAGTCACTTACTTACATAAGTTTCTTTAGAGAAGTGATGCATTGCGTTTGTATGAAAATGTAATCAGGGCAATATGGTCTTAAACTTACCGATTTTGTCCCTCAAAAATCTGATCTGAATGTCTTCCTTCAATCAAAAGAAAAAGCAAATGACAATGAAATTATTGAAATCTTTAGATTGTCTCTTTAAACACAACCAAGGGTATCATACATTCTCATAAAACATTTGAAATGTTGGACAATTTCACATAAATTATAATAATTAATCAAATATTCCCTTTAGGATCAATATGTAATAATTTTTCAAAAAGTAACATACATGAAAAGTCCTGCTTCCAAACAAAAACAAGCTTTGTCCCTGAAAATGTAAACAGAATTCCGCATACAGGAAACAGCACGACAAGTAGGTTGTGTACTTTCATTAAACATATTTTGGCAAGAAAATGAAACCTTTCTTCAACATAAATCTTTTAGCATACCTTGTTACATCTTAGAATGTCACCCCTACATTTACAACCCTCATTAGTTTATTTTATGCTCACATATTGCAATGTACTGTGTCTTGACAGAAATAAACACCAGTGTAGTGTATAATACTTTCCACTACAAATACTTAATAGTAGGGCTGAATGATTCTGTAAACTTATGCCACACGACAAATGTACCAAAAAACCTTTTTGATCATGGTTATTTTGTGTGTTCTAGGTGACAAGGGCATTTTCTTTCACAAAGACTCCAAAGCGTGTGATCCAGAGGGCATTTATGTCCACCAGTACCCCAGATGATAAAAAACAATGTTTCAACTCTGAAAACCATAGCAGCTCGACACTGTCTGTAAGTCTTTGTTTATTTGGTGAACTGGTGATAGATTGCTTATAAAATCCATTGAGTTGTGATATAACTGAAGATGTGTATGATACAGTAGAATCTTCAAATTTGCCAACAGTTATACATGTTGGAAAACAACAGGAATGGGGATGGTCCGTGGTACATTTTTACGGTTAAATCCTGAGATGGTCCACCATGCCTAACGTCCAATGACACATTGCATATTGTGTATGTTAAATCCAGAAATAGCAACCGTAACTGACACTACTGCCTTTTAATACGGTGCGCTGTACGGTCGTGAAAATACAATACTCTTCTTTCCACAGTCTTGAAAGAAGGCAGTCTTTGTGGATGTCTTCATCATCTTCTCCATGTGCAATTTCAAACATGGATCTGGTATTCTGTGTCAAAGATGCAGGTTCCCTATCGGTGATGGACCAATGGTTTCTAGCTGACTCATTTCGAGTTATGTTGACCAATCCTCCAGCAAACCTTCGGTTTTGTTGATCTGCTGAAGACACAAATCAAAACAGCATCTCGTTGAAGCTTTGGTTGGTTTCTTGGATGACAAATTCACCATTGAGGAAACCCTGGTTTGACCTGTCTTGCCATCAGTGCCAGAAATGGCACTGGAAACACTCAGAATAGAGTAGGGCCCTCCCCAGAAAGGAAATTTACCTTTCTTTTCATCTTGTTTGAATTGACTCAAATTATTTTTTTCAAATGCTTGGAAGGGACTCAAATCCCCTTTACCAAGGACTTACAACTTCCCGTAAGGACAATCTCAATAAACCAAGAGGTGGAATTATTGATAACACTTTCAGAACATTTTAAGAAACTGTAATTGAAAATCTCAGCAGGTAAAGGAAATTGTTCCCATTCGGTCACAAAGACGTTGGACCCCACATCTCAAGTTAAGGTTGAAGACAAAAGTCTTTTCCTCCATGGCGTCCCTTCCAATGTTCGTGCTGAAGTCATGTTTGGCTCTCAGGCAATGCTGTTTATGATGCTAGGTTTGCTGTGGAAATTTCTGTCGGTTCGTGTGAGATGATGAAATATTGATGGGGTCACATGATAAAAAGAAACAGGAAAAATGTGTTTCCGTTACAGTTTTGCAATATAATTCCGTATCGACACATCTGAAAAACCAATTTATGAGACCAGAATGTTTTTTTTATCTCACTACGAAGAGAGTGAACAAGTAAAAGAAGTGTGTGATTTCTGAATGTTGAGTTCCATTCAGGATTGTCCAGTTCCAAAAACATGACATGGCTGTCTTGGTTGAACAATTTTGTTCCTGTCTAATTTAATTGTAGTCGCTGCAAAGCAACAATCCGCTGGAATCTATTGTATACATGGCTAAGTTGAATCTGCTTCATTTTGGGCTCGTGTTTGGAAGCTTCATCCAATGTTCCATAAGCTTTAGGAATCATAGATGTGTGTCAGCACACAATCACATTTTACTTTGGAATCTAGCCAATAAAGTAACGGTTGCTCTTGTCAAACACCAGCTGATGTGCAAGAAAGGTTCATTATCGAAAATGTTTTGCATTAGGTCTTGAGTGTGCCTGATATCTGATCTGAGTTTTTTTTTAAGTTGCTTGAAGTCAAGACATGGGGAGACAATACAATGTTGCATCAAGGGTATTTGTTTTGATGGCTCTCGTGGTTGTCAACGTTCTGTACATTTGTCTTATCCCTTAATGGGAATAATGTAATGTTGTCAGATTGATTGTGATATTAATTTAAATGCTCACACATTGTCTCCCTTGTTGTCTTTTGTTTTAGATGTCGCGCTTTGCCTCCACGCAGAGTTTGAATGACAAAAGCAGTACCACGGTGCAACGATCTAATTCTTGGGACAACCCTCCTCTGAGTGCCAGAGTTCCTGTCTGTCCACTCACATCCTGCAGTCCTGCTCAGAATTTTACAACACAAACTTTGCCGCGGCTACCCAAGGAAACCAAAGCCTATGCTCCAATGTCTCCCCTGAATACTTAAGAGGCTAAATCTCTCGTTTTCAAATCTCATTCATTAGTCATATCTTAACATATTTTTCTTCAAGCCTGACTGTTCCCAGACATACAACCAATGCAACCTATCCCAAGTTTGATCCCGTTTCAAATGTCCAAACCACCCCTTATCTCAATTCAAAAACATTTGGTGAACATTTTGGATCCACTTGTTTCTAGACATGTTCAGGCTACAAAGTTCAAACCAAGGCTCCCAGCTTTTCATATCATTGGAAGAACCTCTTCTGAGTAATGCAGGGATGCCAAGGTGCCCTTGCAACCTCATGAAGCACTTCAGTCCAGTTCCCAAAGGAATACTCTCCTTTAACCAACCATGCCCAGGTTCTACAGATTGATGTTTATCAATTACCGTTTAAGAAAAACGAGCAAACTGTAGGTTTGTGTATTATGAGCTATTCATATAATAGTTGCTGCTTGCCTTTAAACACTTCTGCACTCTTAGACTTTAACCTGCAGGTTCACTACATTAAAGTACCATGTGTTTTTACCCTCTTGATTTTCAATTTAATATGAAAATAAAGTAAGTAGATTTTAAGGTGTTGATTTGGAAGAACTTCATTACTCATTATCTGGACCGTGGGGTGCCGGCTGGTGATAATGGCTGTTTTGGAAGAATATTCACTGATTTGCAATCTGGAGTTTAACAAAAAAAAATGCACTAATATGAGGAGGTCAAACTTGTGCTGAAAAGTGAACGCCGGTAATGCTCAATATGGAATTGAAATGTTGGGTTAAAAAAAATCTGAATTATAGGATTTATTGGCAAATTTGTCTCCATTAATTTGGGAACTTTGGGGAAAAAAAGTTTGGATTACAGAACATAAATCACCTCCACAAATTAAAAACAAAAAAAGAATATTTACTTTTGGCCTTCCCATGCCTTGCAAAAGACTTGAATGATACAACTAACAGAACCATGTGATTTCTGTGAATATTATTTTTTTCCCCTGAATATGTTACAGCACCGTGTGTGGTAGGGCATATGCTGTTTCAAGTATAACACTACCATATAAATGCTAATCGTTCGTCTTTAGATCAGGGGTGCCCAAACTTTTTTGACCGAAGATCTACTCTTCGATCAACCAACCTCCTGCGATCGACCCATTGCCGCGCACATACATGCACATATGCACGCACGCCATGATGAGGAACAGCCTGACGCGGAGGCATGTGACACACTTTGGCAACCTGTTAACTATTGTAGCTCACGCTTACCGTTTTAAAATGCTTCTCTCGGCCCTCCAGATTCCTATTTTTTTACCCGTATTCTTGGTGAATTGTACACGAAACAAACTCTGAATGAGAATAATAATAATAAAAGATATGGCGCAACAGCTCCGATCACAAGCTGCAATTGCAAACTGCTGAGCGGTAACAACTTCCGGTGAGACAGGTCCCATGCCACCTTAGATTAAAAATGTATCTGCTTTATTTATTTTATTTTATTTTTTTAACACTTTTTGTGAAAATGAGACTGATAGGATGGTTGGGGTGCAGTGTATATTAACACAAAAATATATTACTGTACAGTAATCCCTCGTTTATCGCGGATAATGGGGCCCAAAACCACCCGCGATAAACGAAAATCTGCGAAGTAGCGACCAATTAACATATATTTTTAAAAAAAATTGCCCCACGTGGGCCTTTGCGCTTGAGCAGAGCCACTAACGCACACACATACACGTACACGCACACATGCACAAAGACACACAAATGTTTGTTTTTTTCTCCTCTACACCCCTCGCGATTGACTTGGGACTAGTCAGCGAACTACCGGTTGATCGCGAGCAACGTAATGGGCACCCCCTTCATAGATCTATGAAGTTTCCAATTGTCTGTTAACACTCAGGAATCAGAGGCTATGTCGTCACTTTGATCTTGTTTGACAGTAGCCTTCAGCTGAGTGTGGCAATAAACAGCTTAAAGCCTCATTTTTTATGAATATTTGCTTATGTCTGCCAAGATGCCATTTGTCGTGAAGTGGGTTGAGTCACCTGCCTCCATAAAATGCTCCACATCAAAGCAAAAAAAAAAAAAAAAAAAATGGCCAATCATCTGCTGTTATTATTATTATTTTTCTCTGAAGCTAGAGAGCAACATTGCCTGAATGCTAAGATACTTGGAACACATTTTTGTCCCTCTTGGGCGGATTTATTTAATAATAATTATTATCGATTATTTTTAATGACTTATAAAGTGCAAAGCATTTCATTAAACGATGGCATTGAGGCAGAATGTGTGTTGTTAAACAGAGAAGTGTAAACTGACGACATAGCCTAGAAATTGTGAACATACTGCATACACTATGAGAATGAATGGAACGCCACCACACAGACAGTTGATTTATTATGCGTTGCAATGACGTGACGTCATCTTTACTATACGTCTCTGTTACATGACTACAGCTTTACTGAATGTCTACGTGAAATGAAGAGAAAGAAAAGGATCGCCTCATAAAAAATGAACCTCACGTTGGATCATATTTACTTCCGTCAACACTGCTGTGTGGTCATCTTTTGCATGTCCCTCGACATTGTGCTTTGTGCGCACGCGTCACAGCACATTTGTGTTTGTAATGTGAACAAGAACATAAAAAGCAGATTTGATAAAAATAATCTGAATCGGGCGTCACACTCTGTGGTGTGAATATAGCCTGCCTGACTGTGACATTTATATACTGTATATGGGTGACATGGGAAAAAAATCTTATATCACCATAATGATATACCATGATGTATTTTCAGTTATTCTGTTAAACTGAATCAACCCACTATGACTGCTGAACATTTCTCATTTTATTTTGAAGTGACAAACACCTGTATCAAATGATAAATGCATCCAGTAGTGCCTCTATATAAAAGTTATCAAAAAGAATGAGCTCCCGCCACTGACATTTGCATTTCGTTTGCACACGCAGTTTGCTCCCTCTCAACGTCCTGATCACAAAGGATATCGCGCAAATGATATGTCAGCGCAAACATGACCCCAACGTTTGAACACTTCCGTGCAGGTTACATGTTTTACCGGAATGCCACACATGGCAAAGTATACGTGCTAGCTTTGCTCCAAAAACGTTGTGGTAGAACAATGGCAGTTAGGAAGAGAAAGAAATGATCAGATCATGTGTTTTTGTTGTTCTGACCGAGGAGGTACTAATGGAACCGAAGACTCGTATCAATCATTATCAAAATTCACATGGACATCTCTACTAATGCCCACACGAATCTCAGAAAATATCAAAACAATTGTCTCAATATTTTGATGTTTATGGACATTGGTCATAGTTTCCTGACACAAGCTTTAATATCAGGGTTTCCTGGTGCGCGTACGTAATATAAAACAGGTTCCCTCACATTGGTCAGTTGTGGCAGGTTGCAATGCGTCAACTCCCAATTTTACATCAGCTTTCCATAGACGTTTTTTGCTTCCCTCAAACTGTATACGACTATTAGCGCTGGTATTAGTGAAGTATCGGTAGATGTTGTTAGTCCCTTTGCATAGATGTGGGCAATTTCTCTGCCAGATATGCATTTTACGAAGGATTTCCCTATCACATTTTTCCACCAAAGTCTGAGTCCGAGTCAGCTGAGTTTGAGGATCTGCCGATATCGAGTCGTGATCCAATACCTCGGCAATGTGTTAAGGAGGTAAAAATTGTTGACTTTTCCTGTTAGCGTCAGTGTTGCATTTTTCTTTCTTTTGACAATGTCTGTGTACCTCTGTCTTATTTGTTGCAAAATTTAAAATGGGGCTTCCTGTTAAATTTAGCAAATGCATCCTCGAGACTTTTTTAGGTCTTTGGGCTGGCTGTTAGATGTACCTTACAAAATGTCATCAATCTTGGAGAAAAGTACAAACCCTCTAGTTGGTGTTTTCAAATAATGAACGCCTAAATACTCCTTAAGGTAAATATGGGATTGACTTGCAACCACAAGGAAGAAAACATCAAAGAAAAAAAATTACTGTAGCCAAGAGGGTATGATCACTACTTTGAAAAATAAGTTGGGCGATGTCAAGTTAAAGCAGGTATTCTTGTCATGGTGAATCATTACAATTTGCGGGACTGTAATGTCTACGCATGAAAACTAAACAAACCTTGCACGCTCATCGACCCAGGTGTAAAATGTGATATTTTAAAGTTGTCATAAATGAAGAAAACCAAATGCTCTGCACCGCCACCTAGAGTAGAAAAATAACCAATCCTGGTACGGTTGACCAAGGCCTCCGAAAATTGGCGGGCACATGTAGCATCCTGAGATGTTCATTTTAAACTATGATTACAGTTTCCTTTTTTTTTTGTACAAGAAGTGAGCTATAAATATTTGAATGTCCAATTTTGGTCAATTTTGCACAACTCCAGGGGTCATAATTTAGTGATGACTAAAAATGTCATTTTTGTACATTTTTGTACATTTGAATGAACATTTATCAGAAAAGCCTCATGAAATTCATCATGCTCCACGGCAAATATTGTGACTTTTCGGCAAAGGGTGTGGACATTAGAGTGCCTAAAATTCTGATGATTCACCATAACAATAATACCTGCGTTCACTGCTTGGGCCTGATGATGTTCAAGATGAGTCCTTTTCTGCTCACCTTCACATACAGTAATTATGAACCCCACTGGCACAGCTCTGATCCCCCAGTCAGAACATGGAAAAATAGGCAGAGAATGGTGACTTTTGAATCTAAATTGTTCAGATAGTTTCCAACAATAAAAATAATGATTATAATATTTCCCCAGTGTGTGTGGCATGGCCCACCATTTTTGGCATTGAATGCCGAGGGCTGTCAGATTAATTTGATTGAACTGAAATGTGATTGCACAAAATAATGATGATAATAATAATAATGAACCCACAAATAACCGGAAGCTGCACAGCCAAGGTACACGCTTTGAAGTGAAGACAATAGACTGTTGGAAATAAATGATTAACATTTTCTGCAAGGTGTAAATGTACAGTAGGTCAGGGCTTTTGAAAGTCTTGAGGCCACCACAGAAGGCTGTTAAGGCCCTGATAGTATGGCACTGGTCAAATGTCAAACTCTTTATTTGGTTTAAACCTAAATTTACAAAAATAAAAAATAATTGATTTTCCTAATAATCAATGTATACCAAGCTAAAAAAATGTAACCACATAACCCGTATATGAAGCGAACTGTGGATTTTGCATGAAAAATGACAAAAACAAGCATGATTGAGTGATTTTTTGAAAATCACTCAAAATATTTGATCTGCTTAACATTGTGGGGTGGAATGGGCAAGCTATTACGTTATATTCCATCCCCATGTCTGTTCTCCTTCCTCTCCTAAAAGGACATAAATAATGGTGCACATACAAGTGGATATACTCACATGGTTGAGTGAGATTGCAAACGGACTATAAATCGCCAAAAATCACATTCATTTCATCAATGCCCCCTGCCCCCCTTTGATTCTCATATTGGTATGGCAAACCAATTCAATTTTTACTCCTGCTGTTACTTCCATCCATCCTGATGTGCTTATCCTCATAAGGTGACGCGGGCCGTGCTGGAGCCTATCCCAGCCGTGATCTGGGCACACAGATGAACAACCATCCATGCTCACACTCGCACCTCGGGTGTTCCATTAACCTGCCATGCATTTTTTTGGAATGTGGGAAGAAACCGGAGTACCCAGAGAAAACCCACACAGGCACTGGCAGAACATGTAAACTCCACAGAGTGAGGCCGGAGCCGGAATCGAACCCCGCACCTCTGCACTGTGAGGCCGATGTCGACCACCGGGCCGCCTCAGCTGTTACTTGTTATACTGAAATGTTATGTTTGTTTATTTTGTACTGTTTCTTCCTGTCATCTTCAGCTCGTCATAGCAAACCATCAAAACCATACATACTAGCGCAGTGCTTCTTAACCTTGTTAGAGGTACCTAACCCAACCAGTTCATGTGCGCATCCACCGAACCCTGACTGAAAAATAAAAAATATGATTCAAGAAGTGTTCCTTCAGTGTTGCCGGTGCGAGACGAGAATTGCTCAACTTGTCATGACAAATCATGCAGATAGGCCCATCACGTTCTGTGTGCTTGTTGAAAATATTATTATCATTATTAATAATGATGAAGATATTAGTAATAATAAAACAATGGTAGATTTGGCTGGCTTGTGTTCGCGGATCGGTTCCCACTCAGTGACAGCTTGGATGTGGGTGTGAATGGCTGTTCGTCTCTATATGTGCCCCGTGACTGACTAGCGACCAGTTCAGGGTGTTGTCCATCTCTCCAGCACCACACGGCACACTGCAGTATACGCGGTGGTGAGAAGGAATGAATGAAAAGGCTGTTGCTTTTTTCCCCACATATCATTGCAGTAAGATTTGTTTACATGCAGTAAAAAATGCATACATATAACCAGAAGACTAGAATTTACATAATTCCTATTCTTCGGGCAAAGCACGCGCTTATGACGTAATTCACTCCCAACCGCTGCGCGCATTAAAACTGTAGATAGAGGAGAAAGAAAAATGGTTATTTATTTATTTATATATTATTTATGTAAAATCAGGCAAGTGCAGGCTGTATCGTGAGGAGCAGGCGGCGGTGGGAGTGGATTCCCGTTCTTCTTTCCAGCATCACCGCCATTTCTGAAGGAGACGGTTTGTGCGTCAAACCCTCAGATGCGTAGTGACCGTGTGCTCGTCGTTGAATGTAATTGTTGATATCGACGTGAATCAATGAAACGGATGCGATTAACCACAGCTTTTTTTTTGTGAAGATGAATGTCTTTTTTTTGGTCCGCCACTGCGTTTATTTGAAGCCATTGTTTTGAGGTTTCTTATTTCTAACGTTTCATCCTTGTATTTCTCACGGGCTATGTCGACAAAAGAGACTCCATTTTCCAGTGATACGCAATACACGGCGGACTATTGTGGATCAAGCAGCAGACCGGAGACTCATACATGGTAAATGAACGTGTTTCTCGAATTATCTTGTCAAAAAGGATGCGATTCGGTAATATGTCATGACAGGACGTATGAGTCGAAGCAGCCTATGCAGTGGTTTGAATGTCATAGGATGCTGGGAGAGAGGGTCGTGTGGGGCTAAATTCAACTGTATGTTTCATGTCGTCATTTCGGCTGAGTGGAAACGGATAATGTGGGAAAACAATCGTCGGGCTTCTTTGGCAAATCCCTTCCAGGCGGCTGATAGACCTGGCACATGAACTCATTTTGCGCAAACAGCAGCGTTAACAAAATGATTTCAAGAAACGGGGATCCAAATCGTCCATTTGGCATTTCTAATCTTAAATTGTTTGGAATTCTACAGTCAACACTGACGCATTCTAGAGTGTGTGGATACAATTTCTCTCACAAACATAATCTGTTAATGATGCAACACTCAAGTGTAATTCATTCATTCATTCATTCACTCACTCATTCAGTCAATCAGTCAGTCTGTCATTTCAGATCTTTACCAAAAGTGATTTATAGGTCTCTGGATGAAAGAAAAAAAATCGACTTTGTGTGTGTGTTTGTTTGTGCAAGGTTTTATTGGGGGCACAGTTGTCTAATTAACCTGGATTAATGTGGCATCTTTTACTTTAACATTATTGACTCAGCAAGTTGATTATTTGATTATGCTGTATTAAATATGCAAATGTTGCTTTTAATGGATTCAAGGAGTAAGACCACTAGCTACACAAGGAGCATTGAACTGGCTCAAAAGACCTCATTTTAAAGCTATATTACACCTCATATTAAAGCTCTACGGTAAAGATCCTAAAAAATAAAATTAAAAAAAACTAGCCCAGCAAGAAGACTGGCAGTTCCCCAACAACACTCTTAACGTTCATATTTTTGACCCACAAGTCCCAAAGTCCAAGCACTGACTGAACTACTTGTATTCCCACTACTTGTATTCCCATTTTGCAGGAAAAAAAAGAAAAATAAATACATAAAATGACAACAGACACTGTAGCTCAAAATGTAAATGGTTCATGGATGGATGGTAATAATGAAGTATATTGTTTTATGTCCCAATCTTGTTTTGTGATTGGATTCGTTAATTCATTATATGGCACTGCCTTCATACTGTTTCCGGAGACAGGGGGCCAGGCGATAGCAGTTCATGCAGTCCCTGGGGCTCTGATCTACATAGCTCACCCCTCAAGGAAAACATCTACTCAATGCTGTCTTCACCGCCCTCCCACCTCCATCTACTCAGCCCCACCACTTCTCACGATTGTTCTCTCCGTTAAATGCCCCTCTTTCCTCTCCTTTTACCTTTTCACCTAATTCTTGGATTAGCTGTTAGCTACATTAATTTATTCCTTGATCACCGTCAAGGAATAAATTAATGGTGAATCACAAATGGATAATGGCATTGCAGTTATTGCTTTCAAATTTCATTTGAAGAAGCCAATTTTCCCCACCTCTTAGCCCAAGTCAGCTGGCCTGCGACCTTAGTTTGGATAAGTGACACAGAACATTGATGCACAGTGCTCCAACAAATACAAGACATCCTGTAAATGATGTTTGTGTAACACAAACTGTTGTTAAAATACAACATTTATTCACTGTACAGGGAATAATCTAGGGCAGGGGTGTCAAACTAAATTTTGTCGTGGGCCACATTTTAGTTATCGTTTCCATTGGAGGGCCGTTATGACTGAAACCAAAGTAATGGGGTTTCAGTAAGTAATAAGGGTATATTCAACTGTTGTTTAAGTTACTGTAATGAACGGTTTGGTTACAAGAAAATGCTTGCAATATGTCTCTTATTTATTATTTATTATATGAGAATTTTACATTTTGGTAGAGATTTTAGCAAGCATTATGGAAGTTGACATGTTTGATTTACTTTTGCAGGCCACATAAAATGATGTGGCCGGCCAGATCTGGCCCCCGGGCCTTGAGTTTGACACCTGTGATTTATTAAAGCGTTTCTTTGACTTCCATCCATCCATCCATTTTCCACCGCTTATCCGGGGTCGGGTCGCGGGGGCAGCAGCTTTAGGAGGGAAGCCCAGACTTCCCTCTCCCCAGCCACTTCTTCGAGCTCTTCCCGGCGGATCCCGAGGCGTTCCCAGGCCAGCTGGGTGACATAGTCTCTCCAGCGTGTCTTGAGTCGTCCCCGGGGTCTTCTGCCAGTGGGACATGCCCGGAAAACCTCACCAGGGAGGCATCCAGGAGGCATCCTAATTAGATGCCCGAGCCACCTCATCTGGCTCCTCTCGATGTGGAGGAGAAGCGGCTCTGCTCTGAGCCCCTCCCAGATGACCGAGCTTATCTCTAAGGGAGAGAAATTAGTTTTCTGAGAAAACTCATTTCGGCCGCTTGTATCCGGGATCTCGTTCTTTCGGTCATGACCCATAGCTCGTGAACATAGATGAGGGTTGGGACGTAGATCAACCGGTAAATTGAGAGCTTCGCCCTTTGGCTCAGCTTCTTCTTTAACACGACAGACTGATACAAAGTCCGCATCACGGCAGACGCTGCACCGATCCGTCTGTTCATCTCTCGTTCCCTCCTGCCCTCATTTGTGAACAAGACCCCAAGATACTTAGACTCCTCCACTTGGGGCAAGATCTCCTCCCCGACCCGGAGAGGGCACTCCACCCTTTTCCGACTGAGCACCATTGTTTCAGATTTGGAGGTGCTGATCTTCATCCGAACCGCTTCACACTCAGCTGCGAAACGCTCCAGTTAGAGTTGGAAAGCCCTTCTTGAATACTGAGGCCACCAAAACGGACCCCTAGAAATTCTGTCCATAAAGGTGATGAACAGAATCAGCGACAAAGGGCAGTCTTGGCGGGGTCCAACCCTCACTGGAAACGATTCAGACTTATTGCCGGCAATGCGAACCAAACTCTGACATCGGCAGTATAAGGACCGAACAGCCCGTATCAGGGGGTTCGGTACCCCATACCCCCGAAGCACCCCCCACAGAACTCCCCGAGGGACACGGTCAAACGCCTTCTCCAAGTCCACAAAACACATGTAGACTGGTTGGACGAGTTCTCATGTACCCTTGAGGACCCTACTAAGGGTGTAGAGCTGGTCCACTGTTCCACGGCCGGGACGAAAACCACACTGCTCCTCCTCAATCTGAGGCTCGGCTTCCTGACGGACCCTCCTCTCCAGCACCCCTGAATAGACCTTACCAGGGAGGCTGAGGAGTGTGATCCCTCTGTAGTTTGAACACACCTTCCGGTCCCCCTTTTTCACTCATTCACTCCCAAAGACGTTTCTAAACGTCTTTTCAGACGCTTGGCTGGTACTGAATGAGTTAAAAAGAGGGACCACCACCCCGGTCTGCCAATCCAGAGGCACTCTCCCCGATGACCACGCGATGCTGCAGAGGCGTGACAACCAGGACAGCCCCACAGCATCCAGAGCCTTGAGGAACTCCAGGCACATCTCATCCACCCCTGGGGCCTTGCCACCGAGGAGCTCTTTAACCACATCGGTGACTTCAACCACAGAGATAGGAGAGCCCACCTCAGGGTCCTCAGACTCTGCTTCCTCCAAGGAAGGCGTGTTGGTGGAGTTGAGGAGGTCTTCGAAGTACTCTGTTCACCGGTTCACAATGTCCCGAGTCGAAGTCAGCAGGCCCCATCCCCACTGTACACAGTGTTAGTGGTGCACTACTTCCCCCTCCTGAGACGTCGGATGGTGGACCAGAATTTCCTCGAAGCCGTCCGGAAGAAATTTCTTCCATGGCCTCACCGAACTTTTCCCACGCCCGAGTTTTTGCCTTGGCGAACACCAAAGCTGCGTTCCGCTTAGCCAGTCGATACCCGTCAGCTGCCTCTGGGGTCCCACAGGCCATATAGGCCCGATAGGACTCCTTCTTCAGCTTGACGGCATCCCTTACTGCTGGTGTCCACCAGCGAGTACTGGGGTTGCCGCCACGACAGGCACCAGCCACCTTATGGCCACAACTCAGTTTGGCCGCCTCAACAGTAGAGGCACGGAACATGGTCAATTCGGACTCAAAGTCCCCCGCATCCCCTGGGACATGGAAAAAGCTCTGCCGGAGGTGGGAGTTGAAACTATTTCTGACAGGGGATTCCGCCAGACGCTCCCAACAAACCCTCACAACACGTTTGGGTCTACCGGCATCTTCCCCCACCATCGGAGCCTACTCACCACTAGGTGGTGATCAGTTGACAGCTCCGCCCCTCTCTTCACCCGAGTGTCCAAAATATGCGGCCGATACAACCACAAAGTCAATCACCGAACTGCGGCCTCGGGTGTCCTGGTGCCAAGTGCACATATGGACACCCTTATGTTTGAACAAGGTGTTCATTATGGACAATCCGTGACGAGCACAGAAGTCCAGTAACAAAACACCACTCGATTTCTGATCGGGGGGGCCGTTTCACTGTCATTGCCCACGTGAGCGTTGAAGTCCCCCAGCAGAACAAGGGAGTCCCCAGCAGTTTCTTTGACTTACGAGTTTAATATGTGCTATGTCCACACTTGTAACTCAAATCATTCATATCTCAAATTAACGGTGCCTACCAAAAAAAATATATATATTTGAAAAGAAAAATAGCACTCTACGATACCGGTCCGCAGGGCATTTGGTACCGGGCCGCACAGAAAGAACTTGCCTTAATTCCATTTTATTTATTTCGGAATACGAAAGATGTTTTATTTTGAAAAATTACCGGATCCTCCGTTACATCCGTCTGTGTCACACTTGACTCACGTCAAGCCACGCTTCACCATCCCGTGACTGATTACCTATAAACAAAACGCTGGAGCTCGCAAAATGAGTAAAAAAATGCTGGAGATCGCAAATGACGATGGCCTTAAAAGTACATTCGAGACAACTGGATTAAAGTTATGGCTGAATACTCTGAGATCGCCACAATAGCACTGTTGCTATTTCCGACATCCTACCTGTGTGAGGCGGGGGTTTTCTGCAGCAATGGCGACTAAAACAAAATTACGAAGTAGACTGGACATAAAGCACACACTTGAGGTGTCATTGTCTCCTATTACCCCGAGATGGGACCGTCTGGTTGCAGAAAATCAAGCTCGCGGCTGTGCTGAGTCGTCATTTTCATGCACTTTGAATTTGCGTTGTATCGTATTTTGAAGGCATTAAACATTACCATGGCGATCAGAGTGTTGCGGCCAGATTAGACGCTCCTTGTGTTTATTATTCTATTTCGAAAACACCACAGTTTTCATGCAGGTCATACCATATTATTTTGTTGTATTATTTCCGCCCACCTTAAATGCCGGTCCCTGAAAATATTGTCTGACATAAACCGGTCCGTGGGGCAAAAAAGGTTGGGGACCCCTGCTCTACAGTACACTGCTTTCAAATAGGAACCTTAACAACAAGAGGATAGTTCGAGCGTGGATTTTTTTCCTTTCTGAACTAAGATCGTTGGAGGGCCGTTTCCTCGTGGTTTCCTTTCTGAACTAAGATCTCGGGGCGCTGTACACAGCGAGTACCAACAGGCCCTTTAAACTGTATTGCATGTTCGCCCTTGTTTTTCATGTTTCTTGTGCAGAGCATGCCTGTTAAGTGATGTCTCGTTGCACGAACGTGTAATGACAATAAAGCGATTCAATTTAATAATGTGGTTACATTACAGAATAGAATGTAGTGAAAAAAAATACTGTAGATAGAGGTGTCAAATTATCGCGTTAATTGCGAATAATTATTTACAGCTGTATTTAGCGCGTTATGTTTTTTAATCACAATCATCTAAATTTTAATCTCTAACTTTTCTGTAGGTGGGTTGACTTTTTCTAATACCGTATCTCTTTTTATATGTTGGCTTCCTATGTTCGAGTTGTTGAGGATGGGGAAACAACTGTCAGTCACAGCCTGAAGCGGACATTCATTGGCTGTCATTATGTTTGGTCTTGTTTAGCATAAGATGATTGGCTCACATTGGAGTTGGGCGGCCTAAGTAAGCAGCGTGAGGAGAGGAGAGGTGAAAATGGAGGAGCATGTGAGAGTTCTTGGCTCAATGAATGGAAAATTTACTTTTCAAAAACGCCCTGACGGCACTATTGATAAAAGTAGAGTGTTGTGCCTTATTTGTAAGGAGTTTGCTGACCACCGAAGCAGCTCAAGTTTAGCCTCCCACATTAATGCAAAGCACCCAGTCGCGAGTGCATCCACAGCTAACTTTAGCACCGAAAGTATTAGCAATATAGCAAGCTAAACCAAAACTCTTCGCCAAACTAAACTCGAGGAGAACACCCCGCATACGAGGCATGAAGTCACCAAAACTGCTGTGTCCTCAGTAGCCTACCAGAAGTGGTTGATGTTTATTTCTGCACTTTATTTTCTCATGATGTTATTTGGGATTAGTCTCAAATACAGCAGAAAGTAAATGGCTTCGACTGGATCTGTTCAAGTCTGTTTAAAAACAATAAAATACTTTATAAGACCACTTTTTTTGTGATGTGAATCTTTTGATCTGCCACGATGCTCAATAATGTAATGAATTTAAAACGAAGGGTTTTTTTTTAGATGAGATTAAGATATAAATTAATTAGATCAATTAATGACAGATTATAATTAATCTCACAAAACACTATTATGTGATAAATTTGCCATTTTTAATGTTATAAGGTGATAATGTAATCATTCTCCAACGTAATAAAAGTCCTGAACCTATAACATAATAATCGTTGACCAATAATGCAATATATTTTTTAAATTAGTCATAATAATAGTATTGGCCTGGATTTTCTTTAAACAGGATAATAACGTAATCACGAGCAAAAAACATAATTAAGTCATTAAGTTATCAACCATAAATTATGACATCTATTACTTTTATTATCTTAAATACTACATTTAAAATGGCAAATACAGTCAAACCTAGGTTTTCATCCGTAATCTGTTCCAGAAGGCTGTTCGAAAACCGAAATTGTTCGAAAACTGAAACCACGCTCTTTTTAAAACACGTCTGCTCACAATAGAAAGCAACACGAGGAAGCGTCACTTCCTCGTGTAAGGAAGGCGAGAGGAGTCAAATGGTGCATTCAAGTGCGCTCAGTTTGTTCGAGAATGAAATTTGTTCGTCATCCGAGGCATAAAAAACTAGAAATTTTGGGTCGAAAACCGAATTGGACGAGAACCGAGACGTTCGAAATCCGATTGTTTGAGTGTACAGTCAAACTTCGGTTTTCGTACTTAATCCGTTCCAGAAGACTGTTCGGAAACCGAATTGTTCGGAAACCGAAACCATGTTTCCCATTGGAATCAATGTAAAAATTTTAATCTGTTCCAAGTCAAGAAAACAACTTTTTTAAACCACTTTTTTTTACAATTTCACACCATAAACTGTACACATGTAAGGAGAGCAGGTAATATGTAAAATACTGTACAAACAAACTGTAATATGTTTTATTTTCACCAATTTTAACATTAACATAGTCACATAAAAATTGAAGGAACATCTCTCTCTCTCTTACTCTCTCTCTCTCTCTCTCTCTCTTTCTCTCTCTAACACAGACACACGCACACCTGACTCATATATCACGATCAAATCTTTCTTAAATTCTATAGTTTTGCGCACTATTTTCTTCTTTTCTTCACCAGGTTCACCACTTCCACTTGCTTTCTTTGGTGCCATGATTAGGGGCTGATACACGATGCAAAAATAACAGTCCAATATTACGTAGTTCTCACCAAACACGTCTGCTTTTTAAAAAAAAAATCTTTATTGAACAATACAAACTCGTCTGCTCACGAGGAAGCTGTTTCTGTATGATTATTGCATAATAATGAGACACCGGACACCAGAGTGTTCATTATGTGCTGATGCATTGAAAAATGCCGGCCGTAAACAAACGCACACACTTCCCTCGTGCTGCTAGGGCAAACCATTCTGAAAAAAGGGGGATTTCACTCCCCCTAACAGAAGCGTCTCACCAAACACGTCTGCTTTTTTTTATTGAACAATACAAACTCGTCTGCTCACAATGGTCGCTACCTCGTGTAGCGACGCTACACGAGGAAGCGAAGCCGAGAGGAGTGAAGTGACGCATTCAAGTGCGCTCAGTTAGTTCGAGAACCGAAATTTGTTCGTCATCCGAGGCATAAAAAACTCAAAATTTTAGTTCGAAAACCGAATTGTACGAGAACCGAGACGTTGGAAAACCGAGGTTTGACTGTATATTAAATTATGGGCAATTATTATTTGGCATAGTATGGGCATGTACATTTTTTTCCTCATTCCATTTAAATCAAATAGAATTGCACTTCACTTAAATAGAAGTAGCGCCCCTACAACTTTTCAATGAACCATTCCCGGTGGTGATCCCTAATCACTAACACTGAACAAAACCTTCTCAATTTATTTGGACTTTTTGAGATAGTTGCTCATATTTTTCTGTGATTTCATACACTAATTCTATTGACAGCAAAGGATTCTTCCCAGTATTTGTTTTCTTCGACCCGTGACAATAAAAAAGACACTTGGAAAAATACCAGCATAAGGACAAAAAACAAAACACAACAAATAACTTATTTTCCCCACAACTGTAACCAACCGGTGGGCAGATGTGAAGTTTGCTGCTGTCGTATAGTGCAGTGCTATATGAATGGCTGACACTGACGGTCGCCAGGGCAAAAGATTTAGCAGAGAAGCTGAGATTCACCCCTCCCCAGCCACTTCATCCAGCTCTTCCGGTGATGCTAAGGCGTTCCCAGGACAGTCAGGAGACATAGGGCACATCTCATTTATCTTAATCACAACATTCCGAGCCCTTTGCTGCTCAGAACATTGAACATAACCGAGAATTTGTTCTCATGCCATCATATTCATTCAATGCCAGCCATTTGCAGCGCAGCCAACTCCCAGAATGCCAACCATTTTAGAGGATTTTGACCGGTTTTCGAAGGCCTACAGAATATTGTGTTCTATGGTTGCATAAATATGGAACCTACCAAAAGAACAATTAGACTGCATTCTTTTATCAGAAATAAAAGATTATTTCCACTATTTGTCATTCTTCATTAATCTGCAGTAAAACATAGGTAAGTTTAACTGCAAGTCTTGTTTCGGGGGGGGGGGGGGGGGAGTTGTGATAAGCTGTATTTCATGTAAAACCTTGACTTTGAAACCAATATTTTGCATTTATGACAGCTCAAAAAGTTAAAAAGCACCAAACAATTAAGAGAAAGCTATTTTGATGGCAGAAAAAGAATGTATGTTGATGTATTTAATTAGGCAGAAGAGTTGGAGCTACAATGAACAGTGTTATAATACTGTCCCACAGGGGTGTGCAAAAAGAGCCACTATAGATTGAGTCACTGTTTAGGAAGCTAATGGCAAGAGGGAAGAGACTGTTTGAATATCTGCTGGTTTCGGGGCGCATGGTTTGATAGCGCCTACCTGAGGGGAGTAGCTTGAAGAGGTGGTGGGCAGGGTGTGGGGGGTCCAGTCGGATTTTCCATGCGCTTGTTGCGGTTTGCAAGGCCTCAAGAGTGGTTAGGGCAGTACCGATTTTTTTTCCCCACAGTCCTAATTATTTAGCGCAGTCGAATTTTACCCTTTTTTTTTGTGGTGGCACCAAACCAGACTCTGATTGGGGAACACAGGACTGATTCGATGAGTGCTGTGTCAAACTGTTTCATCAGCTGCGGCTGTGCTTCCTCAGGAGCCTCAGGAAGTACATCCTCTGCTGGACCCTTTTCAGGATGGAGTTGATTTTGGCCTGACATATAAGTTCCTGGGAATCACAGTCCCCAGGACATGAAGTGGGAGGTCAACACCAACTCCATCCTGAAAAGGGCCCAGCAGAGGATGTACTTCATGAGGCTGCTGAGGAAGCATGGCCTGCCACAGGAGGTGCTACGACAGTTCTACACGGCAGTCATCGAATGAATCCTGTGTTCTTCTATCACGGTTTGGTTTGGGGCCGCCACAAAAAAGGACAAAATCCGACTTCAACGGACAGTTGGGACGGCGGAAAAAATCATTGGCATCGCCCTACCCACTCTTGAGGACATGCAAGAAGCAAAACAAGGGCACGGAAAATCCTACTGGATCCCCCGCACCCTGCCCACCACCTGTTCCAGCTACTCCCCTCAGGCAGGCGCTATCGATCCATGCGCACCAAATCCAGCAGACACTTAAACAGCGTCTTCCCTCTAGCCCAGGGGTGCCCAAACTTTTTGGACCGACGATCTACTTTTCGATCAACTAACCTCCCGGGATCTACCCTTACCGGCGCGCGCACACACATGCCCACACACACACGCACGCCATGATGAGAAACAGCCTGAAACTGAGGCATGCGATGCACTTTTGCAGCCTGTTAACTATCGTAGCTAACACGTACCGTTTTAAAGTGCTTCCCTGGGCCCTCCTAGATTTCTATTCTTTGCCCTTGCCCTCTGTGAATTGTACACGAAGCAAACTCTGAATGAGAATAATGACGATAAAAGCTCTGATCACAAGCTGCAATTGCAGACTGCTGAGCACTAACAACGTCCGGTGGCGTAATCACACGCCACCGTAAATTCAAGAGTTACCTGCTTTATTTTGTTTTTTAAATATTTTTTTGTGAAAATGAGACTGATAGGATGATTAGGGTGCAGCGTACATTAACACCAACAAATATATTACTAACATGTACAAAGACACACAAATGGTTGTTTGTTTTTTTCTCCTCGACACTCCTCGGATCTACTTGGGACCTGTTTTAGATCTACCGGTAGATCTGGATCGACGTAATGGGCACCCCTGCTCTAGCCATTAACTCCCTAAACAGTCACTGACGTATACTCCACCGCACCAGACACTTCAAAGCGCTCAAGGACATCTGCACAATTGCACACTTCTTGTACAACAAATACTGCCTCTGGTCACTTTAAAATGGTTCTGATTTTCTGCACCAACTGTACAGTGAAATTCCTCTAGCACGAAACCTACATGGGCGAAAATACCCCCTAATGTGAAAAATTCTTCATGCCTCAACACCATTCCCATTCTCCTGCCCCCCATACAACGAAAAAAAACCCCTGTTGCGTTATACGAAATCATTTTCTCTGCTCCTGCCTCGCAAAGACATTCACTACAACGAATTCTAATTCAACAGCGAATTCGGAAACGGCAACAGCAACCACCACACAGGTTTACATAGTCCATCCATCCAACCGCTTTTAGGGTCGCGGGGGGTGCTGGAGCCTATCCCAGCTGTCTTCGGGCAGTAGGCGGGGACACCCTGAATTGGCTGCCAGCCAATCGCAGGGCACACAGAGACGAACAACCATCCACGCTCCTCTACTGCAATTTAGAGTTCAGCCTGCCATGCATGTTTTTGGAATGTCGGAAACGGGCTGGATTTGAAACCTCAGCTGTGAAGCCGACGTGCTAACCACTGGACTACCGGGCAGCCGGTTTACATAGTGAACGATGTTTATTTCGGTCACAGCTGCGTGACCGAAATAGTTTCCTGGACGCAACATACTCATAACTGCTCAGCCACGAGCATCATCCTGGCCTCTGATTGGCCAAGAGGGACCTCACTGTCTATGTGTGTTAATGCTTTAGCTAAATCCGTGGAAGATAGAGTGAAATGCATCCGATTAGCTGCTCAGAGTAAATTGCTTATGGCTCGACGGACATTCAAATAAACGAACGTTTCCTCGAATATTTTCCTTGTTATCATGCTAAAAAGCTTACGCTAACTGGAGCGCCAATTAGAGAGAAGGCGAGTTCCATCGCGCTATGGCCACCGAGGACTACGAAATGTCCTGTGGCTGGCTTTAAAAATTCATCAGCTGAGCAACGCTGTCTTGGGTGGCGATCGAGGGGAGGTCGAGTTAGAGACAGTGAGATCGTGGAAAGAAAAAGCCACCGGGTCCAGGAAGTATGTTAGATTCAGACGTAGCATGAATGTTGCATTGCTAAAATGGCTACAAAACGAACGGACCTTTGGATGTCAAGCAGCTCAGACAAGAAGCACTCTGACGCTGGAAGAGAGGGTAAAAGTGATCAAAATGAAAGACTGAGGAAGCAAAATAAAAGACATTATCCAAGAAATTGATGTAAGTGAAAGTGAATGCTGATCGTAATTTTCGCAATTTCTTTCCCTTTTTTTCTTTCTACACTGACTATATGAAGTGTCACATATGTGTGTGCTCATACTTATGCACTATTGGAATAAAAATAAAGAGTACACATATGATTGTGTGTGCGTGTACACACGTTTGTGTGTGTGTTTACATCTGAGATCAAATTTGCTGCAGTGAAAAACCCCCTGTTGTGAAAAAATTCTTGCTGCAAACATGATTTCGTTGTAGAGGAGTTTCACTGTACAACTGTTATTGTAGTGTATTCTATCACTGATCACTTTAGCTCTGCTTGATACTTTGCACATTGTCTCACAGTTGTTACTGGGTGGTACCACCGCACTCCGGTTCACTTACATTACGAAATGTCCTTCCATACTTATTTGTCATGTCCTTGTTTATGATGATACTAATGCAGCGTGTTATACCGGAGACACATTCCTTGTGTGTTCTACACACTTGGCCAGTAAAGATGATTCTGATTCTGAGAGTCTGGATGCTTTTTGCTCGAGTTCATTTACTTGGTCAGCCAGCAATTGCAGTGCTGTGTTCGCGTAAACTTGCGGTGCGTGATAAACACTGGTGAGTATGAAAGAGGAGAACTGTTCTGTTGATGGCGGTGCGGGTACCCGCAACGGCTCCTCTCTCTCCTGTGGTTGAGAGGAAAGAAATTTCACATTGAGCACATTTGACAATGTGACTTGGAGCTATTTGCGAAACCTAACAGAAAGTATCCGATTTCTTTCAAATTTGGCGTTTTATATGGTTAGGGTTAGATTTATAGTAGTCACATTTAACTCCTCTTGGAGATTTTACCGATTCTATTGAAACTGTGATTGTTTCATCTAAAGATGTTCAAGATGAAAAATAAAAGCTTTTTTATTTAATTATTATTATTATTAATATTATATATATAATTATATATATTATTAATTAATGGCTATCACAGAGGAGCGGTTGACAACTTGTCTTGAAGAAGTGATTGATAATTTGGCCAAAAGAAGCCCCACTGTGCAGAGGTGCAGGGTTTGATTCCCGCTCCGGCCTTCC
Source organism: Hippocampus abdominalis (assembly GCA_018466805.1). Lineage (NCBI taxonomy): Eukaryota > Metazoa > Chordata > Actinopteri > Syngnathiformes > Syngnathidae > Hippocampus > Hippocampus abdominalis. The sequence continues at coordinate 381,360 of CM031701.1, read as the reverse complement.
TTTGTGAAGTTTGCATGTTCTCCCCGTGCCTGCCTCGGTTTTCTTCAGGTACTCCAGTTTCCGCCCACATTCTAAAAACATGTATGGCAGGCTGATTGGACACTCCAAATTGTCCCTCGGTGTGAGTGTGAGCGCATGTGGTTGTTCGTCTCTGTGTGCCCTGCAATTGGGTGGCAACCGGTTCAGGGTGTTCCCCGCCTACTGCCTGAAGACAGCTGGGATAGGCTCCATCCGTCTTGTGAGGATAAGCGGATCAGAAAATAGATGGCTGGATGGAAGCCCCATCGGTCCATCCATCCATCCATCCATCTTCTACCGCTTATCCGGGGCCGGGTCGCGGGGGCAGCAGTTTTATCAGGGAAGCCCAGACTTCCCTCTCCCTAGCTGCTTCTTCCAGCTCTCCGCGGGGGATCCCGAGGTGTTCCCAGGTCAGCTGGGTGACATAGTCTTCCAGCGTGTCCTGGGTCATCCCCGGGGTCTTCTGCCAGTGGGACATGCCCGGAAAACCTCACCAGGGAGGCATCCAGGAGGCATCCTAATTAGATGCCCGAGCCACCTCATCTGGCTCCTCTCAATGTGGAGGAGAAGCGGCTCGATTCTGAGCCCCTCCCGAATGACCGAGCTTCTCACCTTATCTCTAAGGGAGAGCCCGGACACCCTGCGGAGAAAACTCATTTCGGCCGCTTGTATCCGGGATCTCGTTCTTTCGGTCATGACCCATAGCTCGTGACCATAGATGATGGATGGAAGCCCCACTGCGAGTCAAAGGGCTAAAGGACTAATGGATTAATGAGTTGTTGTTGCTCCCAAAACATTCGTTATCTGAACTTTCATTGATATGGCAAACCAGTTGGAACACAGATAAATACACATTCACAATAATACTCGCACACTAACCCTGTTATCGCTGCCTCTGTTGGAGCTCAGAAAAATTCCTTGTGAGAAACCTTCATTCAGGGCGGCCCGGTAGTCCAGTGGTTAGCACGTCGGCTTCACAGTGCAGAGGTACCAGGTTCGATCCCAGCTCCGGCCTCCCTGTGTGGAGTTTGCATGTTCTCCCCGGGCTTGCGTGGGTTTTCTCCGGGTGCTCCGGTTTCCTCCCACATTCCAAAAACATGCATGGCAGGCTCGTTGGGCACTCTAAATTGTCCCTAGGTGTGAGTGTGGGCGTGGATGGTTGTTCGTCTCTGTGTGCCCTGCGATTGGCTGGCAACCAATTCAGGGTGTCCCCCGCCTACTGCCCGAAGACTGCTGGGATAGGCTCCAGCACCCCCCGCGACCCTAGTGAGGATCAAGCGGTTCGGAAAATGGATGGATGGATGGAAACCTTCATTCATTCATTCATTCCTCCATCCGTTCCATCCGTCCATTTTCAACACCGCATATCCCGAAGAGGGTCGCGGCGAGTTACTGGAGCCTCTCCCACCTGACTTTGGGCCGAAGTCAGACTATACTCAGAACTGGTCGCCAGCCAATCGCAGAGCACACATAGAGACAAAATAACATTTACACCCACAGCCACACTGTCACTGAGTGGGAAATGACCCCATGCTGCCCACACACAAGTCAGGTGAGTGAACCACGACACCATCAGCCATTCATTCATTCATTCATTCATTCATTCATTCATTCATCACCTTGAAACCACTGCAAACATCTTTACTATAGCAATATAGTAGAAATAAATAAATACAATAAATAGAAAATAACGTGATGACATGCTGATGCGAATTCAGGAGACATCCTTTCTTTGCTCCTGTCAACCTTTGTAACGCTCCTCTACCATTGAACTGTGAACAATTGCCAGTGTTTTTGAAAGTGTACTTTTCTTGTCACAAGGGAATTTTGAACATGCTCAAAAAGAAAAAAAAACACTAAAGCTGTTAGTGAAATCTGGCGACCATTTGTGACCTTGAGTGTACCCTGACGAGAATGTAACATTCGCTACCTACAAAAACACTGGCACACATTCGCATCTCAGTGGGATAGAGGCTCAAGATTGCTGTTCCACTCCTAGAAGCTGGGAAGGAAGACTGGGATCTAAGCGAACAACCTTGCCTGCTATCTGCTTCAGCCCCCTTCGCACATCTTTGCTGTCTTTATGATGGAGTTTGTACCATGTCTTTTGACAGCATCCGATCCCACTTTGAGTACAATTTGAAACGTCTACACCGTATACCTCTATTGCTGTGGTACACAGAACTGAGAGCAGTTTCCAATATTTTGGTGACCTCATTTTGCTACATCATTGTCAATTAGTCGTATGGTGTAGTGCAGTTCTACTCCATCTCACACTACATACACAATAATAAATTATATTTGCAATAGAATATTGTTCATTTGAGAACATTTTGACAGTGGGGATTAAAATTCAATATATTTACCCTCTCTATGGCCAATCAATGTATTTTAAATGTTTTTCATGTAATATATGTGACTACATTCAAAATGTTTAATTTTCATTAGGAATTATATATTTGTTTCTGACAAAAAATGTGTGAACCTCCCTTTTGTTTCCATGTGGGTACTAACTGTTGCACATTCCTTTTTTTTTTTTTTTGCAGGGGCTGGATTAAACACTCTCTTTTGGTATTCTGACTTGTCATCTATCATCTCACCACAATTTAGAAAAGGAGAACATTTAATACTTGGACAGCAAAATAGATAGATAGATATAATAACAAAAATTAAAAATAAGTATAGAGTTATGGCTACACTGAGGCAACATCTAAGGACTGGACATCTACTTCAGCCTTCTTATATGTGCAGCAAGAAAATACAATATATAGGTTTGGAGCGTCACAGAAGCACAGGAAAATGGTGGTCCTTTCTATGGCTGGTTCTACTAATGCACATGTGTGCTGCGAAGGGTGAGAAAATGTATGACAATGATCCTGTGGTCACAACCACCAATGGCAAGCTCCGTGGAATCAAGAAGGAGTTGAACAATGAGATCTTGGGCCCAGTTGTGCAGTTTCTTGGTGTTCCATTTGCAGCCCCACCCACAGGCGAGCACCGCTTTCAGCCACCTGAGCCATTAGTCCCATGGCCGGATATCCGCAATGCAACACACTTTGCCCCAGTGTGCCCCCAGAACATTGTGGAGGGCCGCCTTCCTGATGTGATGCTTCCAGTCTGGTTCACCAACAGTATTGATGTTGTATCATCATACGTCCAGGACCAGAGTGAGGACTGCCTCTACCTTAACATCTATGTGCCCACGGAAGATGGTGAGTTAGTTAATGGCTAAGGGAACAATGGTTGGAGGTATAGTGGAGAGTGTTAGAAATGAATCTGCAACTTGCTTAAAGGTTCAGAGTCGGTGTGTTATTGTATCTGTGTGAGTGCAATTTTGTTTCTGTGTGTCTCTCTCTCAGTAGGTTGCATGACCTTGAGCATGTTCAATAAGCATGTTTGTAGTCTAGAACGGTGTGAGTCTTTGGACAAAACATTGACATTATTTCTTTTCCTTCACCACCTCTGTCTCACTTTTCCATCCTCAACAACTTGTTTTATTTTACTGTTTTATTTTACAAGTATACCTAGCAGAGTTTATGCCAGCTTTTTGCAGTTTAAATTATAGCTACAGCTATTAAATATTTTTGGATCAAGATAGCCCACTGAAACTTGTATAAAATAATTGATTTATTTGCTTGGTTAAAGAACAATTATAAATATAGAAGTGAAAGTACCACATTGACATAAGAATGAACAATCAATGGTTTTCATCTGTAGATCAAAATTTTTACTGAAATTTAAACTGCATGGAAGTGACGTCAGAACTACAGTAGCGATTTTGCCAGCTAAAACAGTACATCTGAGTAAGACTGGTTTGTTAACAATTGATCTGTGGAAGTGTAACTGTGAAGCTATTAATATGCCTTTAAAGAGTCATCTGATGGCTCTTGCCAGCCTATATCGGCCATTCGCTTAGAAGATAGCTGCTAGCCATGAGACACTAAAGCTAATAACACGCGTCAGATTATCCAATGTCAGCGTAATTAATTAGCAGTTTTGCAGCAACCTTGCTTAGCAGTTGAACATGACTGCGGGATGGCAACAGTTTCTGATAGCAAGAGAGGTCAAGTCAGCCACGAACACCACCAGAAACTAACAGCAACAACTTCAGAATAAAAGTGTGACACGCCATTTACTGTGATTTCGTAAGATTTGCTTTTTAAGTTGGCCTTCTCACCTCATTGACGGTGTATTACTGTCATACATAGCATAATTGTTTTTTGCTGTGGCTGACTTGACTGTCTTGACTGGCACACCAAATAAATGGAAATCCATCACCCCTAGTTTTAATTTAATTAAAAAAAATAAAAAAACGCAGTCACCGATGATGTCAGATAATATATGTACATATAATTATTCCAACTGACTGTTTTATGTATGTTAGATAAAAGGCACTTAACACTTAACTTAAATGATGAATAAGGAGGGGTGATGAGCTTTGAATTGCTGATATGCCGTACACAATTTTTTTTAACTGTCACAGTCAATTGTTAAACTCTACGAGAGTTAGTGTCGTGTCAGTGTCAATCCGGATGATTGGAATTAGTTACCACACATATAACTTGACCTTTTTCTCATGAGTGACAAGAATATGCTAGCTAAGAAGCAGTCTCCATTACAAGCTAAGTAGATTGACGTAGACTGAAGAGGTTCAAGAAGTTGAAAAGTTGACTCAAAGAGAACAACTGCTCGAAACGACCGCAAAACAGGAATTAAACAACTATTAAAACAGTAACAGCCCACTTAACAGAACCAGCTTCTCTACTCAATCATCCACTTGGCTACAGACAATGATCACATGAGTGAGTATGGCACTGAAACCCTTGGGAAAGCCGGGCAAAATTACACTTTCAGAACTTCTCTGCTTTAAATTTGTCCACTTACTTTTAACAACAGTTTCCACTGGATATCGATTTTGTTCATTTCTCAAATTCCCAATCCTTCCGCCATTCTTTCAGGGAACAAAAAAAAGGCAAAAGGCTAAGCGTGCAGAGTAAATACTTGGAAGCTGGCTGATCTGAGGTCTAGTCTTTGACCAAAGCCCTTCACGTGACCCTGCACTGAAAGAACAGGCACAGTCAACAGCTACAGAATGTGACAATTTAGCCACGGCTGCTCCATCGCAAGCAAGACTCAATTCATGATGGACTGTTGTGTTGTTACTAGAGGTGGGCACTTCACAACATGTTGCCGCTCGGTCATTCATCATCCGACAGCAGCCTGGTTACCCGTCCGTCATCGTCAGTGTGTCATTTTTTTCAAGATCAACACAACTGTTATCACTTGGGCACTCCATCTGTCTGTCATGTTATTTTAACCGGGCTTCTGCCACTGCTTCCATATGTAAATTTCACCGGTTCACCACTCCATCAGTCAGTGAGTCCATCACAAAAAACAAACAAACAAACAAAAAAAACACATCATAGTCCAACAGATGAAAAATCCAATGTCATTACTAGAGCTGCAAGCAGCTATAACGCGCCCTCGCAACCTTGGCAACATTGGGGTACTTGCATGTTGGGATAGTGGTGCATGAGAATTGTTTGAAAATTAAGTACATCAGATTAAAAGCTATTTTAATTAAAAAAATAAATAAAATAGAACCTCTATAAAAGGCCACAAATGAGGCAAAATTTGAAAGGTAATTAAACGTGGCCAACTTCCTTTTGAGTTTGTTTCGTGTGCTTGAAACATTTGGTAGATCTTGGTAAAATTTTCAACAAGGGCTGTTTCGTAAAAACATTTGTAGAAGGTGCAAGCCAATTTTTCACTGAAAAATTAACTCATAAAATAGTGATTATTTGTGCGTGTTGTGTGTGCCAAGTTTCATATGTTTTCACAAATGTTAAGACCATGAAACTTAGCATAATATTTCTTCTCAAAGCAACGCAATCTCGTTCGGCAAAATTAAAAAGCTTTGCTTTTACTGGTCTTCTTGAACATCTTCGGATGAAACCCCAACAGTTTCATGACAATCAGATAAAATATCTCAGAAGAGTTTAAATCTGAAAGAAAATTCACGTCGACAGACTTCCTGTGAGTTTCAGCATATGGCTCCAAGAGACTTTTTTTTATGTCTTGGGCTGTTACATATCCATCTTATCAGACTTTGCGGCACCTTAATGGCAAACTTTTTAGCCAAAAAGTCACACTATTTGGTGAAGAGCATGAGCAACATCTCGAGGCTTTTCTGACAAATTTTCAGTTGGATACATTGAACAGGCTCCATGCAGTACATTAAAACATAAAAAAAATGACAATTCTAGTCATCACTAGGTGGTGCTATATGTATAACTACATTGTAATACATTTCTTCAAAACGTGACCATTTTTATACATGTGAAGTTTGGGATTTTTGGGAGCATGTGCAGGAGGGGGGTTACTAAGCGTTTTCTTTGTGTGAAAGAAATATAATAGACACATTTGTATACTCCACCGCTGTCATGTAGTCTTTCGATAACTCAAAATTTCTTTCATGTTGTCATCCCAAGTCTTAAGATGATTCAGCCAAAGTTTGAAGTCATTCGGATAAATCCTCTCGGACACATGTGTCAAAGTAAAGGCCCGTGGGACAGATCTGGCCCGCCGCATCATTTTATGTACCCCGCGAAAGCAAATCAAGCACGTCAACTTCCATGATGCTTGCTAAAGTCTGAACCAAAATTTCAAATTGTCATATGTATCCATAGCAACGTGGAGATATTGCAAGCATTTTCTCGTTTCCAAACCCCTTATTACATTAGCCTCAACAATGTTTAAACAAGTCAATATTCCGACTTCTGATTTCTAAACTAGGTATCCATCAATTTGTTGTGTGCTGTGTATGTAATATGTGGAGGTGATAAACATTTATATGGTTTCACAAAATTCACAGTTATAACGGCCCTCCAAGGGAAACCGTAACTACAATGTGGCCCGCGTCAAAAATGAGTTTGACACCCCTGATCTAGGACAAGGTTGCAAAAGTATGATCCCTAGAAATGTGAAAAAATGGGGCCAAAATTGGACATTTAACAGAAAATTACAACCATAAATGTGTATATGTTATTCAGTAGTCATCCATAAAGTATTAGACTCAAACAAAGATTGCCGATTTGTCTTGTCATAGCAAAATGAAGTGATACCATCTAATTCCGCCTCCTTAGCCAATCACAGCCGGTCATCACAGTCCCTGCAGAGGTCCTATTGAAAGCAAGAGTATTCTCTATCACACATATATCGTCAATGGGTCTTGAAAAAACTCCCGCGAACAAACACACGAGTCCAGCAGGGAATGTTTCTGTCAGTCGTCAGCAAACTGGGCAACCGTCAGTTGCTGAGAGGTCAGTCGGTACCTGACCCGGTTAGTGACGATTACACTGATGGATGAAAACCCATTTCCCGTCAGTGGTTAGTCCTGTCCTGTCATTCATCAATTGTCGTCAAAAAGAGCACGGATCGGTGATGGATTGACAGACCTTCTGTCAGTACTGATGGAATGCCCACCTCTGGTTGTAACCCTGTTTTTTTTCTTGAAAGCTGTCCAAATCCCTCTTTTTAACTTTTGTTGTTAATCTGATTTAAATAATGCAGCCAAGGAAACCGTGGCTGCTGGGTGCCCTGTTCGGCTGCGGCGTGTCCTTGTGTGTACATGGCAAATGATTGACAACACCTCTCAGTCATACCTTCTGTCTGAACAGTCTCTGATGGACAATTCTTGTTGTTTTAAAATTATAATTACAATATAATTTAGAGGCATAAAATGAGGGATGATTTTTCCCAAGATCATGTTTAAATATTCAAGAAACAGATTTTTAACATGACAAAAAGTGTTTTGTGTTTTTTTAACTGCAGATTGCTCGTTTTCTGTCAACTTTTAGAAACACCTCTGTACTGCAAACAACCTTTAAAAAGTGTCTCATCAATCATGGATTTTTGACAGGAAAATAGACTAGAAAAATCCTGACTTGCAAAGAACCTGAGTAACACCTGTTAAATAGCTTTTCTAGCATTCACCTCTCTGAAATAGTTGGTCTCCTGCACCACCTTCCGACTGTGCAGGCATGTCCAGCTCTGGTCTTCATGGGCCGCTGTCCTGCCTGTTTTCCATCTCTCCCTGCTGCAACAAACATGATTCAAAGGATCAGCTCATCTGCGAGCTCTGAAGAAGCATAAGAACGATCATCATTTGACTCATGTATGTTGCAGCAGAGTCATAATAAAACAGGCAGGACAGCGGCCCCCAAGGATTGAATTTGGACACCTCTGGTTAGAGCTACTCCACGAACACAGCCCCTTCGCCATGGCTATACTTCATAAACAAGGTTAACTGAATGGTCCTCTCATCAGATGCTGTTATTCATTTTCCCCACCTTAATTTTTCATATGCCAATCTCATTAAATACCTTTGTACGTGTATCTGTGTGTGTGTGTGTCTCTGCGTGTGTGTGCATGCCAACACTTCTGCAATGTGTGTCCAGGGGGCCACGTGATTTTTTTAGTCTTCTATTCATTTTACAGTCAAAAGAATATCCAAGGAATGTGCAAGAAAACCGGGCAAGAAAATATGTAGGAAAGGAGGTATGTATTTTTACATGCACAACAATATAGAAATAAAGAAATAGAGAGAGGAAGAAAGAAAGAAAAAGAAATAAGGAAAGGACATAAAAAATTGAAATATGTGGTGCAGCAGAAAGCTATTCAGGTGAAGCTTATTTTTAGCGTCACTGTGTTCACAATGGTAGAATCTATGCAGGGCTGAGCCTCACAGCACAACCCACCCCAACCCCCACGCATGTAAAGAGTAAATAAAATAATAATAATAATATGAATGGCCACATTAAATAGTTTTTCATTTTAGTTCCCTGGCCCGTGCTTTAAATTGATATTCATTTTCATCCAAGAATGTCAATGATTTCATTAGTAAAATTAAGGGGACTGATTTTTCACTTAAAAATGCTCTTTCTGTATTTTTTTTTATTCGGAAATTTAAACTACGTTACACTTTCAACTAAATCCATTTGGGAGGAGTTAGTGAATAACTAACTAATCTTGGAACATCCATTTTACTTCTGCCGTATGGATGCGATGTCAATGGAGGAACTGGACTCCTTCATCACCAAAATTTCTGTGGACATTTCTATTCATCAGTACTTAAGCCTCTGAAAATATCAGCGATAAGCCTCTACATGCACTCACTTTTTAAGAGAATTAGGAAAAGAGGAGTTAACCTTCAGTTTCTCTCATTCCAGATCTGTTTTTGTTTGAGGAATAATAATGATAAGATTCATAAAAAGCCTGTCAAGTCACCCAAGGATGCTTACAAACTGAAAAAAGAAAAAAAGAATTGCATTGTGCCTCGGGGGCATCCACCTGATAATGCTTGTTGGTTGGCTGAGAAAAACGTTGCATTCCAGCTGCCCGTTGGCTAGCCACGGCCATCAGATTGTCATGTGTGCACACCCCACAATGATTCTTGGCCGTCTACAGTCATGGGGACGTCGCCGGGCATAAAGCGACATCCCAGACGCTGTGACATGGGTTGTACATCTTTGAATACAGGGATGCAGGAGCCATTGTCTGTGCCAAGGGTTGGCCCGGCATCCCGGGCTCCACATCTGCCAGACCTGTTCTGCCGTCTGCCGACCAGATCGGTTTAGCTGTGCACTGTGTTTGCTGACAGGATGAGCTGCCACAGGTCTTTGAAAAAACCTTGAGCGTTGCTAACTGTTTCAAAATTAGGATCGATTATCAACAGGATTAATCTGCACATCCCTACTCAAGTCTTGTACAGTAAAAATATAACATATTTTGGATTTTGTGAAAATCCCTCTCCACATTGGTGCTAACGTACTAAAAAACCAAAATATTGTGATGACTCCTTTGATATTTTCAGATGTTGAAGTGGGCATAAGCACATCTAAATCTTTGTCAGAATTGGTCATGATTATCGGACACTCTGAGATGTGAAGCATTTTTACACCTGCACAATCAGTGGTGACAGTCCTCTGCTGGAGCCTAGCCATCCTTGATTAAAGTAACCCATTTTATACCAAACTCAGACCAAAATACTTCCTCTTCGAGGTCAGAATTACAGGAATGATCACTGCAAATTAAACCCGTCTCCTTGGTCCATCTCAGTTGGGTTTTTTTTTTGTTTTGTTTTGCTCGATATTCCCAGTAACATGAGAAAATGAAACCCAGCAAATAAGTCAAGAGTGGCATACAGTTCACCTTGTCCCGATGTTGATGTCATCCAAAATGGGTTTTTCTAAAACTGCTGAATACAGTCAGAAAACAAGTGAAAAATCATTACTGGATTATTTTGAAGGGTAATTTTTTACTTTTTATTCATTCATTCATTTTCCGAACCGCTTTATCTTCACTAGGGTCGCGTGGGGTGCTGGAGCCTATCCAAGCTGTCTTCGGGCAGTAGGCACCCTGAACTAGTTGCCAGCCAATCGCAGGGCAACCATCCACACCCACCCTCACACCTCGGGACAATTTAGAGTGTTCAATCAGCCTGCCATGCATGGTTTTGGAATGTGGGAGGAAACTGGAGTACCCGGAGAAAACCCACGCCGGCCCGGGGAGAACATGCAAACTCCACCCAGGAAGGCCCGAGATGGAATTGAAGTCGACGTGCCGCCACTTTTTACTTTTTACACACATTTTAAATACATTACATAGGTGTCAATGTTCAGCCAATTAAAGAATTATTTTGTGATGTTTGAGAACTGAATAATGTTTTGAGAACGGACCAAATAATGTTTTGGATCCCCAAAATGCAAACAGCAAAAATGTTTATTCGCAAAAACATAAAACCGACAAAGTCCAAATAGAAATTACTCGTCACAAGGATTCATGAAAAACAAAGCATAAACAAAAAGTGCTTGCAAAAGGCAAGGTAATAGTAACACAGAGAAAACAAATGAAATGACAAGAGTCCAATTCGGGCGGCCCGGTAGTCCAGTGGTTAGCACGTCGGCTTCACAGTCTTGAGGTACCGGGTTCAAGTCCAGCTCCGGCCTCCCTGTGTGGAGTTTGCATGTTCTCCCCGGGCCTGCGTGGGTTTTCTCCGGGTGCTCTGGTTTCCTCCCACGTTCCAAAAACATGCATGGCAGGCTGATTGTGCACTCTAAATTGTCCCTAGGTATAAGTGTGAGCGTGGATGGTTGTTCGTCTCTGTGTGCCCTGCGATTGGCTGGCAACCAATTCAGGGTGTCCCCTGCCTACTGCCCGAAGACAGCTGGGATAGGCTCCGGCACCCCCCGCGACCCTAGTGAGGATAAAGCGGTTCGGAAAATGGATGGATGGATGAGTCCAATTCACACAACAAATAAAAGCAAAATCAAATGACTAAAATATGACTATACTTGCAAAATGAGGAACAAAGGGAGCAAGAACAGCTATGACAATATCGATAGATCTAGAAAACAACACTTGAGCATGAACAGCAAAGAAGGTCAATGATCCGACAAGAGACTAGTCAGCTTGGAAGGCCTTAAATACATGGCAAGGCTTGATTGGAAACAAGGAACAGGTGCCCTTGCAGGAGAGAGACACCCTTCACTCCATCTGGAGCTGAAACAAAACAAACACAAAACATGACAGTATGACCCCCAGCCCCTCAACGGACGCCCCCTGGTGGACTACCTGGCTTGCTGCATGGAAATTATGGATGAGTAACAGATCCAGAATGATCCAGACATTAATGGGAACCGACTTGTGTCAAACGAGACGAGGGTGTTGTGGGCATATTCAACCCATGGGATCTGACTGGCCCATGTAGAAGGCTGATGAAGGCAGACGCACCCGAGAACCGTCTCCAGGTCTTGGCTGACCCTTTCACTTTGTCAATGACTGTGGGTGATATCCTGACTAGGGTGAGGCATCAGATTGGGAAAAAAAATCCCTTGGGATACCATGGAGTCAGAACACATGACGTATGAGCAGCTGAGCGGTCTCTAATGAGGGCAGAATTTAACCATTTTGGAAAATCGGTCCACAATGGTAAGTGGACCCGATTTCCCTTGAGACACAGGAACTTCTGTAACAAAATAAAAAGGAATATGCAACCAGGGGCGAGATGGTACAGGCAACAGCCGAAGCAGCGTGAAGTTTTACCACACGCACAGGCTGAGCAAGTCCCAACAAAGTCCATGACATCTTTCTTGAAATGGGCCACCAGAAGCATTGATTCATAATGGCTATAGTACGGTTTACTCCAGGATGTCATGCCACTTTAGAAGCACGCCCCCATTGTAACACCTCAGATGGGAATACCGCTGGAACAAATAAGCAGCCCTCGTGACATCCCTCAGGAACAGATGTTTCTTTCAGGGCCTCTGTGATCCTCTGCACGATCTCCCAGCGAAGAATCCTCACTATGCAATGGCCTGGCAGAATGGCTTCAGACCTGGTCTCTTCCACTGATGGATCATGAAGTCGGGAGAGAGCATTGGGATTTTTATTACAAGACCCCTGGCGATCGGTGAAATTGAAGTTGAACCGGGTGAATAGTATAACCCAATCGTGCCTGTCGTGAGTTTAGTTGTTTGGCAGAACGAATGTAAGCCAGGTTCTTGTGATCAGTAAGAATGATAAATGGTTCTTTGGCTCTTTCCAACCAATGACGCCATTCCTGGAGTGCCAATACTATGGCAACAGGTCACGGTTTCCCACATCACAATTAACTTCAGAATGTGTTAGTCTTCTAGAGAAAAACATGCAGGGGTGGAGTTTCTGGTTGACCGGGGATTGGTGAGAAAGGACGGCGCCCACTCCTGAATCCGAGGTGTATTCCTAGACAACAAAAGGCTTATCAGGATTCGGATGGACAAGCAAAGGTGGATTGGTGAATAACCTTTTGCGTTCTTTAAATGCCAATTCTGCATCATCCGTCCACCTGAAGAAGTTTTTTACTTCTTCCTACTCCTTTGAACATAATAATTGTGAATATGATGACTGATTTCTCTTTCCTTTTACAATTTTACTTACCTTACTTTCTGTCAATTTATTACTATATATGTTTTTATGTTCAATAAACAAACAAACAAACAAACAAATATCTAAACGTAGTATATACTACTTAAAGTCAGTCTTGATAAAGGAGTTGCCTTGCAGCTATCATTTCTAATAAGGCGATGATCAAAATTAGCGAAATCGAGAAATCTTTGCAGTTGCTTCCTAGTTGTGTGCGTGGGCCACACTACAGCAGCCATAGTCTTTCCTGGATCAGCTCTAAAACTGTCCCTTATCAATAATGAATCCTAAAAAATTGAACGATTCTAAGTGAAATTCACATTTTTCGGCTTTGACATGCAGTGGGTTTCCGAGCAGACATTGAACAATTTTTTACATGCAGGTGGTGCTCCTGAATGTCTCTTGAAAAAAATAAATGTCACCTATGTAAACGAAACAGAAAACATTGAATATATCCCATAACAATTCATGAATTACATTCTGGAAGACTGCTGGGGCATTCGTCAGGCCTAAAGGCATCACTTAACATTCAAAGTGCCCCAGAGGAGTCTTGAAAGCAGTGTTCCATTCATCTCCTTCCCTTATCCGAACTAAGTGATATGCACTGCAGAGATCTATCCATCCATCCATTTTCCGAACCGCTTGATCCTCACTATGGTCGCGGGGGGTGCTGGAGCCTATCCCAGCTGTCTTTGGGCAGTAGGCGGGGGACACCCTGAATCAGTTGCCAGCCAATCGCAGGGCACACAGAGACGAACAACCATCCACGCCCACACTCGCACCTAGGGACAATTTAGAGTGTCCAATCAGCCTGCCATGCATGTTTTTGGAATGTGGGAGGAAACCGGAGCACCCGGAGAAAACCCACGCAGGCCCGGGGAGAACATGCAAACTCCACACAGGGAGGCCGGAGCTGGAATCGAACCCGGTACCTCTGCACTGCACTCCACTGGACTACCGGGCGCACTTGCAGAGATCTAATTTTGAGAAAATCGTAGCTGCTTGTAAAAAAGCGCAAGGGCTGTATCTATCAAGGCTAGAGGGCAGTGGTGTAGTGGGGATTTTTCAAGTGGGTGTACGCGATTCTGGGATGTTCTATATATACATACAGAACATCAATCATAGGCTACAACACCAGTTGAACTAACGTTAAAATTAATGTTTTACTACTCCAAAATAATCACAGGCCAACGTTATTAAGCATAACTCGCATTAGAACGATGATCAACAAACATTTCAATAACCCGCAGACAGTGCAGGGCTAAAACCGAAATAAAAATTGAATGTGGCGTCGGGAGAAGTGGGTGGACGGCGTACCCCCGCGTACCACGCCCACTACACCCCTGCTAGAGGGTACTTGTTCTTGGTTGTAAGCTCCAATAGTAAGTAACCTCCAATAGTAAGCCCCATGTAATCCACGCAGGGTCTCAACGTCTTATCCTTTTTCTGAATAAAAAAGAATCCTGCTCCCACAGGTGATGTACACAGGCGAATAAGTCCTGCCGCCAGGGCACTGGAGATGTAGTCCTTGAGTGCCTCCTGTTCAGGCTGTGATACATTGTATAGCTGTAAATTAGGCATTAGATTTCGGCAAAAGCTCAATTACACAGTCATATGGCCAATGCGGTGACAGCAACTGTGCAAGGTCTTTACGGAACACCTTGCTCAAGTCATGGTATTCTCTGGGGACCCTATCCAAACAAATATTCTCAACCGGGTAACTGACCATTTCTCTATTGTCCTGTTCGACAGACTGTGAGCAATCGGCATGGCAAAACATGCACCAATTTTCAATAGGTGGTTTGCCCCAATTAATGTCTGGATTATGAGCCTTAAGACAAGGTAGACCTAATGCAACCAGGGCTGATCGTGATGGCATGAAAAAAAAGAATCTCCTTCATTCAATGTGATTTCCCGATAGATAAAGCTGAAGAGAACTAGTAATTTATTTGACCTCCGCCAGGAGATGCCCGTCAAAATCGGTCACTCTATTGACGTCAGTAAGATCCTCCGTAGGGCAGCCAAGAGCTTCAAATCCATCCAGATCAATAAAACATTTGTTGGCACAAGACTCCAAACATCCATCCATCCATTTTCTACTGCTTATCATGTCGCAACATACTTGTTCCAACTCTCCCCGAGGGATCCTGAGGCATTCCCAGGCCAGCTGGGAGACAGCAGGGCCTCTTACCGGTGGACATGCCCAGAATACTGAGTGGACCTGCATGTGCCCTACCTTGCGCCGAGAGGCGCGGTAACCCTCTGAACCCCAGTCTTGATAGGGACTGGGGACTGCAATTATTTGCCACCAACGAGGAATTCCCAGTAAGCGCGGGTGTAAGCCTGCATTGATTAAGTCCCTGCCCTTTGTACAGACCGCCTGTCACTACTACCGATTGGATGGTTTCGGGGCGGCCCGGTGGTCCAGTGGTTAGCACGTCGGCTTCACAGTGCTGGGGTACCGGGTTCAAATCCAGCTCCGGCCTCCCTGTGTGGAGTTTGCATGTTCTCCCCGGGCCTGCGTGGGTTTTCCTCCCACGTTCCAAAAACATGCATGGCAGGCTGATTGTGCACTCTAAATTGTCCCTAGGTATGAGTATGAGCGTGGATAGTTGTTCGTCTCTGTGTGCCCTGCGATTGGCTGGCAACCAATTCAGGGTGTCCCCCGCCTACTGCCCGGAGGCAGCTGGGATAGGCACCCCCCGCGACCCTAGTGAGGATAAAGCGGTTCGGAAAATGGATGGATGGATGGATGGTTTCGTGATGTCCTCGGATGGGCCTCGCCATGACGGCACGTCGAGAAGACGATCAAACTTGATTATTTAGAGGAAGTAAAAGGACACTTTGACATGATCTCAATGGGCGGGGCTTGAGCCAACAACAATGGCATATCCCAGAGAACTCTAATTTGGTCGTTGGAAGCATGGCCAGTCACTCGACAGGGAGGTGAAACACTCTAGTTAGTATCAAAGGTCTCTTTCGTACCTGAATTGAGTCCATAGGAGTCAGATTCTGGATGGACTTATGAAATGCTCGTGAAGGTCTCGTCGGACAGACGTGCACCTGATTACCCAGAAGACAGCAGTTGAAGCATGAACTGGTTTGGGGGTGTCGTTTCTTCCCCTCAGCAGTTAGATGTCCTGCACCTAGCTGCATGGGTTCCTCAGGGGCTTTAATGGGTTCCTGTGACGGTCGTTTGTCGACATAGTGGTTCTCAACCACAGCACGGGACTGTTCACAACCGCATTTCCGGCATCTCTTCCTGAACTGGAATCTCCAAGTTAGTGGAGTCAGCCAACCTGAAACAAAACAAACACACAGAACATGACATTAATAAAATAGCTGAATTTACATAGTCCCTGTTCAAATACATCGGTGAGAAGGAAGGGAGCGGCTTTTATGAGTCATAAGATCCTTTGTGCCTCAAGTGACGATTCACACATGAATTGACACTGGCAGTTTTTGGCAGATGCGTGCACACAAGAGATCTTGCTGTTTCTCTTATGCATATTGTCAGAGTGCCTAGGATTGGATCGGGTACAATCCGAATCGACTCTCCACTAAGGGGTCCGGACCCCGGTGAGCCTCCTCGCCCACGCCAACGCGGAGTCGCGGGGAGGCGGGGGTGCCGCTAAGCCGATGCTGAGAAAGACACGCCTGAGTTCTCACTGCCTTTAATTTTACGAAACCAACCCGGTTTGAATCCTTATTAAATTCCCAAATAGTAACCGTTCCAGATTTGGAGAAGTAATAAGGACGTTTCGTTTTTACAGCAGCTCTTTCTCATTTTTCCTCTGTTGCAATTGTTACCGACTCAGGTAAAGTTCAATAGTCCTTGTGAGGACCATTCGGGTTCGTTAGTCACGCCAGAGCAAAATATTTTAAGTAACGCGTTCAAGGATGGTTAACGCGACCCGATGTTAACGCTTGCTCGCCGCCTTTTCGTTCATTATTGGAGGTTGAGTGGTACATGATTCAAATCATGAAATGACTGAGGTGGACGTTAATACATTTGATAAGGTTTATTAAAATAGATTTAAAAAAAGACAATCATTCTGATAATATTCATTAATCAACCGTAAAACCGCGACTCGCAAGGAATTCACCGTGATCATGAAGATCACAAAATCATCGAAGTGATGATGTAGCTTAAAATCCAAATAATTAGATGATAAACCGACTGAAATGGAAATAAAAAGTGAATAAGACAAAAATGTTGTAAAATGAATAAATGCGATTAAATAATCGTCTATCTTGATGAGCCTGGAGTGGTCGTGCCTAACACCCGTTTTCTGTATTTGGAAAATCGGAAATCAGATCTAATTAAAAGACCAGAATATTAAATAGAATTTAAATCCTTCTGTTAGTTGCTCTATCGAGTGCATACTTAGGTTATTAGTTTTCTTACCGAAATAGTAATATTGTGGTATCCTAATCTCGTAAGGTATTTTTCACAGCATGGGGAAAATTCCTCTTTTAAAAGGAAAAAATAAAAATTAATAAAAATCAAATGTCTGAGCTTACTCTTAGTCGTCCTTTTACCTGGGATAAAAATTGGAAAAAAGACAAATGTGATGATCCATGCTGAGTCCAATTCCTCTCGTCTGAGACAGAGAATTGTAAAAAAGGTAAAAATACTTCGTGCCTGGTCGGAGCCGAGCCGCTGGTGTCGAGAGTTGAGCTTGCGGTTCCGACGGGTCGAAGGAAAAAGCCTCCTCCCCGGAGGGAGAGAGCCCCGAAAATCCTCCGAAAACCCTACTCTTCGTCCCGGAACTACCCACCCCGCGTCTCTCTCCGCAACCCCTTTTATAGCCCTGAATGTAGGGCTAAGGTCATCTCTCCTCCAGATGGTGGGTCATGATGACGTACGTGTCCTCATCTGATCTGCAGGTGTGCCGATCAAAGCTATTTTTAGTTTGTGGAATGTAGGGCTAAGGTCATCTCTCCTCCAGATGGTGGGTCATGATGACCTACGTGTCCTCATCTGCTATTGTGGTTACATCACCTTACAGCTGGTTGTGGTTACGTCACCCCACAGATGGTTGTGGTTGCGTCACCCCACAGCTGGTCGTGGTTGCGTCACCCCACAGCTGGTCCGATGATGCCTTTATTTATTTATTTTCTCTCTATCACACCTTTCTTTCTTTTCGCTTTCGAGATGAGCAAATCTCCCCATCTGTCAGATGCCCTTTTACCTACTTAACAGCTGTTCTATATTTACCCTGGTACTTTTCGGTACTTTCCATTCCAGTTTACATTCCCTCAAAGGTGTGAAAGACATATCCTGCACATTTTAAAACACATATCAAAATCCCCCTTATGCAGCTTAAACGAATATCATCTTTACACAATTCATATTGATTCATTAACTCCCATATAATCAACAGGTCTTTCTTGATTAGTTCCTTCATCAGAAGACATCATTCGAGAGTAAATAATGTTCTCCGGTAATAAAGCTTACACAAAGCAATTTCAAAGCGTTTGTTATCACAGCACACACCTATTCTAAATTAAATGAATAATACCATGTTGTTATTTCAGTACAACATTCAAAAAGAAGAAAGAAAAGTAATAATCCTAAAACAACAGTTAACAGTAAATCTGTAAAACTGTATAATCCAGTTATAAAACCCATTTTATGCATTACCTTTTATTAACCATTTGTTTAAGGCATATTTTAAAAACATTGGCTTTGGTATGTTTGATTTAACCATATTTAATTTATATTCTGTGTTCTGTAAATGGACCTGTTGCGAGCTCTCAATAGACAATTTCTTCTGACGTCATCTAGTGGTCAATTTAGACAATGCATCTTCGAGTCTAGTTTTTAGGTCAATTTCATATTTAACTTTATTAATTGTACTATCACTCGTACCATGAAATGGCGTGCCTTCCAACAATATGCATATTACTGTGAATGTTTAATTACACATTTACTGTACCTGCCAACATCCAACGGTCTGTCTAATATATTTAATGGGAGTGTGTGGCATATTTAGTCTTTCTGATCTGATTGAATCAGAAAAACCACTGAAATTGCATGGAGCACCCCCCGCGACCCTAGTGAGGATTAAGCGGTTCAGAAAATGGATGGATGGATGGATGGGAGTGTGTGGCATATTTAGTCTTTCTGATCTGATTGAATCAGAAAAACCACTGAAATTGCATGGCGTAGCCAATAAATTACGGTGCTGCTGCCAATGGGTGGCAGTGCTGAGCTCTTGTGTCACATTGTGTAGAAGTGTGACGCTCTTTCGACAGATAAGAGCGTCACACACCCTAACCCTAAAGCCTGAGTTGGGTGTGGACATGCCGAACTAATATCTTTAACCACGAGGCCCCAGTGATCTATTCCATTCACTTGTATTGAGGTAACTGTGTTTGACTCCAACAAATTGATAACTTGTCAAATCTTGATTTTGACTTAGATTTGCTTGTTAGAAACATCAGAAAATCAGTTATGATACCAGACATATGGGTTATTTTATAATTGGGGCTTTTATAACATTAAATATATATTAAATATGACCATATTAAATATAAAGACCAATTTCTTACTCATTTAAAAAAAAGAAAGACAGGCAAAAACAACAAACTTGACCTTCTATTAAATATAATTTCATTTTTCTAGAATTGACTGAACCATAATCAAAAGCTTTTAAAACAAAATTATTAATTAAAATATAGTCTTCTATTTTGAGTTAATATTTTTATATCTGACGCCAGAGGTATCAGTGTCTTACCAGTCATGAAGCCCAAAGAATGCCACTCAATGGATGGTCATTGAAATTATTATTACTTATGACTTATTGCTATTGTGAGAGCGAATGGTTGTTTGTCTATGTGTGCCTTGCGATTGGTTGGCAACCGGTTCAGGGTGTACCCTGCCTACTGCCCAAAGATGGCTGGAATAGGCTCCAGCACTCCCATGACCCTTGTGAATATAAAGCGGATCTAAAAATGGATGGATGGATGCATTTCCTAATAATTATGTAAAATAATGAGACACTGCAAAGAATATAATATATACAAATTAACTTGTGGCTGCATGGTGGACGAGTGGTTATCACGTCCACCTCACTGTGCAGAGGTGCAGGGTTTGATTCCAGCTCCGGCCTTCCTGTGTGGAGTTTGCATGTTCTCTTCGTGCTTGTGTGGGTTTTCTTCAGGTTTCCTCCCACTTTCCAAAAACATGCTTGACAGGTTAATGCACCACTGTGCAGCGCACCGTCAACGAGTTCATTATTTATGTGGCGAGGGCCTGCACCGCAGAATGGAGCGTTGCTTGGCGGCACTGCACGGCAAGAGGACGTCTGCGGTAAGGCGCCTTGAATTAAAAAATTATTCAACAGCAACATCGACATATCAGGCAAACACCTCCAATAGAAAAGGGGCTGGCAGAGAGATATACAGGCAGACCTCGGTTTTCGTACTTAATCCGTTCCTGAAGACTGTTCGAAAACCAAATTGTTTGAAAACCGAAACCATGTTTCCCATTGGAATCAATGTAAAAAATTTTAATCCGTTCCAAGTCAAGAAAACAACTTTTTTAAACCACTTTTTTAAAATAATTTCACACCATAAACTGTACACATGTAATAGGAGAGCAGGTAATATGTAAAATACTGTACAAACAAACCAATTTTAACATTAACATCCTAACATAAAAATTGAAGGAACATCTCTATCTCTCTCTATCTGTCGTGCGGCGTGCGCCTATCCCAGCAGGCAGTAGGCGGGGCCTTACGGCATCCCGAACTCCTTCGCCAACACAGACACACGCACACCTGACTCATATTTCGCGATTAAATCTTTCTTAAATTATATAGTTTTGCGCACTATTTTCCTCTTTTCTTCACCAGGTTCACCACTTCCACTTGCTTTCTTTGGTGCCATGATTAAGGGCTGATACACCATGCAAAAATAACAGTCCAATATTACGTAGTTCTCACCAAACACGTCTGCTTTAAAAAAAAAAAAATCTTAATCGAACAATACAAATTTGTCTGCTCACAAGCGGTTTCTGTATGATTATTGCATAATAATGAGACACCGGACACCATTATGTGCGGCTGCATTGAAAAATGCCGGCCGTAAACAAACCCCCCCCACTTTATCTGTGTATATATATACACACAGATATATATATTTTTTTAATTCCTCGTCTCACACCTCGGGTGGTGTCCGTCCCACATTCAGCAAGGTAGACCCCTTCAGTGTGGACTACCTTGCCTTTCTTAGTCACCATCCAACTACATTTCCCAAGCCCGAATGACATCCCGATGTCACTGCTGTAGATCCTGGTTGTGTGGATCAGAGAGTCTATGTCCCTTTTGCTCTTAACATACAGCTTTATGTCATCCATGTAGAGGAGGTGACTGATCGTAGCTCCAATTCTGAGGCGGTATCCATAGCCAGTCTTGGTGATTACTTGGCTTAGGCCGCATAGGTGGGTATATATATATATATATTATACCCACCTCCATATAGCTGGAGGGCCGCTGTACTGCATGTTTCAATGTCAGGCTTCTGCAGGTCCATATAGCTCCATATTTTCTGCTTGGCTCTCGACGAAGGTGGACGCTTTTTTGCTCTGCTCCTGTCCTCCCCCCCACCCTCCCTTGCTCGCCACTCAGTTTGTGTGCTGTCCTTGTCTGACCTTCCTTCCTCCTGCCATATTTTCATCCTAAAAACAAACCATGGAATTGGTTGGCTGGTTTCTCGATGCCATCGACAACATTTTCTCGACGAGAAGAGCAGGCAGTGGGGAGCCTACTTGCCCCTCGGGGACATTTGCTGCCGGGTACACCCTAGATCCCTGGAGGAAGTGGAGAATGGTGTGTCTGTCAATACTGTCTGTTGAGGATGTGGAAGACATCTACATTATCGGCCTTCTGATAGCAGGTGTGCTGCTGTTTGGTGTTAGCAGTTTCCTGATCTATCGCAAAATTCAACCAACGGGAGCGGCTTTATTGGAAATGAAGAAGCTGCCGGTCTTTATGGATGGCATGGTGGTGCGGATGTCCAACACTCAGACCCAAGCGGTGACTGAGCTCAACCGCAAAATAGATGCGCTTTGGAGCTTCATTGAAAGATGGATAACAACTTGGAGAAGTTGGAATCCGCGCTCAGAAAAAGAAATTGCGGATTTGGCTGATCGACGCCATTGAAGAGACACAAGCCTGTCTGGAATTGTTGGCAGCCGTTCCCAAAACATCTGCTATCTGGACCCTTTACCCTGGAAGAAAGTACACACGGAAGCTAGTGCCCTATCATCACCCCTTCCTTCTCGGCCATTGACTGATAAGCCAGGACTGTCTCCAGGAGAAGACCTTCACGAAGCAGCTGCGGCCTGACACGCACACACAAACAACCACACGCACATAGACACCCTTGTATCACCGCCTTTATTGTTCCTGTTTTTCTTTCCCCGCGACGTGAACTGATCTGCGGAGCGCTCGAATGGACTGAGCAGCTGGTCGGACAGGCCGCGTCGCGCCCCCCCCCCCCCTTCCCATCCATCCGCCCCCTCATTTCATGTTATGTCTTGTGACTTGTTGTAACTGTCATATGCTTGTTTACGTGCTGGGGTCTTTTTTTCCCCTCCTGGACTCTAATTGTCTTCAGAAGAGGATAGTTCGAGCATGTTTTTTTCCCCCTCTCCCTCCCTAGGGGTTTCCTTTCTGAACTAAGATCTCGGGGTGCTTCACACAGCGAGTACCGACAGGCCCTTTGCACTGTATCACATGTTCGTCATTGTTTTTCATGTTACTTGTGCAGAGCGTGCCTGTTAAGTGAAATTTTGTTGCATGAACGTGTAACGACAATAAAGCAATTCATTCATTCATTCATTCATTCATTCATAGCTACAGCGGCCCTACATATAGCTGGAGGGCCGCTGTACTGCATGTTTCAATGTCAGGCTTCTGCAGAGCTTGCTGATGATCTGATCATTTGAATCAGGTGTGTTACGCAGGGAGACTTGGAAAACATTCAGGACAGCGACCCTCCAGGACCTGAGTTTGACACCTATGGCTGAGGGGGTTTAGTCCTATACAGAACATCAGTGGGGAGAGTGCATCACCTTTGTATATGCCACATTTGATGGACACTTGGGAAAGTGGCTTGCCATTGGCTTCAAGTCTGGTTTTACACATTTTCATCAAGTTCGCAACGAAGGCTCTTGGGGTCCTGTTTACCTGATACAACTCCAAGAATTTACAACTCCATGTATGTGGCATCGAGTCATAGGCTTTCTTGTAATCAATCCAGGCTGTGCACAGGTTGGTATGTCGGGACCTGCAGTCTTGTGCGACTGTTCTGTCAACTATCAGAATCAGAATCATCTTTATTGGCCAAGTATGTAGAACACACAAGGAATTTGACTCCGGTATAACACGCTGCATTAGTATCATCATAAACAAGGACATGGCAAATAAGTATGAAAGGACATTCGTAATGTAGTGAACCGTAGTGCGGTAGTACCACCCAGTGACAACTGTGAGTCAAAGATCAACGTATTAAGCAGAGCTAAAATGTTCAGTGGTAGAATACAATACTATAACAGTTGGTGCAGAAAATCATTGAACCATTTTAAAGTGAACAGTAGCAGTACTTGTTAACAAGAAGTGTGCAATTATGCAGATGTCCTTGAGCGCTTTAAAGTGTCTGGTGCGGTGGAGTATAAGTCAGTGATGTTTAGGGAGTTAATGGCTAGAGGGAAGAAGCTGTGTAAGTGTCTGTTGGATTTGGTGAGCATGGATCAGTAGCGCCTGCCTGAGGGGAGTAGCTGGAAAAGGTGGTGGGCAGGGTGTGGTGGATCCAGTAGGATTTTCCGTGCCCTTGTTTTGATTCTTGAAGTGTGCAAATCCTCAAGTGTGGGTAGGGCGGTGCCAATGATTTTTTCCGCCGCCCTAACTGTCCGTTGAAGTCGGATTTTGTCCTTTTTTGTGGCGGCCCCAAACCAAACCGTGATGGAAGAACACAGGATTGATTCGATGACTGCCGTGTAGAACTGACTCAGCACGTCCTGTGGCAGGCCATGCTTCCTCAGCAGCCTCAGGAAGTACATCCTCTGCTGGGCCCTTTTCAGGATGGAGTTGATGTTGACCTCCCACTTCATGTCCTGGGAGACTGTGATTCCCAGGAACTTGAAGGTCTCGACGGTTGACACAGGGCAGTTGGATAGTGTGAGGGGCAGCTGTGGTGAAGGATGTTTCCTGAAGTTCACGATCATCTCTACAGTCTTGAACGTGTTCCGTTCTAGGTTGTGTCGGCTGCACCAGAGCTCCAGCTGCTCCACTTGTTGTCGGTACGCAGACTCATCGCCGTCTTTGATGAGACCGATGACCGTGGTGTCATCTGCGAACTTTATGAGTGTGACTGCCGGGCTTGTAGAGGTGCAATCGTTTGTGTAGAGGGAGAAGAGCAGTGGAGAGAAGACGCATCCCTGTGGGGCTCCAGTGCTAGTGGTGCGGGTTGATGATGTTGTTCTTCCCAGTCTCACCTGTTGTGTCCGTCCCGTCAGGAAGCTGAGGATCCACTGGCAGATCGTAGGGGACACACCGAGCTGGAGAAGTTTGGGGGTGTTCCGGCAGAGTCCGGGATGATGGTGTTGAACGCATAGCTGAAGTCCACAAACAGGATCCTTGCGTAGGTCCCTGTGCTGTCGAGGTGCTCGAGGATGTAGTGCAGACCTATGTTGACTGCGTCCTCCACAGACCTGTTTGCCCGGTAGGCAAACTGAAGAGGGTCCAGCAGGGGTCCGGTGACGTTCTTTAGGTGGTTCAGCACAAGGCGTTCAAAGGACTTCATGACCACAGACGTCAGAGCGACAGGCCTATAGTCGTTCAGTTCCGATGTTGCAGATTTCTTGGGAACTGGGAAACAGGATGGGACCTCACACAGCTCCAGGGATCTGTTGAAGATTTGTGTGAAGACCGGAGCCAGCTGGTCAGCGCAGACTTTCAGGCAGGAGGGGGACACTTTGTCGGGCCCCGCAGCTTTCTTGATCTTCTGCTGCTTGAAGAGCCGTCTCACGTCAGAGAATGAGGGTGGGGGGAGGGGGGTGTAGATAGAGTAGTTTCCGGTAGACGTGGGTGTATGTGCGAAATGGCGGTGTCCTTTTCAAATCGGCAGAAAAACATGTTTAGCACATCAGCAAGACCCTTATTGTTCACTGTTTGGGGGGATGGCGTTCTGTATTTTGTGATTGCTTTCAGGCCATTCCACACAGATGCAGAGTTTTTAGCAGAGAACTGGTTTTTCAGCCTCTCTGCATAGCTTCTCTTAGCGATGTTAATTTCCTTTGTCAATTGGTTTCGGGCGTGTTTGTACAGTGCCCGATCTCCACTTCTAAATGCGGCCTCTTTCTCTTTCCTGAGTTGCCTGAGTTTAGGAGTGAACCATGGCTTGTTATTGTTGAAGGAGCGGAAGGACTTCGTTGGTCCACACATGTCCTCACAGAAACTGATGTATGATGTTACAGTGTCTGTGTATTCATCCAGTGTGCCCATTGAAGTTTCAAAGACGCCCCAATCAGTGCAGTCCAAGCATTCTTGTAGAGGTAGCTTTGCTTCATCTGTCCATTTTTTCACAGTCTTAACAACCGGTTTAACACATTTGAGTTTCTGTCTGTATGTAGGTATTAAGTGTATTAAATTGTGGTCAGAAAGACCCAATGCTGCGCGGTCAATCGATCGGTATGAATTTTTGATTGTTGTATAGCAGTGGTCTAGAATGTTGCCTTCTCTGGTGAAACAGTCGATGTGCTGCTTATATCTGGGAAGTTCATGGTTAAAATGTGCTCTATTAAAATCGCCCAAAATGATCAGGGGTGACTCTGGATATTTTAGTTCGAGTTTGTTTACTTGGTCAGCTAGCATTTGTATCGCCGTGTTAGCGTTAGCTTGTGGCGCAATGCAAACACCGACTAGTAAAAAGGAGGTGAACTCACGTGGCGAGTAGAATGGCTTGCAGTTTAAAGACAGCGACTCCAGGTCCGGGCTGCAGTGTGCGTCGAGCTTCGTGACATCAGTGCACCATTCTTCGTTGATATAGAAGCAAATCCCACCACCTTTCGATTTCCCTGATAGCCCCGTGTCGCGGTCGGCTCGAAGTAGGCGGAAGCCGGGTAGATGTAGCGGGGAATCCGGGTGGCTCACTGAGCGCAGCAGAACGTGCAAAGGTTTTGTTGGTCTTTGTGAGGAGAAGAAGCTTATCCATCTTGTTTGGCAGAGATCGTAGATTAGCAAGATGGATCGATGGGAGCGGGGTTCGA
This sequence comes from Hippocampus abdominalis, assembly GCA_018466805.1. Lineage (NCBI taxonomy): Eukaryota > Metazoa > Chordata > Actinopteri > Syngnathiformes > Syngnathidae > Hippocampus > Hippocampus abdominalis. The sequence continues at coordinate 355,100 of CM031701.1, read as the reverse complement.
AATCCACGCTGCCGTAGCTTGACTAGCACGCCGGCTCGCTTCCCCCTCCTCCGCCGGCGTTTCCGTGCTCCGTACAGCGCGGCCGCTCCGCTCGCGATTAGCTCCGAAAAACCTTGTGGATTTTCGTGTGCTGGTGAAAAAAGTCAGAGCGTAGACTCCCCAATGCTAAGCAACCTTTCCCTCGTGTAAGTAAGCCGCGTAGGGTCGCCAAAAACTAACGAAAATGACAAAAACAGTGATAATACTAGGGAGCGTGTAACCGAGGCTGCCATACCGGTCGGCGCCTGATGACGTAGGAGCTGATGTTTGGCTCCTCTGATATCTCTACCAATGCCCTTCTGTGCTTCGCTCATATATTGATCCATGTGTCCACATACACCTCTCGCTGTGGGCAAGTCCAGAGTGGAAAAGAGTCCAACCCTTCTGGAGATGACTGGTACCAGAGCCCAAGCTGTGTGTGTTGCCAAGCTGGACTATGTCTCGGAGGAACTTCTCTCCCTCGCACCCCTGCTTGAGCTCCTTCCCTGCCAGAGGGGTGATATTTCATGTCTCCAGAGCAAGCTTTTGTAGCCAGAGATTCGACCACCAAAATTCCAGTCTTTTGCTGCCACCCAGCTCATTGGGCAGCCGACCCCATTGACCCTTCCAACAGGTGATGATCCCATAGGAACGGGGACGCATGTTACCTTTTCCAGATCTGGCTCCAGAGGAGGGCCATGGTGACCCATGTCCAGGCAAGGGAAAACTGAGTACCGTATTTTCGCGACCATACGGCGCACCGTATTGTTGGGCGCAGTCTCAGTAACGGGTGCTATTTCTGTATTTGACACATACACAAAGCGCACTGTATTATTGGGCGCAGCCAGGCATGGTAAAACATACGCCAGCTTAAACATACGGCATGCATGCACGCACGCTAAAAACACGTTAGCTTAAAGCATACGGTAGCATGCATGCACGCTAAGACATACGGACACACGCTAAAAACACGTTATTAAAAAGGCAACGGAAGCAAAACTGAGTTCGGTTGTAATTTATTTAGCCATCTTCTGTATCCGAATTAAACAATTGTGCAAGTAATCCATCAAGAACGCTAAACTAAATGCTATCTATCATCCATTGTTCCCATGCCGCGCGCAACTTTACTTGAACGCCCGGTTGATGCCGATGTCCAGCGGTTTGGAGTTCTTTAGTTAAGCCTCCGGGAATGACGGCAAGCTCAGAGTTCATTTGTTGACTTGGTTTTTCACCGCTGCTGTGAGATGGGCACGCATGGAGTCGCAAATCAAGAGTGAGGGCGAGGCATGGAAAAAGCCATCCGGTCTCTTAACATACACCTCACTTAACCAATCTCTCATCTTCTCCTCGTCCATCCAGCCCTTTTGGTTCGCTTTCACTTCTTAAGCGTGTCTCTTTGTAGTAGTCATTTTTGGGGTCCTTAGAAACCAAACCGAAGTTGTTTTGCAATAATGCACATACCCACACTACATACTGGTACCTACTAGGGGCGTGCCTTTAGCGTCCTCTTACACGCCCACCCTTCACTCATTGGCGGACAATGAACAAAAAAAAAAAAATTGGCGGACTTCCGCATGCCTGTCGTCAACCACGTCCGCCTTTTCTCCATACAACCAGCGTGTCGGTCAGAAGTGCTCTCAGTCAGGCTTTGGAACTTGGCGCATACACAGGGCGCTCCGCATTACAAGGCGCCCTGTCCATTTTGGAGAGAATTTAACACTTTTAAGGGCGCCTAATAGTCGTGAAAATACGGTATATCATTTAATTTCATCAAAAGTGATTCATGAGTCTTGGTCTCTGACAAAGGACCTGATTACCATGGGTAAACCTGCCAGGGGCATAAAGCTCCAAACAAATGGCTCCTAGGATCATTGGGACACAAACTCTCACTGCAGACTCTGCTTCCCCTAAGGAAGGCGTGTTGGTGGAGTTGAGGAGCTCTTTGAAGTATTTTGCCGACAGACTCACAATGTCCTGAGTCAAGATCAGCAGCGCCCCATTTCCACAATACACTGTGTCAATGTGCACTGCTTCCCCCTCCTGAGACGTAGGATCGTGGACCAGAATTGAAGTCAGCTTCCATGGCTTCACCAATCTTCCCACGCCCGAGTTTTTACCTCGGCGACCACTGAAGCTGAGTTCTGCTTGGCCGGTAGCCATCATGTCTGTGTTCTTTTAGACAGCAGTGGTTTTCGCCTGGGAACCCTCCCATGGATGCCATTTTTGGCTAGTGTCTTTCATATGGTAGAGTTGTGAACACTGACTTGAACTGAGGCTAGCGGGGTATGCAGTTTTTTCGATGTTCTTTTAGGTTCTTTTGCAACCTCCTGGAAGAGTCGTCGTTGCACTCTTAGAGTAACTTTAGCTGGTTGACCACTACTGGGAATGTTTGCCACTACTCATAGTTTTATCCATTTGTGGACATTGGCTCTGAGAGTGGTTTGCTGAAGCCCTAGAGTCTTAGAAATTGCTTTGTCACCTTTCCAGACTGATTTTTTTTCTTTTCTAATTATTTCTTTAATTTCTTCGGCTCGTGGCATGATACATTAGTTTCTTGAGATCTTGTAGCCTACTTCACTTTGTCTGACAGATTCTATTTATGTGATTTCTTGATTCAACAAATGTGGTGCTCGGGTGTTGCCTGTGACATTTAACTCAGCTTTCCCAAAACTTTCGTTAGTCACAGTTACTTTGTGATTTAAAACTGGCTGGCTTACTTTTTACTTTTTCACATAAGAACAGGTAGTTTTGGATATTTTGTGTCTTAAATAAATTAAATTGGCATTTTGAAACTTTTTGTATTTCCTTGGGTTGTCTCTGTGTGATATTAAAATTGATTTGATGATTTGAAAACTTTGTATGTGATAAATACAGTCAAACCTCGGTTTTCGGACGTCTCGGTTCTCGTACAATTCGGTTTTCGAACAAAAATTTTTAGTTTTTTTATGCCTCGGATGACGAACAAATTTCGGTTCTCGAACTAACTGAGCGCACTTGAATGCGTCACTTCACTCCTCTCGGCTTCGCTACCTCGTGTAGCTTCGCGAGGTAGCGAAGTCGAGAGGAGTGAAGTGACGCTCCCTCGTGTCGCGGCGCTCCCTTGTGTCTCATCGCTACACAGGAAGCGACCATTGTGAGCAGACGTTTTTGTATTGTTCAATAAAAAAAAGCAGACGTGTTTGGTGAGACGCTTCCGTTAGGACTAGTGAAATCCCCCTCTTTTCATAATGGTTTGCCCTGGCAGCACGGGGGAGGGGGGGGATGCGTTTGTTTACGGACGGCATTTTTCAATGCAGCCGCACATAATGAACACTCTGGTGTCCGGTGTCTCATTATTATGCAATAATCGTACAGAAACAGCTTTTGAGTAGACGAGTTTGTATTGTTCGATTAAGAATGTTTTTTTAAAAAAGCAGACGTGTTTGGTGAGAACTACGTAATATTGGACTGTTATTTTTGCATCGTGTATCAGCCCCTAATCATGGCACCAAAGAAAGCAAGTGGAAGTGGTGAACCTGGTGAAGAAAAGAGGAAAATAGTGTGCAAAACTATAGAATTTAAGAAAGATTTAATCGCAAAATATGAGTCAGGTGTGCGTGTGTCTGTGTTGGCGAAGGAGTTCGGGATGCCGAAATGCCCCGCCTACTGCCTGCTGACAGCTGGGAGAGGCGCCACGACAGATAGAGAAAGAGAGATGTTCCTTCAATTTTTATGTTACTATGTTAATGTTAAAATTGGTCATCTCCCATTACATTTGTACAGTTTATGGTGTGAAATTGTAAAAAAAATTGGTTTTAAAAAGTTGTTTTCTTGACTTGGAACGGATTAAAACATTTTACATTGATTTCAATGGGAAACATGGTTTCGGTTTCCGAACAATTCGGTTTCCGAACAGTCTTCTGGAACGGATTAAGTACGAAAACCAAGGTTTGACTGTATACAAAGGACAGAGAAATAAGGAAGGGGGAAAATACTTTTTCACGGCACTGTATACATCAAACCTCGGTTTTCGAACGTCTCCTGTTATCGACCAAATCGGTTTTCGACTAAAGATTTTGAGTTTTTTTTATGCCTCGGATTACGACCGAAAATCGGTTCTTGACCAAACTGAGCGCATTTGAATGCGCCACTTGACTCCTCTCGCCTTCCTTACATGAGGAAGTGACGTTTCCTCGGGTAGATGAGGAAGTGACGCTTCATCGTGTGGCGTTCCATTCTGAGCAGACGTGTTCAATAAAGATTTTTTTTTTTAAAGAGCGTGGTTTCGGTTTTCGAACAAATCGGTTTTCGAACAGCCTTCTGGAACGGATTATGGTTGAAAACCGAGGTACAGTCAAACCTCGGTTTTCGGACGTCTCGGTTCTCGTACAATTCGGTTTTCGAATTAAAATTTCGAGTTTTTTATGCTTCGGATGACGAACTAATTTCGGTTCTCGAACTAACTGAGCGCACTTGAATGCGTCACTTTACTCCTCTCGGCTTCGCTACCTCGTGTAGCAACGCTACCTCGTATAGCTTCGCGAGGTAGCGAAGCCGAGAGGAGGTAGCAAAGCCGAGAGGAGTGAAGTGACGCTCCCTCCTGTCGCCGCGCTCCCTCGTGTCGCGTCGCTACACAGGAAGCGACCATTGTGAGCAGACGTTTTTGTATTGTTCAATAAAAAAAAGCAGACGTGTTTGGTGAGAGGCTTCTGTTAGCGCGAGTGAAATCCCCCTCTTTTCATAATGGTTTGCCCTGGCAGCACAGGGGAGGGGGTGGGGGCGCGCGTTTGTTTACATTTCAATGCAGCTGCACATAATGAACACTCTGGTGTCCGGTGTCTCATTATTATGCAATAATCGTACAGAAACAGCTCGTGAGCAGACGAGTTTGTATTGTTTGATTAAGAATGTTTTTTTTTTTAAAAAGCAGACGTGTTTGGTGAGAACTACGTTATATTGGACTGTTATTTTTGCATTGTGTATCAGCCCCTAATCATGGCACCAAAGAAAGCAAGTGGAAGTGGTGAACCTGGTGAAGAAAAGAGGAAAATAGGGCGCAAAACTATAGAATTTAAGAAAGATTTAATCGCAAAATATGAGTCAGGTGTGCGTGTGTCTGTGTTGGCGAAGGAGTTCGGGATGCCGAAATGCCCCGCCTACTGCCTGCTGACAGCTGGGAGAGGCGCCACTCTCTCGGCATCCGTTCATCTCGGGAGACGATGGTGTAGCGCGATTATGTACAGTTACATAGAATGGCTGCACTCTAGAGTGGCAGTCTCTGAAGCAGCTGCTGCACACGAAAGTGGATTGCGGTAAGGCAGAAATCCTCTGCCCTCTTGACTCCATCTGTGACTGTGACCTTCCAGAGCGGACGAATGTTTGCTGAACGATCGATTCCAGCCAGTTTCATGTCACGCTTGCAGACATCTTTGAAGCGGAGCTGTGGCCTTCCAGTCTCACGTACAGCAGATCTTTTGGGATGCGGCCAGCAGCCATGCGTCGGATGTGGCCGAGCCACCTCAAGCGCCTCCCACTGAGAAGAGCGAACATGCTTGGGGTGCCGGCACGTTGGAGGACTTCGACGTGAGTTACCCTGTCCTGCCATCTGATGTTCAGGAGTCGTCTGAGGCAGCTCGTTTCTCCTGCATAAGTGGTCCAGGACTCGCTGCCGTAAAGGAGAGTGCTGAGGACGCAGGCCTGGTACACTTTGCCACGACAGATAGAGAAAGAGAGATGTTCCTTCAATTTTTATGTTACTATGTTAATGTTAAAATTGGTCATCTCCCATTACATTTGTACAGTTTATGGTGTGAAATTGTAAAAAAAAATTGGTTTAAAAAAGTTGTTTTCTTGACTTGGAACGGATTAAAACATTTTACATTGATTTCAATGGGGAAAATGGTTTCGGTTTCCGAACAGTCTTCTGGAACGGATTAAGTACGAAAACCGAGGTTTGACTGTATAACTATTTTTATTGCATTATTGTATTACTTCTCAACAAACAAGATGTTAACACTTTTCACTGCTGAATGAAACTTTAAGTAAGAATAAATGATAAATATGCTCTGCGACTGGATACCATCCAGTCCAGGAATACTCTGACTCTCACTGAAAGCAAGCCAGGATAGCCTCGAGCACACCCACAACTCAGATGAGAACAAGTGGAGTCGAATATCGATGGCTGCATTGATCAATGGATAAGTATAGACCATACTCCAAAGTCTTCATCTCCTATTTTTGCTCACTCCCTCTGATCAGTCCCCTGAATGTCATTAGTTCGCTTGTAATTTAGACAGCTTATTGAATGCAGGTAAGCAGGGGGAAGGATGTCCTCAGAAACAATTTAATCTCAAAATAACAAGGAAAACAAGGTACTCTAAATCAACAACAAATACAAGATCAACAGAAGTCCAAATGAACAGAGATAAAAGTAGCAAAACAAACATGAGGAAGAAGACTTGACTTGGACATGGACAGCTCACAAACAACAACAAAAAACAAGCCATGGCTAGAAGAAAGATAATGAACCAACAAGGACGCAAAAGAAGCAGGGAACTAAATACAAACAATATGACAAGACGATGAGAAACACTTGAATAAAACACAAGTGGCTGAGAGAACTGATTTTTTTGACACAGGGGACTGGTTAGGCACAGGTGGACACAATAACTGAATGAGACAGACAAAGAAAAAGGGACACCTGGAAATTATGATGAAACCAAAATCTAATCAAAACCAAATCAAATCAAATAGATCACGGCCCGCCATTCGGGGCAATACTGTCAAACCATCCATGGCGCCAAATCATTGGCTGGCCAGAATGCGAAACACACAGTTCTCTCTGCTTGGCTGGTCAGGAGGACAGCCATGCTGGCTATGTTAGAATAGAAAATACAATGTTGTCATGTTTTAAAGTTTCATCTTGTTACATGCTCGATTGACCTCGAAATGCTTGTGTTCAGAACATCTTGCACACAACGTAAGCACAGAGAATCAGATAGATCAAAGGACCCGATCAGATGGTACCTTACTACATCTCAGAGTAAACGATTTAACCCTCATTAGTAGAGACACAGGTGCCTGTTATCTGACAACGTGGAAAGGAAGATTTAACCTTGGACGGAAGGGAGTACTCGAACACTCCATCCTGAGAAAGGGTCACGAGCCAGATTACAGATAATATATGTTGAAGGAGACACCGCTCGTTAAAATGTACATGTGCATGTTAGTTTCCGGATGTTGGTGCTGATACCAAGAGAATTCTTTGGCTGAGGGGCGACCCAATGGGGCCGCCCAGGGGTGTGGCATGTTAATGAAGATGGGAGTGTTTTTCTGATATGTTTCTTGTAATTTGCATGGTCAATCAATAAAAAGGCCGCTAGAGGTTGCAGAGGTCAGGTTACAGTGGGGAGCGCACACTGAGTGGCTTCATGGAGAACTGCACTTCCTGCCAGCAGTGAAAGACGATCTGTTCCTGTGTTCGAGCCTTTGTCGACCGTCCGAGCGAACATCTCTGACAGACTATCCATAAAGGGGATGGGCAGTCGCAGGCCTGCATGACTGGAAAAGGGATTGAGTGGTGGCCGACTTGCGTCTCTGGAGTAGTGTCGGAGGAAGGCCGCAGAGTTTGCACCACTGGAGCAGTGTCAATTGTCTAATTCAATGATTGCGCCAACTACGCAGTGTCGGGCGGTGGCCACAGGATTCACCACCACAATAGGCACCACAAATGGCAGCAGCAGCAAGACTTGTGCCATCGGAACTGGAGTCTGCAGTTACCATGCAGCAAGAATGAGAGTCTGCAGCTGCCAAGAATCAGGAATTGTCACGTTGCGAGGTGGTGGACCCCAAAAAGCAGGCACGAGAAGAGCAGGTAGTACTTGATGAATTGTATTAAAACAGAGAAAACTGAATCGAAAACAAAGTCCAAAGTATCAAACAAAAACCATGACTGAACTCAAAACTATCAATAACAGAAACATGACCAAAAACATTATCTACACATGACAAACAAACAACCATGACAGTAGCAAAGAGCAACAATGACCCGACACTGAGTGTCCGGGCGGGAGTCCTTTTATACAACTAATATTTACATAACGACCAACAGGTGTGCAGCTGCAGGTGGAGCCCTACAGTGCCACCTGTTGGTCCCAAACCAAATCATGACAGAACCCCTCCCTCAAGGGGATCCCAGACGTCCCAAAATTGTCCAAAGGCCTGCCTCGCCGAGTAACAGGAACTAAAAGCGACGGTGACCTTCGCCTCGTCGGAGAACAGGAACATGAAGTGACGGCGACCTTCGCCTCGCCGGAGAACAGGAACATGAAGCGACGGCAACCCTTGCCTCGCCGGAGAACAGGAACATGAAGCGACGGCAACCCTTTGGCTGGGCTTGGCCTGACGTGGACGGGGCTCGACGTAGCGGGGCACATGGGACAGCCCGATGTGAACAGGGGCTCGGCCTGACGTGGGCGTGGACGTGGCATAGCTCGTCGCCGAAGTGAATGTGACTCAGCTCGAATAGACACGTGACGAGCCTCGGCTCCACGTGGACGCGGACGGGGCTCGGCCCACCGTAGACGCGGCTTGACGAGACGAAAACAGGACAGCCGCATCACCAGCGCTGCCTGAAGGGGAAAAAGGTGTCGGCCGCAGACGTGCTCCGCCAGGCACATGGTGGAATAGGGACCAGTCCTTTGTACCTGTGGGGTCCAGTTGGTCGGGTCATTCTGTCACGTTGCGAGGTGGTGGTGGACCCCAAAAAGCAGGCACGAGAGAAGAGCAGGTAGTACTTGATGAATTGTATTAAAACAGAGAAAACTGAATCGAAAACAAAGTCCAAAGTATCAAACAAAAACCATGACTGAACTCAAAACTATCAATAACAGAAGCATGCCCAAAAACATTATCTACACATGACAAACAAACAACCATGACAGTAGCAAAGAGCAACAATGACCCGACACTGAATGTTCGGGCGGGAGGCCTTTTATATAACTAATAATTATATAACGACCAACAGGTATGCAGCTGCAGGAGGAGCCCTACAGTGCCACCATTTGGTCCCAAACCAAATCATGACAGGAATGAGCGCCTGCAGCTGCTTAGGAGCAAGAAGCCTGGTACTGCAGAAGTGCAGGAACAAGAGCCTGGGCTTCATCAGCCTGCCGCCATAGACATTTTAAAAACATATATGGCAGGCTGATTGAACACTCTAAATTGTCCCGAGGTGTGAGTGTGAGCTGGATAGCTCAGTTGGTAAGGCACAGGTTTGGCATATGGGAGAAGGGGGTTTGAATCCCGCTTGGGGCAAAAATGAGCACATAACATCATCCGGTGTGGGTCCTTGGGCAAGACCCTTCACGCTATGCCTACCTCATACAAAGATGAGAGACAATAAAACGAATGACATGCTGGCTCAGACATCGCCCGGCCAAACAAGGTCTGCGTCAGGTGCTGGGGAACTAGAGCACCTTGATGTAAACTGGGCTACTGGAACAAAGCGGAGATGGGCGAGATGCGATAACGGTGTTGGAATGCTACTACTCAAGCAACACTAGTCAGAGGGGTGACATGCAGAGAATGTTGTCACAACTTGATATTGATGAGGTACAACGCAGGTTCCATGGTGGAGGGCCCCAGGCTGCCAGATCAGAGGAGGAGGTCATACCAGAGATTGGGAGGCAAGCCCCATTGACGGCCGATGATGAGATTGGGAGGCCAGCCCCAATGAATGAAATGCTGAGCGAGGCAGCAACTGACCTGAAAGCTAAGATCATGGCAAGAATGAAAGCTGGGCAACCTAGAAACCGATTACAACGGCTATGTGAAGTACCACCTGAAAGTCTCATTCAAGTGTGAATGCAGCACTGAGGGCGGTCCCTACCGTAACGATCACAGAAACCAATGAGCTGATATAGGCTTCAGCATCAGTGATCCTAGAGATGCTTGGCTATAAGAGCAACCATGGGAGCCATGTGATACGTTACCCACCATGGAAAAGACGATTGGAGGCTAAGATCAAGATGGCTCGAAAAGATGTGAGTCAATTGACGGAGGCCCAGAGAGGTGTGATGAAAAGGCCTATACCCAAGAGGTACATCCAGATGACCATACCTGAAGCACTTGAAACTGCCAAACAAAGGTTCCAAGCCTTGTCCAGTCGCCTAAAGCGGTACACGAAAGAGAATGAGGCCAGACGAATAAACAGACTGTTCGCAACACAACCTGCGAAAGTGTATGCTCAGTGGCATATGGCTCAGTGGAAAGGCATATGGGAATATGCCCATATGCCTTTCCAGTACCTTTCAGTTTCCAGTCTTGGTGGGTCAGCCCTGCTGTTAGGACCCTGCCACTGAGCATACAGAAGGAGGTCGCACATAACAGCAGTGCACAATGGCTGGTGACTCTGAGAGAAGAGCACAGCATCCTCCCTGAGCAGAGCCCAGTTTCCATAACAGTGGCAAACATACAAATTGGAAAAACTAGGTGCGGACATGGTCCACACTTACTGGTTAAAGAAACTCACAGCACTCCATGAGCGCCTAGCAGTACAAATGAACCAGTTGCTGAGGGATGGGACTCACCCAGGATGGCTAACCGAAAGGCGAACGATCCTGATCATGAAGGATCCCTCAAAGGGTGCTGTCCCATCCAACTATCGACGAATAACCTGTCTCTCCACAACATAGAAGCTTATGTCAGGCATCATTGCGGCTAAGATAAGTGGACACATGGTAGAGATACCAGGACGCATTGGTAGAGATACCAGAGGAGCCAAACATCAGCTCCTGGTTGACAGAACAGTCGCACAAGACTGCAGGTCCCGACATACCAACCTGTGCACAGCCTGGATTGATTACAAGAAAGCCTATGACTCGATGCCACATACATGGATCACTGAATGCTTGGAGTTGTATAAGGTGAACAGGACCCTAAGAGCCTTTGTTGCGAACTCGATGAGGATGTGGAAAACCAGACTTGAAGCCAATGGCAAGCCACTTACCCAAGTGTCCATCAAATGTGGCATATACCAAGGTGATGCACTCTCCCCACTGCTGTTCTGCATAGGACTGAACCCCCTAAGCCAAGTAATCGCCAATACAGGATATGGATACCGCCTCAGAAATGGAGCTACAATCAGTCACCTCCTCTACATAAAGCTGTATGGTAAGAGCGAAAGGGACATAGACTCCCTGATCCACACAACCAGGATCTACAGCAGTGACATCGGGATGTCATTTGGGCTTGAGAAATGTAGTCGGATGGTGACTAAGAGAGGCAAGGTAGTCCCCACTGAAGGGGTCTCACTCCCTGAAGGAACAATAGCAGACATTGAGGACAGCTACAAGTACCTCGGTATACCACAAGCCAATGGCAACCTCGAACTGGCAACAAGGAAAGTGGCTACGGCCAAATACCTCCAGCGGGTGAGGCAAGTCCTAAGAAGCCAACTCAATGGCAATAATAAGACCCAAGCAATAAACAGCTATGCCCTGCCAGTGATCAGATACCCTGCAGGAATAATAAGGTGGCCAAAGGAAGAGATTCAGACCACGGACGTTAAGACCCGAAAGCTCCTAACCATGCATGGAGGGTTCTGTCCCAAATCCAGCACCCTGAGACTGTACGCAAGCCGAAAGGAAGGAGGGGAACTAGTGAGTGTGAGAGCCACTGTCCAGGATGAAACATCCAAGCTCCATGAATACATCAAGGAGAAGGCTCCAACGGATGATGTACTCAGAGAATGTCTCAGACAATGGGGAACAGAGGATGAGGTGCTGGAAGAGGGACCATCATGGGAGGACAAGACCCTACACGGGATGTACCACCGGACCATAACTGAAGTGGTTGATCTCAAGAAGTCCTATCATTGGCTAGAGAGGGCTGGCCTGAAGGACAGCACAGAGGCACCCATCCTGGCTGCTCAGGAGCAGGCCCTGAGCACCAGAGCCATTGAGGCCCAGATATACCACACCAGACAAGACCCAAGGTGTAGGTTGTGCAAAGAGGCACCTGAGACGATCCAACACATAACTGCAGGGTGTAAGATACTGGCAGGGAAAGCCTACATGGAACGCCATAACCAGGTGGCTGGCATAGTCTAACCGTAACATCTGTGCAGAGTATGGACTGGAAACCCCAAGGTCAAAATGGGAAACACCTCCGAAGGTGGTGGAGAATGACCGAGCGAAGATCCTGTGGGACTTCCAGATCCAGACTGACAGGATGGTAATGGCAAACCACCCAGATATCGTGGTCATAGATAAACGGCAGAGGAAAGCCGTTGTAGTGGATGTAGCGGTCCCAAGTGATGGAAACATCAGAAAGAAGGAAAACGAGAAACTCGAGAAATACTAAGGGCTCAGAGAGGAGCTGGAGAGAGCCTGGAAGCTAAAGGTGACACTCGTGCCTGTGGTGGTCGGAGCACTCAGGGCAGTGGACGAAAACCGAGGTTTGACTGTAATATATATACAGTCAAACCTCGGTTTTCGGACGTCTCGGTTCTCGTACAATTCGGTTTTCTAAACTAAAATTTCAAGTTTTTTATGCCTCGGATGACGAACTAATTTCGGTTCTCGAACTAACTGAGCGCACTTGAATGCGTCACTTCACTCCTCTCGGCTTCGCTAGCTCGTATAGCAACGCTACCTCGTGTAGCTTCGCGAGGTAGTGAAGCCGAGAGGAGGTAGCAAAGCCGAGAGGAGTGAAGTGACGCTCCCTCCTGTCGCCGCATTCCCTCGTGTCGCGTCGCTACACAGGAAGCCACCATTATGAGCAGACGTTTTTGTATTGTTCAATAAAAAAAAGCAGACGTGTTTGGTGAGATGCTTCTGTTAGCGCGAGTGAAATCCCCCTCTTTTCATAATGGTTTGCCCTGGCAGCACAGGGGAGGGGGTGGGGGCGTGCGTTTGTTTACATTTCAATGCAGCGGCACATAATGAACACTCTGGTGTCCGGTGTCTCATTATTATGCAATAATCGTACAGAAACAGCTTGTGAGCAGACGAGTTTGTATTGTTCGATTAAGATTTTTTTTTTTAAAAAGCAGACGTGTTTGGTGAGAACTACGTTATATTGGACTGTTATTTTTGCATCGTGTATCAGCCCCTAATCATGGCACCAAAGAAAGCAAGTGGAAGTGGTGAACCTGGTGAAGAAAAGAGGAAAATAGTGTGCAAAACTATAGAATTTAAGAAAGATTTAATCGCAAAATATGAGTCAGGTGTGCGTGTGTCTGTGTTGGCGAAGGAGTTCGGGATGCCGAAATGCCCCGCCTACTGCCTGCTGACAGCTGGGAGAGGCGCACGCCCCACGACAGATAGAGAGAGAGATGTTCCTTCAATTTTTATGTTACTATGTTAATGTTAAAATTGGTAATCTCCCATTACATTTGTACAGTTTATGGTGTGAAGTTGTAAACATAAGTGGTTTTAAAAAGTTGTTTTCTTGACTTGGAACGGATTAAAACATTTTACATTGATTTCAATGGGAAAAATGGTTTCGGTTTCCCAACAATTCGGTTTCCGAACAGTCTTCTGGAACGGATTAAGTACGAAAACCGAGGTTTGACTGTATATATATGAAGGTCCAACGCCGGGAAGGAAGTGGGATCCGATGGCATTCATGTCAAAGAGTCTTGGATTTGCTGCAAAGCGGTCTCAGAGTTCAATCCAGGCCAGACCACCGGAGCTCTCAGGGCAACTTTTACGCCTGCATTAGAGGCCCGTGGCCCAGCCATGCTTTTGCCAATGCCCGCCCCAGACAACTGAGTCTCTCCGTGGAAGGGGACTTAGCAGAATTTTTGCAAACATAGACAAAAACACTTAACTTTCTTCAGTTCAGCCAGACCAATGAGGCCGCAAACTTTACACCCAGATGTGAGATCAGCGGCACATATAATCCGCGAATTGATCCTTCTCTGCTTCAAACAAGTTTTAAAGGGTAGTTTGGTCGCTGCATGCTTGTGGAGCTCAGTTGGTGTCAGCACGAGAGGTTTTTTGTTCATGTTCTCGGAACACGTCACAGCCCCACATGTGGCGCAAAGATCCCTGCCTAGCATTAAGATATTTGTTTTGCCGCAGAATACCACACGCTACCCTGTTGTCTACCAGTAGTCGAAAAGAGCCTATCATTTTTGGACTTAAGAGAACAGGTACTGGCCAAATTTTCCACAAATTAAAAGTCTTTCAAACTGTCAGTATAATGACATTTCAGACTCGTTCAATGATGATACAAGGGATTCGTGGTGCTTCGTCGATGCGTGGCTAGGGTGTGCAGACAGCAGCACGTCGGCGGTTGAAAGTGATACATTCGCAGATACAGATCTTGGAGAGCTCCCACCAACCGATGGATGACATGTGGCGGAGCAACACGTTGCAACATCAGTCAATTATTTGCTCCAAGAAAAGGTGCCATTTTTTTTATATTACTATCCCGCGGGAGCATCTTGGGAATCCTTCAGCAGGCCTCGCTTAAGTTCCTCAATCGCCGTGGCCACCACCATTTGATCCCACAACAGGCTGTGTACCTCACGGAATTCCTTCACTCACCGGGCAAATTTTTTGTTAATGTCCATCAACGTATATGCTCCCAATAGTTGTCCCCCCTTGGACACCGTGTTCCCGAGCTTCGTCACCAGGGTCGGGGAAGATAAACGGCATATCCGTGCTTTGAAGTCACAAGTCTGCTTTGCGATTTCAACTCTAAGCTTGTGTATTCCATAGGTCAATGAGTCTTTTAAGAGTGTTATGAGGATAGAGGTCCCTCGGCCCGTGTATGATATGCCCTACTTCCCGCAACTTGGCTTGCACATGCCAGCAGTTCTTGTGTTTTTTGTTTTTTTACACCCACACATCGCCAAGACCCAGAATATGCGTATCCCAGAATAGCCATAGACTTGACCAGCTCCCAAAGGAATTGCTACCCTGTATATTTTCGTGATGCAAGATATGAGAAATTTCAACCGATACCAATAGATTTCCAGTTTTGTAAGGCCAGTACCGATAACCGATATATATTTATTTTGTATACTACAAATATATCTGTTGCTGGAGCTTAAAAGAATGAAACATTTCAATCACACCTCTTAATGTAGTGGGGTCAGAGAATGATTAAAAAAAAGAGGCCACTGACAACATACAGGTGCATGTTTTGCTACTTTCTGACCTCTTGCCACTTCAGACAGTGAGACGAGTTATCTGAAAAGCTGGAATGCGTATAGTACCTATTCATAAGGGTGATTGTGTGTTTAATATGGAAAAACAAAAGCAGGGCAGCACGGTTGTCCATTGGTTAGCACATCCGCCACACAGTACAGAGGTCCAAGGTTCCCTTCCGGGCTCTGGCCTTCCTGTGTGGAGTTTGTATGTTCTCCCCGTGACTGCATGGAGTTTCTCCGGGTCCTCCGGTTTCCTTCCACATTCCAAAAACATGCATGGTAGGTTGATGGAAAACTCTAAATTGTCCCAAGGTGTGATTGTGTGCAAATGTGTTTTTTTTCTATGTGTGCCCTGCGGTTGGCTGGCAAGATGGCTGCGAAAGGCTCCAGCATGTCCATGACCCATGTGAGGATAAAGTCGCTTGCATAATGGATGGATGAAAAAACAAAAGCAATAAAATAGGACAAAAAAATGCACCGTAGGCGTGTTTTTGTGTGTGCATGTGTGTGCGTCCGCATTTGTGAGTGCCCACTCCCACTGAAGCGAACAAGCTGGTTGACAGACAGGAGAGGGAACTAGCGTGAGTGAATATTCATGTATGTCAACAAACACGTATGCAAATCACCATATATTGTGTCCATTTTTTGTGAGTGAACAAAGTTAACATAGTGACAGGCCTCTGTGAAGACAGTTTAATGGACCAAAATATTAAAAAAATATTACTCACCAGAGCCTGTCACGTTGCGTGGTGGTGGTGGACCACAAAAAGCAGGCAAGAGGGAGGAGCAGGATGTACTTGACAAATTGTATTAAAACACAGAGAAAACTAAATCCTAAACAAAACGAAGACCTGAAAACAAAAAGAATCCAAAGAAGCAAACCAAAACCATGACTAGGCAAAAACTATCAATAACCGAAGCATGACCGGAACAATCATGGCAGCAGCAAACAAACAAACAAACAATGACCTGACAATGAGTGGTCATGCGGGAGTCCTTTTATACAACTAATTACATAACGACCAACAGGTGTGCAGCTGCAGGGACTGCCCTACCCACCTGTTGGTCACAAACCAAAACATGAAAGTGCCACACTTAAAACGAGCCGTGGTCATATGTATTCCAACAAGTACAAGAGGACAAAGTGCAGTGTCATCGCATATTTCCATCCATTTTCTGAACCACATATCCTCAATATTAGCATTTAGCTCGGCAATATAGCATGGCTGCCCTGCTTTTCTTCACTTTTCCTCGGATGCCAACCAGACCGACAACAACCACAGAGCTGGTCGGCCTATCTCGTCCGGGATGTAAAAAGTGCGGTGAAGCTTGCCTGGACCATATTTGTTCATGTTGCCGACGACAGCGCTCGCCAGACCTGACGATAATTCACGGAGGTGTCTCGCTGGTCAGGCACCATGGTGAAAGTGCAGTGAATACCTGTCAATTTGTACTGTAATCCAATGCTGATTAAGTCCACACGATTATAGTATTCAGAAACTAAAGTAAAATTACAGCTATCAAGGGAAAGTCATGGCTTGGTCGTCATCACTCATTAGCAACCGCCTAAAGCAGGCCACCCCCGAGGCTGTGCCACGGCCGTCGGGTCAAGTTTACCTAGGAAAAAGCCTCGGCTGTGACTGTCATTCAGGTGAATGAGACCATGCACTCATGAAAAGGTTTCCCTCGAGTTTCAATACTTATAATTAATAAATACTATTTTTAGAGATTAGATGACTTTGGCTGGTTCTACATTGTATGTATTTAATGCGGCTTTTAATATGGTCCTAAATAGCAGGTTAATTTTGCAGGATCGTTCCAATAAAAGTGACATTTTTTCCACTAATTATCAGTCCGATAAAAATTGGGCATTACTTTTGAAGATAAATAAGCTTTGTCTTCAAAAGTCGTTAATGAGGTGACTCACTGACTGTGACATAAGACAACTCACACCATCTTTCTAACAACAAAAATCAGTGTACCCAAAACCATAGTTAGTTCATCTGAAACATTATTTTGTTCATCCTAATACCAGTTCAAAGCTTCTGATCAAATAATGCAATTTATTAAAATAAATGAATGATTAAATACACACACAATTTACATCATTTTTATATCGTGTGG
Organism: Hippocampus abdominalis; assembly: GCA_018466805.1. Lineage (NCBI taxonomy): Eukaryota > Metazoa > Chordata > Actinopteri > Syngnathiformes > Syngnathidae > Hippocampus > Hippocampus abdominalis. The sequence goes on along the minus strand of CM031701.1, from coordinate 337,816 downwards.
AGTGGCTTCTTTGTGCTTTTGTACAATACTTCTAATTTATAGTATACAGTATATATACTGTATTTTTTAAAATGCGACAGAAGCATTTAAGCAACAGTACAATACAAAGTGGGTTTTTTTTTTTTTTTTGAGGATGTATGTGTTTTTGATGATCCTGTTTTCCTCCTTCCTTCTCCTTCTTGGTCTTATAGGTCCCCTTACAAAGAAACACTCTGATGATTTAAGTGATAGTGACCACGCAGCAGAAGAAGGTATTTTCCATTTACTGACAAAAATGCTTGATTTGCATGATTACGGAGACCAAAACAAAACTTCACTTTCTCTTTAAATATTTTATCTTTTGTAATTTTTCTAGAGTTCTTGTCATTTTTGCATCTGCCTTTTTTGGGGGGGGGGGCGGGGGGGGAACTGTTTTTGGCTCAATGTATTACCCTTTTTTTAGGCTTTTTTGTCAACTATATTCTCTTTTGACATTGTGTGTCTGGGTTTGTACTTTCTTTCGTGTTTTTCTTTGTTGCATCTGACTTTGCAAATCAGTAAATATTAGTTACAACACTCTACTGAGAACATGTTTTGCATGCCATACATTATTCTCTTTCATTTAACCCTCGTGCAGTATTTTTAAGCGGCTGCGTGAAGGGTATTACGTCCTCGAGGATTGTCCCAAAAATGTCCCTCTTCCAATGTGCAACAACTTTTTTCACTTTTAATTTTTTTTCACTTTCAACCCCTCAAAATGTTCAGTGGGAATTGGCCAAGACATAGATACAAATCCCATGCAAAATTACAGCTTTGTGGAGTTATTTTTCACTCTTTTGTCTGTGGTGTCCATTTGTCCAACAGTCCAAAAAAGTGTCCGACATGTCCAATTTTGGGATAATTACTGCATGGGGGTTAAACTACCATTAATAACCTCTTAATTTCTTGTTTATACTTTTGGTAACAATAGACGTCTAGTCTAGTGCAAAGCACGTCTAACAGTGTGCATTGGTGCAGTTTCTCATGCAGTTGGGCTTATGCTGTTGGGCACAATGAACTCAGCCAATCTATTTCCCGGCCAATGGAAAGGGCTCCTTCTTTCATGTAAGATTTACGCAAATCTAACGTAAATCTCAGTGTAACTGTGCACATGGGTAGCATTTTCTGGCATTTCCTAGAAGTGTATGTTTGCACCATTGTGCCCCATTGTGGGGTGGAAAGCAGCAGACTCCCAGCCAATAGAAGTGGCTCCCCGCATTCCCTTTAAATTCAGAGCAGAGAGAGTTGTGTGGTCTACCTGGCATGCAGATGCAGGAGATCGGCACACGCAAAGTGCATTTGAAAGGAACTGCAAGAAGACCTTTATGGATAATGTAAAGTTGGCCGTTGTCGATGGGCACTCAGATCGCCCTCCACCCCTAATTGTGCGTCTCTGTGTGCTATAAAAGTATTGTGAAGATAATAATGACAATAACAAACTAAATGCACGCACCATTTCCACATGCAGGTACAAAAACATGTTAACTTCCGGTCGCGAGTGTAAGGCATAGCATAAAAGTCTTCAACGTATACTCGCAATCTGTTGAAATGATCTCAAGTTACCATGAATGACCCATTACCTTATTATTTATTCCAGTTGTTCAAGTGTTGGTGAAGCGATCAAAGCAAAATATCTCAATTAATGAGCCATTTGGCATGACTAAATGCAGGTCCGTGTGAACAAAAGACTTGCGTGATTTATTTTGATACGCTCAACCCAACTATGTTTAGTGAACACAAAAACAACCATGGAAAAGAAGACAGAGTCTTTATTGTCATTGTTCTATGGTGCCGATGCAGCAAAATTGAGAAAACATAAATGACAACCAATAACAAAATAATATTACAGGTATTTCTCAACTTACAAACATAATGGGTTCCGAGAGGCTGTTTGCAAGTCAAATTGCTGAGACACATTACATTTCATTTTAAAATTCAATGTTATGAAATTACAAAGCATAAAATAAAAAAATGTCAATTAAATTAAATGACATACAAAACACTGACGTGAACAATAAAAACATACGTCTAAAACCCAAAATACTATTTCACTTGAATTTACTCCCACTCAAATAGACCAACCTTTAAGGATGGAGAGTGAGCCTGTCACTTCAGATCGCTTGTGGAATTCGCAAAAGCAGTTGTTTTCATTGAGGCAGAGATGAACATTGGACCTTGCACATTTGTACACTGTCTGTCCCTTACAACTGGACAAATCTGTAGAAAAAAGAAATCACTTTGGTATCTATTCATTGTTTACACATAGTTACATCCCAAAAAGCAAGATGATAATTTATTTTCGCCTGGTTTTATCTCCCTATGATCACAGACAAACCAAATCAAATACTGTCAAAAATATGCATCATGTTAGCACCACAAATATAAAATAAGATGAGAAATATTTTTATCTTTGCACAAATTACCTCAAATCGGATAGATGATCACCGCTTGCAACCCAAAAATTAATCTCAGCCCTCCAAAACAGGATGTAGCGTCCCCTCCTACCGGAATCCGGAGAAACGAATGCTTGCAAACTACTCCAAGGTGTGTGTTGGTAATGTATCAACCAGCAGAGAGTGGGGATGGAGTGAGTAAGAGAGCGAAGCTTCTTGATTCGCTGGGGAGCAGAGCAAGAAAGACGGACAGACTTTCTTTGTTGATTCAATGTTGAAATGTAAAAAATGTAAAACTTTCTCCTTTTTAGCACTGGCTCACTGGTTTCCCTTTTTAATGTTCAACATCTTCCTGCCATCTCTTTTAAAAAAATTTTTTTTTTTTTTTTAATTCTTATTCTTTGTTTCTCCTGTCTCTGTAGTTAGTTGTCTTTGTGACGTACTGCTTCCAGTTCATATGTAGATATTGAGGATTAAAGTGGACATCATGAGAACTTCCCGGCGGGAAGAGCTCGAAGAAGTGGCTGGGGAGAGGGAAGTCTGGGCTTCCCTCTTAAAGCTGCTGCCCCCGCGACTTGACGATAAGCGGTGGAAAATGGATGGATGGATGGATCATGAGAACTGTATTGTGTACAGTGCGTACTCTCAACTGTAAAATACAACTCAAAACTCTCCAAATATGTCATCCTTTTATGAAGGACTGATTGGAAGAGGTTTTTCATCAGTTTAGCCTTAATGAATCCACAAACAGACGTGTTACCCTGAGAAGTGCTCTATGTTAACGCAGGCATTAAGCTGGAGTCGCCGTTAACGAACAGAATAATTGACCCAATTGTTGCTACATAATGGCACGCTGTGATGAGGAACATCTAAGTCTTATTTAAATACAAGTAACAATCTGACAAAGTGCAGCATCTCTGCTGTCTTAGGAAGTACAGCATTGTCACTCCTACTTGAGCTACTTAACACGATGCAGCATAGAGGGTTAATAACAAGGAGTCTAATGTGGAAAAGTAAAATAGTCATAAATGCGTTTGTTTAGCCTTGGTTAAACTGGAGTAAATTTGCTGACACAGCTGACAAATGTGAATGATATGCCTTGATATTAACCCCTCGGAGGGGCAAGGAAAAACAGAAAAAAAACAGACAGGAGAAAAATGAGAAACTTTGATAAGTGGTCGCAGATGGGGGAATCCCCTTTCCAAGATGATCAGGCTGCAATGGATGCAGCCATCTCGTTACGCCATCTGCGTCCCGCGTCCAAGACGCATAATTTTCCTGCCAGACGTACAGTTCCAAATAATGTGCGTTTTTGCGACGCGAGGACATTTCTCAGTCACAAAAAAACTACGGCAAATATTTTTTTCAACGATTGCAGTTTGATAATCGCCGCCATTGTTGTTTTGATCTCTCGTTAAGTAATCTCGCGTGACGAGAATTCCGTTCTCGCGAGACGAGATCGGCTTTCACCTTGTGGAAAGCAGACGATTGCCAAGTTGTGTAACATTAAAACAAGTGTTGCGAACAAGCGTTATGAAAGTTTATTGGGGAGATATCGCACAGCTAGAGTTGGATAGTTTTTTGCGATAACCATCATTGGAAGCAGAGCAAAGAGAGGAGAATTTATGAACTCAAAGACTGAACCATGGGATGAAATAAGAACCTATTTCTCAGCAAATCTTGTATGCCTGAACTATTTATATTTTTGCAGCATTTGTTTTATAAGAAATAAACTTATTGTCAATGTATATTGTTTTTGTTTGTGTTATTATCATATGCAATTGAATAAGTAGACCATTTCAGAATTTGAAATTTGGGACTCTGTAAATGCATAATGGGACTCATACTTTTCTGATCAGCGAGTCCCTGGGACTCGCAGACCTCAAACTGTAAAATTATCACTGTGGATGCTGAGTCGGCAGAATTGATCACATTATGGTTCTACACAATGTTAGTCAGAATAATGTAAGAGTCCATGTAAAAAGACATAAAACTGCAGAAGGTCACAGCGACATCCAACTGGGTCATCGTCACCGAGCCCCCTCTTCAAACCAGGAAGGAGGCGGAAGGACTGACAGAAGAAGCAGAAGTCAAACAGGCCAACATGTAGTTCACCAAAATGCAAGAAAATACAAATAAGTCTCTAGTCTTCTGATCTCTGAACAATAATTCCCATGGGTATGTTATTCCAGAGCACTCGAGCCTAAATAGAACATGCGCTACAAACTGCAGACTTCTTTTTGGCTCTCAGGATCTTAAAATACCGGCGTGTTGTGTACCAGTTCGGGACAGAACATAGAGTAAGACTAAATCAACGAGATGCTAAAGTGTGTAATATTTTTTAAATTAGTCGCAAAACCTTGAAATCACATTTTCAGTGACCGTTAACCAATGAAAGTTAGCTAGTATCAGGGTAATGTGATCTAACCTCCTTGATCTTGTCAGGACTCTAGCTGTGCCTAGTTTAGGACAATTTTCAGTCCACTCCGCGCACCCGTTCAATTCAACTGCTGCAGTTCTACCCTGTGGTTTCACTCATAATTACACATATGCACGTGGGAGACATCTTTTCAAACAGTGATTACCATGACTTCAATGGAATGGCAATCCATTGTTCACCTCATTACAATTAGCATTTTGTGGCTTGCTGGGCCTGCCTGTCTTTCTCGTCTGCCTGCTACTGTACCAATGATCTGTGACGATAACTTCAATTCTGTTTTAACCAATTGGATCCTAGCATGGGCCCATGACAAGCCATATTTAAGCCAAAGGGAGGTCAAAACCACAGGACGAGACCAGCTAATCAGCTCCACCCTCCATGACCTCACTTTTTAGTTACAGTTACTAGATAAACCTCATCAATCTCCATAAACCATCATCATAAACCATACCAAAATGCTAAATCAAACTAAACTAACCACAAACTGGCCTCTGTTTCGATGTACTTTACTTTTATCGCAACATCTTCAACACACAGTATTACTATGATGGGTTCTGGTCAACAGACACATCAAAAAGTCTATTACAAAGAGCGTGCCAGACCCAAGTTGCTTCACAATTCCAAGTATGGCTGCGAGACCTGGTTTTGCTCTTTTTCCCTTTTTGTTTTTCAACGTTCACAGTTCTTGTTTAAGTTAGACTCTGCCATGGTTTTCCTGTGTCACCGATTTCTGTTCATAACCTCTATGGACAGAACTGAGAGGCCTATTTTGTGGCCTCAGTATTGCGTCGCTACGATGTATTCGTCTGTAGTCGATATTTGTTGAGCCCCTTTTGATTTAATTGCTGCATCAATAAGGTGTGGCAGGGAGGCGATGAGCCTGTGATATTCTGAGGTTATAAGGAAGTCCAGGTTTCTTTGATTGTAGCCTTCAATTCATCCGCCTTATTGGGTGTGGTGTCTCCAAGATTCATCCTGGCAATACCCCCATTGATTGTCTTTGGGTCTGATGAGTTTATTGACAAATCAAGCACTGTAGTGTCATGGTTATTAATTTTGATAGTTCTGACACCAGGGGCAGGTGCCAAGTCCTGCTGGTGGCATGAAATATATATCACTAGAAAGCTTGTTCGTAGAGAGAAGCATACATTTCTATATAAAACTTAATAGTAAACAGCTTTGTTCAGTTCGATTTCAGAAAGCACGGTGCAAAAACCTATGGCACTGAATCATCACGAAGGAAACGTGGCTCTCAGTCTTCCTACAGAAGAGTTATTGATTCCAAAATATTGCAAAAGTAAGGACTTTGGACCACTGAGCAACTGTCATGTTTTTTCCTTAGCCTTGGCAAGACACTTCTAAGATTGTGTCAGGCTCAGCAGTGGCTTGACACCTGTAATGCAGCATTCAGCCAAATTCCTTGATACAGTCAAACCTCGGTTTTCGAACGTCTCGGTTCTCGTCCAATTCGGTTTTCGACCAAAAAGTTTGAGTTTTTTATGCCTCGGATGACGAACAAATTTCGAGTCTCGAACAAGCTGAGCGCACTTGAATGTACCATTTGACTCCTCTCGCCTTCCTTACACGAGGAAGTGACGCTTCCTCGGGTAAACGAGGAAGTGATGCTTCCTCGTGTTGCTTTCCATTGTGAGCAGACGTGTTCAGTAAACATTTTTATTTTAAAAAGAGCGTGGTTTCGGTTTTCGAACAATTTCGGTTTTCGAACAGCCTTCTGGAACGGATTATGGACGAAAACCGAGGTTTGACTGTATCTCTATGCACAGTGGATTTGCACATAAAATGCCATGCCACTCAACTGAGTGACTATCTACAAAATACTGTACAAAGAACCAAAATTAGTCTCCCAGTTTTTAACGGTTGCAACAGTTCCTCTCTGACAACAACAATGGATCATATAGCGGGGATTCATGTTAAAACAAACCGCCTGGCATAATTTGTTGATGTCTATCATGTTGATGTCCTCACCTTTGTATAGCCAGATCTCTGTAAACATGGATGGATGCACTTCTGGATTTGTGTTGAGGAATATTTTATTGTTTAATTGTATTGACGTTGGCGAGGATAATTGTTGAGGATGTCCTCTGTTGGCAAGCTTCCCTCTTGGGTCTTTGACCATGAACCCACAACCGGATGTACTAAATGTACTTCTAAACAAAGTCATACAATGCATTGATGCGAGTGTAATTAAGCAAAATTACGAACAGTTAATTTTCATTCAAAAATTTAAGTTATAATTCTCCAATAGCCTTTGGGTTGAAGTTCATGTTTATTATCGATTCCATTTTCAATTGTTTTTTGTTTCCTTGTTTTATTCATAATTATTAGCATGTTTTTTTTTAAAACAAATGAAACAAATGGTGAGCCAATGAAAACATTTCCTGTATATGGTATGTATTAATGGTTTGGAGCTTAATAGACAAAACGTCCAAAAAATTGTAAAAATGGTATATGTGACATTGTTTTTGGGCTATGTCCTCATTTTGAAATCTAAACTCCTCTTTTCTCCAATTTCTATTTCTTTTCCTACTCTAGACATAAGGGAGAGTGGAAGTCCCAAGCCAGTAATGGTTTTCATCCATGGTGGATCCTACATGGAAGGAACTGGTAACCTGTTTGATGGCAGTGTCCTGGCCAGCTATGGGAATGTGATTGTTATAACAGTCAATTACCGGTTGGGTGTTCTAGGTAAGGACACAACTATATTGCAAAGTTATTTTGTATAGTTGATCAAAATGTCTGGTGAGATATATCACAGCGAAAAAAAATGGTTTTGGCTCATGTGTGACTGCATTCAAAAGTTTTGGCGTGGCTGCAAGTGAGTGATTTCCATCTACATTACGACTACAGTGAAACTCCTCTACAACGAATCCTACATGGGCGCAAATACCCCCTAGTGTGAAAAAAATCTTCATGCATTAACACAATTCCCATTCTCCTGCCCCCCATACAACGAAAAAAAACCCTGTTGCGTTATACGAAATATTTTTCTCTGCTCTTGTCTCGCGAAGAGATTCACTACAACGAAGTTTAATCCAACAGCGACCTCTACTTCTTTGTTCGCAAATGGCAAAAGCAACCACCACACTGGTTTACACAGCTCCGAGTTTCCTGAATGCAACATACTCATAGCTGTTCTGCCATTGGCTTACCGAGCATCATCCTGGCCTCTGATTGGCCAAGAGGGACCTCACTGTCTATGTGTGTAGATACTGTAGCTAGATCCGTGGAAGATAGAGTGGAATGCATCTGATTAGCTGCTCAGAGTGAATTGCTTATGGCTCGACGGACATTCAAATAAACAAACGTTTCCTGGAATGCTTTACTTGTTATCATGCTAAAAACCTTTCGCTAACTGGAGCGCTAATTAGAGAAAAGGCGAGTTCCATCGCGATAACTATGGCCATCGAGGACTACAGAGCGTCCCGTGGCTGGCTTTAAAAGTTAATTGCATGACATCAGCTGAGCAACGCTGTCTTGGGTGGCGATTGAGGGAAGGTCGAGTTAGAGGCAGTGAGATGGTGGAAAGAAAAGCCACCGGGTCCAGGAAATATTTGTTATTGTTCGATTCAGACGCAGCATGAACGCCGTCTTGGGTGGCGATCAAGGGGAGGTCGAGTAGAGTTGCATTCTACCACTGATCATTTTAGCTCTGCTTAATACTTTGCACTTTGTCTCACAGTTGTCACTGGGTGGTACTACCGCACTACGGTTCACTACATTACGAAATGTCCTTTCATACTATTTGTCATGTATTTGGCAATCGAGGGGAGGTCGAGTTAGAGACAGTGAAATGGTGGAAAGAAAAGCCACCGGGTCCAGGAAGTATTTGTCATTGTTAGATTCAGACGCAGCATGAACGTTGCATTGCTAAAATGGCTACAAAACGGACCTTTGGATGTCAAGCTAAGACAAGAAGCGCTCTGACGCTGGAAGTGATCAAAATGAAAGACGGAGGAAGCAAAATAAAAGACACTATCCAAGAAATTGATGTAAGTGAAAGTGAATCCTGATTGTAAATTTTGCAATTTCTTTCCCTTTTTTTTCTGTCTACAGTGACTATATGAAGTGTCAAATAAGTGTGAACTACAGTAATCCCTCGTTTATCGCGGTTAATGGGACCAAAACCACCCGCGATAAACGAATATCCGCGAAGTAGCGACCAATAGACTGTATTAAAAAAAAAAAGCCCCGCGTGGACCTTCACGCTTGAGCAAAGCGCACTAACAGTGTTAGTGCGCTCTGATCCTTAATTGTCTTAATTCATAGGTGTCAGGTCCTGGTGGGCCGCTGTTCTGCATGTTTTCCAAGTAGCCCTGTTGCAACACACCTGATTCAAATGATCAGATCATCAGCAAGCTCTGTGGAAGCCTGACATTGAACCTGCTCATTTGAATCAGGTGTGCTGCAACAGGGAGACTTGGAATACATGCAGGACAGCGGCCCACCAGGACCTGAGTTTGACACCTATGTCTTAATTGATGAATCATAGACACGTCTGCGGCACAGGGGGGGATCGCTGGCCTGTGTGTGTGTGTGTGTGTGTGTGTGTGTGTGTGTGTGTGTGTGTGTGTGTGAGACACACACACGCATATACACACACAGGCCAGCTATCCCTTGTGTGCTGCAGACGTGTTTATGATTAGTCAATTAAGACAATTAAGGGTGAGAGAGACCTGCTTTTGTTCTTATAAGCCTCCTCTCTCTCTCTCTCTCTCTCTCTCTCTCTCTCTCTCTCTCTCTCTCAGCGACACACATACGCGCACCTGTGCGCACAGTCACGCACACACACGTTTGCGCTTGAGCAGAGTGCACTAAAATATGCACACATACATACACACACACACACACACACACACACACACACACACATTCACGCACACACACTAGCACGCATCGTAAACAACACTTAGACACTGATTTTTGCGGAAAAAATATTATTATTTTTTTTAATATGTTTTAAAAAATCCGCGATGCAGCAAAGCCGTGATAAACAAACCGCGAAATAGCGAGGGATTACTGTATTGGAATAAAAATAAAGAGTACACATATGTTTGTGTGTGTGCGTGTACACATACGTTTGTGTGTGTGTGTTTACATCTGAGGTCAAATTTGCTAAGGTGAAAAAGCCCCTGTTGTGAAAAATGTCTTGCTGCAAACATGATTTCGTTGTAGAGGAGTTTCACTGTATCACGACTTCTCTTGCCACAGTAGTGGGATGTCTTACACCCCACACTCTAGTGAACAAGCTTAATATACGTAAAAGGGCCATGAATCATAATACGTGTACATGTCCCAGAACATCCATCCATCCATCCATTTTCCGAACCGCTTCATCCTCACTACGGAGCCCCCAGCAGTCTTCGGGCAGTCTGAATTGGTTGCCAGCCAATCGCAGGGCACACAGAGACGAACAACCAACCACGCTCACACTCATAAGGGACTTAGAGTGCCCAACGATGCCATGCATGTTTTTGGAATGTAACGCAAGGAGAACCAAACTGAATCGAACCTGGTAACTGTACGTGTGGACTACCGGGCCGCCCTGTCCCAGAACAGATAAATTAAAGTCTCACAACTGGAGGTACTGATTCATCTCAACTTCTTCCTTGTTGGCTGTGAACCACGCCCTGCTCCCCTCCCTTCAAATCTTGGTGGGAGAGGGACTGGAAACGATTTGTATCGTCAAAATCATCGCAAATACATTGGTACTATTAGGGAAATTACGGGGCTCAATCGGCCCCAAAATTATGTGGACATTTTTGCTTATATATTATGTAATATTGTGACAGGTTTGGCTGTTTTCTTTCACAAGTCACCAAAACACGCAAACACAATTCGTTCCGAGATACTTTTCGTAAGCTTAATTGTTTTGGAGGTTGTTATATATTAGATTTTAATATATAAGCGTTAAGGCGGCCGGGTGGTCCAGTGATTAGCGTGTCAACCTCACAGTGCAGAGGTGGTCGGTTCGATTCCGGCTGCGGCCTCCCTGTGTGGAATGTTCATGTTCTCCCTGTGCCGACGTGGGTTTTCTCAGGGTACTCCAGTTTCCTCCCACATTCTAAAAACATGCATGGCACGCTGATTAAACACTCTAAATTGTCCTTGTGGATGGTTGTTCATCTCTGTGTGCGCTGCAATTGGATGGCAACCGGGCCAGGGTGTCCCCTGCCTACTGCCCGAAAACAGCTGGACTAGGCTCCAGCACCCCCCGCAACTCTTAACGAGGATAAAGCGGATCAGAAAATGGATGGATGGAAAAACCATTAGCTTGACTTAGTTTTTTTTCTCAAGGGGTTCACTTGCACCACCCATCTGAAAATGACATGTCGAATGCGGCCATAGTCTGCTGTTGAGTCGGCTTCCTCGCTGGAGCTTTGGTGCTCCGAATGTTTCAAAGTCTGTCTATCCATCTATTTTTTCTGCACTGCGTATCCTCTTTAGGTTGTGCACTGGTGTGCTGGATTTTCAAAGTCCAACTTTGAAATTTCACCAAGGCACAGCAACCAGGGTTGTCATGGAGCTCGCTATCGGACATTGACGATCCCAACGTGGCCACATTTAAAGCACGTGACACGCCTCATGACAAAAACGGCTTCATGAACTGGCTGCCCTGTGACTAGCTAATAAAAAAAATGTTTTTTTATGCTAACCTTGTCTGTTTAGCCGTTGAACACTAATTCCTGCCATGAGCAGTTTTGTTACTTTTAATACCACTGCATCGGCTGTCGTTAGCCACAGGAGGAAACATCCACACTTGACTGCCTGGCTTCCTCCTGAGAGTGAAAAATTCTTTAGCATAGATACATTTCTGAAAACAACTGATGAGATTGAAGTGGACAAGGGTAGGAATGAGGACAGGCTGATATGTGAAAAAAATAAATAAGCACATACACACACACACACACACACACACACACACACATGCTGGAGCCTATTCCAGCTGTCCTCCGGTTTCCCCCCACATTCCAAAAACGTGCATGGCAGGCTGATTGAACACTCAAAATTGTCCCGAGGTGTGAGTGTGAGCGCGGATGATTAATCGTCTCCGTGAGCCCTGCGATTGGTTGGCAACAGGTTCAGGGTGTCCCCCACTTACTGCCCAAAGACAGCTGGGATAGGCTCCAGCATGCCCCGCGGCCCTTGTGAGGATAAAGCGGATTGGAAGATGAATGGATGGTTATATACAGTGTGCGTGTGTGTATATATTTAAAATAAATAAATAAATTAAAATCTTTGTCTCACTCCTCGGGTGGTGTCCGTCCCTCCATTCAGCTCGGGTCCTCTACCGAGGCATGAGGGTTCTGCGCAGTATCCTTGCTGTTCCCAGCACTGCGCTTTTCTGGACTGAGATGCCCGATGTTGTTCCCGGGATCTGTTGCAACCACTCATCTAGTTTGGGGGTCACTGTGCTGCGATCACCACAGGCGTGTCACCTTTACGTTCCAAGCTCTCTCCAGCTCCTCTCTGAGCCCTTGGCATTTCTCTAGTTTCTCGTGTTCCTTCTTTCTGATGTCTCAACTGCAACGGCTTTCCTCTGCCCTTTATCTATGATCACGATATCTGGTTGGTTCGCCATTATCATCTTGGTCCTTAGAAACCAAACTGAAGTTGTTTTGCAATAATGCACATACCCACACTATATACCGGTACTGGTACCTGCTAGGGGCGTGCCTCTTACACGCCCACCCTTCACTCATTGGCGGACTTCCGCATGCCTGTCCTCACTCAAGTCCGGCGGCCTTTAGCATCCTCTTACACGCCCACCCTTCACTCATTGGCGGACTTCCGCATGCCTGTCCTCACTCACGTCCGCCTTTTCTCTATATAACCACCGTGTCGGCCAGACGTGCTCTCAGTTAGGCTTTGGAACTCGGCGCACACACAAGGCGCTCCGCATTATAAGGCGACCTGTCCATTTTGGAGAAAATTTAAGACTTTTAATAGCGCCTTATAGTCGTGAATATACGGTAAAACAAGTTATGCTCTTTTTTATTGCCCTTGGTGCGTTTGCCCTTTTCTCAAAATATATATATATATTTTTCATAATGAGATCGATTAGATCGATTATAAATAAACCACTTTTGCCTCCAAAACAAAATGTATAAAACAATTTGTGCTGAAATGTGTTTTTTCTTTTCTTTTCCCAAGATCATCTAAATCACAGGTGTCAAAGTTGAAACCCGGGGGCCAGATCCGGCCCGCCACATCATTTTATGTGGCCCGCGAAAGCAAATCACACGCATCAACTTCCATGAACCTTGCTAAAATTTGTACTGAAATGTCACATTTTTATGTATGACAAGTAATGTCGAGATTTTGTGATAATTTGGTTACCTGTTAACACTCACTCAAACAATAATTGAACAAAATATGACTGGTTTCAGAATTGGCAATTCATTCATATGTTAATAAATCATTTCATCATTGTATTTCTGATATTTACTCCATGTACATCACTTTGTATCCAGTGATGGTTGATTTAAGTTGCTCTATAAACACAGTTGAGTTGTACAAGTAATAAAATATAACCATTTAATTAAATTTCACCGTCGTACCGGCCCACCGAAGGAAGGTGTAACCCCAAAGCGGCCCGTGACAAAAATGCGTTTGACACCCCTGGTCTAGATCTATTAGCAAAATGTTATTTAAAAAAAAAAAAAAAAATATATATATATATATCGATATCTATATCTATATCTATATATCTATAGATATATATATATCTATATCTATATCTATATATATATATATCTATATATATATATATATAGATATATATATCTATATATATATATACTGTATCCCCTTTCTCATGTGCTGAAGGAGAGCACAAATACCATAAAAAAGGAGAAGATCACAGTTGTCCATATGTTAGTGTGATCATATAAATGAGTGTAAAGGTGTCTTGAAACTTCTTCCGCCGGTTGTTTGATGTTCCCAGTAACTAAAATACTGTGCCCATCGCGTCACCGGACTTTGCTCACCTTCCTCGGTGGATGTTTCTATCGAGATTACCTTTTTACAATGTCCGTCAATCGGTGTGGTCAGCAACACTTCAAAGAAGTACAATGTTTCTTTTTCATGTTTCGAATCAGAGCCAGGTCTGCTGGAACCACCATTTTGTCCTGCTGTGAAAAAGCACAATCCTCCTACGGCAATCTCAATTCATTTCTTTTTTTCTAAACTTTCTCACATATAGTCAGTCGAATTAGCTTCATTTCCAAGTTCACAAATGTGTAGAAAATATCAGTAATTTATATGGTCTGCGAAACAATATTTAAAAAAAAAGAAGACACCATTCTCGTAATATTAACATATGAATCAATTCAATTTCAATCCAATTTCAATTAAATTTCTTAAATTGAATTTTAACCATTTAATTTCATACTTGCTACCAATCCTGCAGATTGTGGACGACATGAGCAATAGTGTCTCAAATAAAATGTGAAACATGCATTCTATTTTCTCAATTAACCTGTTCACAAAATGTGTTCCATTGCCATCAATTTTCGACCCATCCATCCATCCATCCATCCATCTTCTACCGCTTATCCGAGGTCGGGTCGCGGGGGCAGCAGCTTTAGCAGGGAAGCCCAGACTTCCCTCTCCCCAGCCACTTCTTCCAGCTCTTCCCGGGGGATCCCGAGGCGTTTTTGAGCTCCTCGGTGGCAAGGCCTCAGGGGTGGATGAGATCCGCCCGGAGTTCCTCAAGGCTCTGGATGTTGTAGGGCTGTCCTGGTTGACACGCCTCTGCAACATCGCGTGGTCATCGGGGAGAGTGCCTCTGGATTGGCAGACCGGGGTGGTGGTCCCTCTGTTTAAAAAGGGGGACCGGAGGGTGTGTTCCAACTACAGAGGGGTCACACTCCTCAGCCTCCCTGGTAAAGTCTATTCAGGGGTGTTGGAGAGGAGGGTCCGTCAGGAAGTCGAGCCTCAGATTGAGGAGGAGCAGTGTGGTTTTCGTCCCGGCCGTGGAACGGTGGACCAGCTCTACACCCTTAGCAGGGTCCTCGAGGGTATGTGGGAATTCGCCCAACCGGTCCACATGTGTTTTGTGGACTTGGAGAAGGCGTTTGACCGTGTCCCTCGGGGGGTTCTGTGGGGGGTGCTTCGGGAGTATGGGGTACCGAGCCCCTTGATACGGGCTGTTCGGTCCCTATACTGCCGATGTCAGAGTTTGGTTCGCATTGCCGGCAATAAGTCGGAATCGTTCCCAGTGAGGGTCGGACTCCGCCAAGGCTGCCCTTTGTCGCCGATTCTGTTCATCACCTTTATGGACAGAATTTCTAGGCGCAGCCGAAGCGTTGAGGGAGTCCTTTTTGGTAGCCTCAGTATTGCATCTCTGCTTTTTGCAGATGATGTGGTACTGTTGGCTCCTTCAAGCAGGGCTCTCCAACTCTCACTGGAGCGTTTCGCAGCCGAGTGTGAAGCGGTTGGGATGAAGATCAGCACCTCCAAATCTGAAACCATGGTCCTCAGTCGGAAAAGGGTGGAGTGCCCACTCCGGGTCGGGGAGGGGATCTTGCCCCAAGTGGAGGAGTTTAAGTATCTTGGGGTCTTGTTCACGAATGAGGGCAGGAGGGAGCGAGAGATCGACAGGCGGATCGGTGCAGCGTCTGCTGTAATGCGGACGTTGTATCGGTCCGTCGTGGTAAAGAAGGAGCTGAGCCAAAGGGCGAAGCTCTCAATTTACCGGTCGATCTACGTTCCAGCCCTCATCTATGGCCACGAGCTGTGGGTCGTGACCGAAAGAACGAGATCCCGGATACAAGCGGCCGAAATGAGTTTTCTCCGCAGGGTGTCCGGGCTCTCCCTTAGAGATAAGGTGAGAAGCTCAGTCATCCGGTAGGGGCTCAGAGTCGAGCCGCTTCTCCTCCACATCGAGAGGAGCCAGATGAGGTGGCTCGGGCATCTGATTAGGATGCCTCCTGAACGCCTCCCTGGTGAGGTGTTCCGGGCATGTCCCACTGGGAGGACATGCCCGGGTGTCAATTTTCGACCCATTTTGGAAAAGCCTCAACCAAATCCAGGCGATACGGCATCCCCTCATTAATTCAACGAAACCCATGTGCATTATCTGTAATGGAAATGTAGCTCGAAGAAACTGACCCCATTTTAGATACAAATTACCTTGTGTATTAAAACATTGGTTAAAACCATAGGTTGTATAATGTTTCCGAACAAGAGACACCAATCCCTCTGCCAACGCGTGAGATAATTCATGACGCAAAAATAATTTTGGGCAAAATGGGTTGACTGTCAGTGCTGACATGAATCCCATCTTGCAATATACAGGTAGCTCTGTTGTTTTTCTTTGTTAACTGATTGGAATTTGTTGCCACATTTTAAACAGAAGTGAACTTATAAAACGTTACCATGTTGCTGATAGTCAGCAAGTCCCCCTCTCAAAAAAAAAAAAAAAAGAAAGAAACTAAACATAAGCTGCACCCTTTGCTGCTTCCTTGCCGTGTGTGCCGCGCACTTAAATACAGTCAAACCTCGGTTTTCGAACCTCTCGGTTCTTGTACAATTCGGTTGGCAAACTAAAATTTCGAGTTTTTTATGCCTTGGATGACGAACAAATTTCGGTTCTCGAACTGAGCGCACTTGAATGCGTCACTTCACTCCTGTCGGCTTCGCTACCCCGTGTAGCGACGCACACGAGGAAGCGAAGCCGAGAGGAATGAAGTGACGCTACCTCGCAGAGAGGAGTGAAGTGACGCTACCTCGTCTAGCGGCGCTCCCTCGTGTTGCGACGCTACACAGGAAGCGACGCTACAGTAGCGTCCATTGTGAGCAGACGAGTTTGTATTGTTCAATAAAAAAAAAAAAAGCAGACGTGTTTGGTGAGACGCTTCTGTTAGGGGCAGTAAAACCCCCTTCATTCCAGAATGGTTTGCTCCGGCAGCACGGGAAAAGTGCGTGCGTTTGTTTATGGCCGGCAGTTTTCAATACAGCGGCACATAATCAACACTCTGGTGTCCGGTGTCTCATTATTATGCAATAATCATACAGAAACAGCTTCCTCGGCCTCGCTATTCGGGTCGAGTAAGCCGGAAAGCACCCCCGAGCTTCTCCCGCCATGGCTGGAGGTGGGCCAACACATCTTCGAGACATCCGGCAGCAAGACGGGAGATGCTGCTCACGACAAAACCTGGGCCATGCAGCGGCTGGAGAGAAAATGGGACACATACGACCAGATCATCTATTCTACACAGACGGTTCGGCCGTAGACGGTAACACAACAGGCAGTGGGGGCATCATCATCACCACTGGCCATCCAAGCTATCCGACGATACACCATCAGATAGCAATTCCCACGGGACGCTGGTGCTCCTCCTTTCAAGCCGAAATGAAAGCATTGTCGGTGGCACTACGAATTGTTTGGGATGAAAGTCCAAATAGTCAGTGACAGCCAATCGGCGCTGCTTCGACTTCAATGTGCCAGTCCATCAAACCCCAAAAAGAACGTAGAAGAAAGTGAAATTCTTAAAACACTCGCCAACCTCGGGTCGAGGGGATGCCAGGTAACATTCACTTGGTGCCCCAGCCACTTGGGAATCGTCGGCAATGAGTTAGCTGATGAAACTGCGAAAGAAGGAGCCAAGGAGGACCAGACTGGCGTCGGTTGCTTCTACGATTCCGCCAAAGTGGCGATCCGGAGAGCGACACGAGGTGGTCAGATCATGCACGAGCAACTTAAACAGATGTACGGATGTCGAGAGGAGAAGCTGAATCACCAAGCCGAACAGAACCTCTCCCGAAAAGAACAGACGACTTTGAACCGGCTACGCAGTGGTCATCACCCGGAGCTGAAATATTGGCTTGCCAAGATAAACCGGGCTGCAGGATATGCGGACTCGGCGAGGAGACAACCGAGCATGTCATATATGACTGCCCACGTATTCATTGTCCCCCTGCCGAACCTCCGCCCTGAGACATCCTCACTGCTGACCCGACACATCTGGGAAAAGTGGAAGTTGGCGCCCGACCTCCCAGACGTCTCCCGCCCTCTCGGCCATCTATAATCCAAAAAACCTCCGATGCTCAACAACAACAACAACACTGAAAACAAAACAAAACGAAATTAAATTAGAAGAAACACAGTCACACACCACACCACAAACACACATACAGGCACAGTGAAATCGCATTGATCACACAGGAGAGATTTGATCGCGTACAGTCAACTCGTGTGCGGTGACTTTTTTGGTTAAACGATTTTTCGGTACCGTCAAAATGACGCTATGGAAACGACATGCTACCAGTAACGATTGTTATCGTGAAATCCTCAGGCCTGCCATATTTTGTTGTTGTTGTTTTGACTGAGACATTTCCTTGCGTCCCAAAAACGCACATTATTTGGAACTGTGCGTCCCGCGGGAAAATTATGCTTCTAGGACACGGGATGCAAAGGTAACAAGATAGCTGCCTATGCAATTTTTAGAGATTTTCTGGACAACATGGTCCAATATAGGTAAATCATCCCCCAATAAAACATCATTCTCTAGGCAATGACTGGTCAGGGCAAGGCTAAAAGGAGAATATTCCAGTAACAACAACCTCTGAATCAATAAAATTGTCATCTGTCCCTTAATCTACCATCACTTGATGGGAGACTGAGTTGTTGGGGTAGGAGACAGTGGCAGGCACGATAATTCAATGAGAAGATTCACTTGAGGTCCTAGTGTCACTCACCCTAAAGCAGCGTTCTGTGGTTTCAAGAGAGCTATTGGGTAGAAGTGACCCCTAGTTGATGAAGTGCCTGGACCTTCCAAAATACATGCAAAGATCCTGCACAACCTGCTGGGTGCTTTCCTCCAGGGAGAGGTGGGTTCTTCCAAGTTGCATGGGTTCTTACCTGGCAGGCACCCCTGGGCTTCAAAAGGGTGTCCGACCAGTCGTGGAACAGCAGCATGAGGGTGAGAACAACGGGCAGGCTTTGCACTCCGGCAAGGTTCTCTCATTCAATTGTTAATCCGAATCATTAATAACATTAACTGCTTGAGAGACTCAGGCTCATCCTGAGTAAACAGCTGATCTTAAAACTCCTAGTCCACAAACAAAAGCATTTTTGTCATGCCACATTCCATCCACTTTCAGAGGCTAAAACCCTGAACTTGATGGCATAGTCTTCTGCTGACTGAGAACCTTGATGTAATGACATTAGCCCTTTGCCTGAAGACTAATTAATGAAGGGCTGATCATGGACTTCATGCATCTCCTCAGAAAGAGAAGCAAATGATTCCCACAATGAATTGGTCCATCTCCCCGCTCTTCCACGAAGCAAGTTGATGACATCGGCCAATTTCGCGCAATCATCCGACTATGTGCAAGGTTGTTGCTCAAAAACCAAGGAGCAGTTTGACAGGAATTGGCAATTCATTCATTCATTATCCAAACCACTTTCTCCTCAAGAGGGTCGCGTGTGTGCTGGTGCTTATCCCACCTAACTTCGGACAGTGGGCAGGGTATACCTTGAACTGGTTGCCAGCCAATTGCAGGCCACACATAGACAAACAACCATTCGTGCTCACAGTCACACCTAGGGATATTTTAGAGTATTCCATTACCCTACCATACATTTTTCTGGAATGTGTGAGGAAACTGGAGTACCTGGAGAAAACCCACGTCGGCACGGTGAGAACCTGCATGCTCCACACAGGAAGGCTGGGGCCGGAATCGAACACATGACCTTTGCATGTGAAGTGTACGTGTCAACCAGTTGATTATCGTGCCGTCGTTAACTGTCACCTTCACTTAGATATGATCATAATCCTCTCCGTTCCCCTGCAGGTTTTCTGAGTACTGGTGACCAGGCAGCAAAGGGGAATTATGGATTGTTGGACCAAATTCAGGCTCTTCGCTGGACCAGTGAGAATATTGCTGCCTTTGGTGGTGATCCGCTCCGTATAACTGTGTTTGGGTCAGGGGCTGGAGCCTCTTGTGTCAACCTTCTCACACTTTCTCACTACTCAGAGGGCAACCGCTGGAGCAACTCCACAAAAGGTAACATTTATTTGCCCAATGGCAACCCAGAGGTGTTGATTTCTTTGGAGTCCAACATGAGTTGTTGTTGTCTTTTATGTGCTAAAGTTTGATTTGAATGTGATTTCAATACAGTATATGTTTGAAATGTGAAGTTAGAGGGTAAATATTAAATGACAAACTGATAGACCAGACCACATACGGCCCGCAGGCCGGAACCGGCCCGCAAGGAGGTTTGATCAGGCCCGCAGGATAATTTAAAAGTGAAAAAATGCATAAAAGACACGGAATGAATATTTTTAATACGGTGCAATTCGTGGAATTTCCACTAGGGGGACACACTGTTTTGATCCGAGGAAACAACAACATTGTTTGGTCAGAGAAGACAACAGCAGCCTCAGTCTGTCACTGAGACAGACCCAACACAGCAGACGCTATCAAGGACATGTGAATACTTTATTCTTTACACATATAGCATGCTCCTTAATGTGTAAGGTGTAGGCAGGGATTACATTTAGATTTTATATACTCGTGTAAATGGTTTAAAAATTCCTTTCTTTATGAATCTCGTATAATCTTAAAAGTGCATCACTATGTTTTTCCAATACCAATTACTTGTTAAGGTTTTGTGCCTTTGTACAGTCAGTGGGATCAGTTGCAATGCATATATGTGAATGATAAAAGTAAATTGCACATTTGTCTAAGGAAATCTTAGGTGTTTAATGAAATGTTTTGTAAAAGATATGTTCATTAAATTTAAACATTTTCCTAGTGTTCTTGTGCTTCTTTAGACCAAAACAAAGGAAAGACATACTTTATTATTTCGTTTTTTTAGAGCAGAGCATGGTATAATTTTTTACATGTACCGAGGCCGTATGTGGCCCACAATGTGAAATGAGTTTGACATCTGTTGGGGGAAGAGAGGCCTCCTCTCCCCCGCATGTTCATTGAATTTCGGACGAGGAGAATGTTGGTTATCCAAATAAAGGCTGGAGTCAATGAACAGGTCCTTCGAAGCATTTAACAACGGAATATTCCGGGCACCCGCGGTTACAGACAATAGCTGCGATGGTCACCAGTGCGAAGCAGGAAGAGATTCACATCATTTTTGTACCATCAGAAGGGCGGTACCGGGGCACAAAATGTGATATCATAAATTTCGTATCTCCTAAACCGATTCTCAGCTTGGCGCATTCCAAAGTTTGTGCGTCTTCAGTAGGGAGTATTCCAATTCTAGGTGATGATTGTGACAAGGACGTCAAGCTACATTGCAGGCATGGGAAAGTTATACAGTATGACTGAATGTGAGTAGAATATAGACTTCACACCCCTGTGATAGACATTTTAAGAAAAATAATTATGTGTAAAAAAAAGGAGATTAGACCCTTTTACCATATTTTCCCGACCATAAGGCGCACTTAAAATTATTACATTTTCTCCAAAATGGTCAAGGCGCCTAATAATGCACCAATTTCCAAAATCTGTGAATGCTGTTGTGTCCTAAATGTGTGGTGGGTGGTCTCTGAATAGGATTTTCCTTCGGTGGGGGGGAATTTTTTTTGATGTTCTTTAATCAACAATCAACAAAGGTGTCTGAAGCTCTTTCTGCAATGTTCTGGCAGATTTAAATACTATTGGTCTTTATGTACAGAACATGTCTGGGTTTTGCGTACTGGCATATTGCCTTTTATGTGACGCAGAGGGAGGAAATTTGAGTTTTGTGTGAGGTGTTTTTTTTTCTTTGTATTTTCCATACTGTATTTGTTGTTTTATTGTCTCAACTTCAATAAACACAAAAACAACACCAACACACACAAAAACACATTTGAATTCAGGTTGGCAATTATTTAAAATGGTGGTGTCTAAATTACTTTTCAGAAGGGGTTCACCACTGCCATTTCATAAGCAGTGAGGATGACACCTATCTAATGATATATTCCCAACATTTAAAATCAGTTCCTTAAAGAAACCATAAAATGTTTTTGTACAATATTCTGGGATAACATGCTGGATCTGATAAAATCAAATTTGTCCCTTTATTCATTTGCAAAGTCCTCGCAGTTAGAGGGATAATTGTGGCCTTTGCATATCCTGCTCTTTTTGTTTTTTTTCTCTGCCTAGCCTATGTGACAATATGTGACACCACGGTCTTAACTGGTGCAAATAGATTGGAAGATGCAGAGCCAGGAAAAGATGTATATATATTTATTTTTTGTGTTTGTGTGCTCTATATCATGTCTTGATTGTACTGTGTATGTACTATACAGTTTGTATTAATATGTTCTATATATATATATATATATATATATATATATATTCGATGTATATATTGTCAAATATTGACTTGGACAGCATCAAGTGTGAGTATGTGCGTTTGTGCTTGTGTTTGGAGGGTGTCTCTGTGTCTAAAGTGTCTAAATGTTCTTGTATCTGTTCTGTTACCATTAGTTTTAATGTTGTTTCACTAGTGATTAAATGTTTTTTAAAAGAAACACTTGAAAATAAGAAGATATTTCTGAAAGGCCTATCCTTGAAATAAATAAAGCAAATAAACATTATTTATGATTGCACAAAGCTCCTTAATTGGGTTTTAGCTATTATTTTTTAGTATAATAACAATAATACTTTGTTTTTGATTTGCATATTTCATTATTGGTGTCCAGTGGCGGGCCGTGCATTTCAACCTTAGGCCTTCAGTGACGTCACATACATTAACTCAATATAGGCTCGTCAAGCAGCACTTAATTTCAGGAGCATTTAAAACCATCAAGTATGCATTCACAATTAAGAGCAGGAAACTAAGTTCACTGATATTGTCAAAAATAAAAAGATGATTTAAAATACAAAATAAAATTCCACCCACACTGTGTGATCTTAAATAAGTCTGTCCAATAAATTGCGCAATGTCGCAGTTTCATATAAGACACCAACCAAACAATAACAAAACAAACTATTCTTTGAAAATAAAGTTAACAGATCATTTGCATTTTGAGAATAGGCTATACAACAGCAAATAACTGAAAATGTTGCGCAGCTGAGATTGAACGAACTTTAATGCACAAAGGTGACTACAATGCGCCATTATAAATTGCAGGTGAGCAGATTTATTTGATACATTTTTGTATCTTTGTCATTTTATTTCGTTACCATTAATTTAATACTAACGAAATAAAATGACATGAAGAAATGTCAAATAAAATACTCACCAATGTAGTTCTGCACAGCGTCAACATCTACGCGAGTGTCCCCAAACGTTTTTAAACGCACCGTAGCTTGTAAGTGCTCTGATGTTTCTTTGCTGCCTTGGTAAAACAACTTAAATTGGTAAATCCAGTGTGGCTCCAAACACCAAATTGGTCAGTTGCAAGCAATAGGCATTCCCAGCAGTACAATTTGCAGCGTTTCTCAGAGGCTGTGAGCCACAGGTACCGTTCATAATTGCTTGTCTGAAAATGACGGACAAACCCTTTTCCTCGCTGGGACAGGTTAGCTAGCGCAGGGGTTGGGTGACCTCTTCGCACAATATCCAGCTTTTCGTGGAAGGTCCGTCATGAAAATTGTGTGGAAAGTAGTTCTGCAACCAGATAAACGTCTTGTCCTTCGGCCATTTTGGGTTAAAATGCAGTGATAGCTCCAGCAGGCGCTTATCCAATCACTGAACGCGCACGTCCAGTCTCGACGTAAGGCCTTCTAGCTGGCCCTGGTACGCAGACTCGTGATCTGATTGGCTATTGCAACCTGACTGTGCCCGTTCACTTACAGCGCACAGGGGCCTGCTCTGTTTAATCTGAAGGCCCCGAGAAAGTTGAATTTACCTGGCAACACAAGCTAGCTGAAATATGATTGGTTAAAAACTACCATAATAAATAAGTTACTTATCGAGTGGCTTTCAATGTTATTTAAAATATCATTGAAAGCCACTCGACTAAGTGGTGAATAATAATGTTTACATACTGAAATAAAATAAATTAAATTTATGTTATGTAAAGAACGTCGGTTTACAGTGCGAGAAGCTCCGGCCTCCCTGTGTAGTTTGCATTTTGTCCAAAAACATTACATTGTCCCTAGGTGTGAGTGTGAGCGTGGATGGTTGTTCGTCTCTTTGCCCTGCGATTGGCTGCAACCAAAGGGTTCCCGCCTACTAAAATAAATAGTGAGGATGAAGCGGTTTATGTGAATGTAAATTTAATAAATGTACTTTTCTGAGAATGTTTAGGCCAGCAGAGAAGGCCTTGCTGGCCCTGACAGAACGCCACTGTTGGTGTCATTTAAAAAACTTTATAAAAATAATTTCCCCTTCTTTTCCTTTCTCTGCTTCAAATATATTTAGGGCTGTTTCAAAGGGCCATCACCCAGAGTGGCACAGCACTGTCGAGCTGGGCTGTTAGCTTTCAGCCAGCTAAGTATGCCAGAATGCTGGGCCGCAAAGTTGGCTGTAATCTTGACGACACCGTTGAGCTTGTGACGTGTCTTCAGAGAAAGAATTACCAGGAGTTGGTGGATCAAGACATCCAGCCAGCACGGTACCACATTGCCTTTGGACCTGTTATTGATGGTGATGTAATCCCTGATGACCCTCAGATACTCATGGAACAAGGTACAAGAAAAAAAATTGGGTTCAGCTCTTTGGTTTATTATTTAGTCTTTCATACATTATCATTATACTGTACTTGATGTAATTTTGTAGTACAATTTGAGTTTAACTCTCCTTGAGCTGTCCGCTTTTTGTGCTGGAGCAGTGTGCGTGACCCAGGGCAAACAGGTCATAGGTGAGGGACCAGACAAAGCAGAGCTCAAGAACCCCCTATTATGAAGAAATATCTGGAACACCTTTTCCCTCACATGGGTCACTGGATCTCCCCTCTTGAACTAGGCCTGGAGTGTTGCTGGCAAGCGCCTGGTGGCTGACCCTGCAGCCCGGAGAGGCACCATTGGGTCCCATTCGTCACGGTGGGGAAAGGGGCTAAACGTGTGGGGACCTTGTCATTTCAATTGGCTACAGAAACTGGCTCTGGAGGCATGGAACATCACCTGTCTGGCGTCTAACGAGTCAGAGCTGTTGTCTGAAGCATGCGAGGTTGAGCCGTTTCCCACTACATATTAGAGGTACCGAGTAGGTGTGAGTACTTCAGCATTATGGAGTTTCAGAGCCCATTATTCACCGTTCCATCCAGGTTGGGATGAGACTCAGCACCTCCAAATTTGAGACCCTTGTTCAAAGTCAGAAAAAGGTAGTGCCGCCTCGCTGGGTCGGGATAAGACCTTGCAGTCTTGGTAAAGATGGAGCTGAGCTAAAAGACATAGCTCCTGATTTAGTTGACAAAATAAATTTGTCAATATAAAACAACATTTCCACCCTCTTTTGGTCACAAGCGGTGGAGAGGGACCGAAAGAACAGGGCCCAAATATGTTTTTACAATAGTGTCCTGGCTCTGTCTTAGAGGTAGGGTCAAAAGCTTGGTCATCCATGAGGGACTCAGCTGCTTCACCACATTTAGACAATCCAGTTGTTGTTGCTTGGGCATCTGTCACTGATACAGTTCCACCTCTCTGGTGACGTGTTCCAGGCATGCCCCACCAGGAGGCAGCTCTATTAAAGACCCAGAACATGCTAGAGAGACTGTATCTCCTGGCTGGCTTAAGAATGCTTACAGATACCGCTTGAGGAATTTGAAAGAGTGGCTGGGGAGAGGGAAGGTCTGGGCTTTCCTGCTGCTACTCGGGAGAACAAGGTGGATGGATGGGTTATGGATGTATGTATGGATGTATGAATGGATCAATGGAAAAGAAATGCTGACACTTTTTATAGCGTGTCAATCTACTTCTCTCTTTTTTTTTTTTTTTCCAAGATGGCGCCCTAATAGGCAGCCGTCAACAAGTGCTCTTCAAGAGCCTTGCATTTTTTGTCGTTTTGTGGTTTGTTTTGTTATTTTGTGTTTGTTGTTACGTCGTGTGGACCTGATGTGGACCTGTTTTCAGCATTTTTGGCCACGTCATTCGTCAAAGCAGAAGAATCTGTGCTTGGTGGTTGCGCCTTCTCGGCAGCACACGCGTACCAGCACTGATTTTTTTGATTGGGAGGAATGTCGGCGCCATTTGACTGTCGTTGCTGGACATCCCCGGGGCGCTTGTGTCTTGCGCCTGAAGTAGGCAGCATTTTCACAGCCCTGCTTTGTTCAGCGAAAAGGTCGGTGCCGATGGACAGTCTGCATGGATTGGATGGATGCATGGATTGAGGAGCCGACAATGAGAAGAAAGGAGCGTCAGCGCAGAGCGCCGATGCATATGTGGAACTGGGAGTCGCGGCTTGGAATTGAAGCGGATTTAGATGGGACAGGAGAATCTCTCTTTTTCATTAATGGATGCTACAGCTTCTTGTTGCTACAGCTTAGCTTGTAGCAGACGTGTGCACATTGCCGCGTGACGTCTTTGATCCACTGGTGAAAAGGACACTTTGATTCGCTCCTCTTTCATCTATTACGGCTTCAAACAACAAAGTGTATGCAGGAAAGTGGATAAGATTGCACAATTGTCTGTGTTTCATGTGTTGTCTTGTATTATTTTGTCATTTTTTTGGTCAACTTTTCTTTTGATGGCGGCACGGACACCCGCAGCGGCTCCTCTTGTTTTATGTTGAGGGGGAAGAAATTTCATCTGTGCTGTATGTTACACATACGTACAACACATATGACAATAAAGTGTATTCAATTCTCTGTTTTATTTTCAGGTGAATTCCTTAACTATGATATAATGCTTGGAGTGAACCAAGGTGAGGGTCTTAAATTTGTGGAGCTGATTGTGGACAACGAAAATGGTGTTCAGGCCAATGACTTCGACTACGCTGTGTCAAGCTTTGTGGATGACCTCTATGGCTATCCAGAGGGTAAAGACATACTCAGAGAGACCATCAAGTTTATGTACACAGATTGGGCCGATAGGCACAACCCAGAAACACGCAGGAAGACATTGCTGGCCCTATTCACGGATCACCAATGGGTGGCACCTGCTGTTGCCACAGCTGACCTGCACTCTAGCTTTGGGTCTCCTACTTACTTCTATGCATTCTATCATCACTGTCAAACAGAACAGGTGAGTTCTCTCACATCCTTGTTTCCTTGTGGTAATCATCTTTTTTTTTTTTTTAAATACAGTGAAACTCCTCTACAATGAAATCATGTTTGCAGCAAGAATTTTTTCACAACAGGGGGTTTTCAATGTAGCAAATTTGATCTCAGATGTAAACACACACACACACACACACACACAAACGTATGTGTACATGCACACACAAACGTATGTGTACTCTTTATTTTTATTGCAATAGTGAATAAGTATGAGCACACACTTATTTGACACTTCATATAGTCAGTGTAGAATGAAAAAAAAGGGAAAGAAATTGCGAAATTTACGATCAGCATTCACTTTCACTTACATTAATTTCTTGGATAATGTATTTTATTTTGCTTCCTCCGTCTTTCATTTTGATCACTTTTACCCTCTCCTCTAGCGTCAGAGCGCTTCCAGCGTCAGAGCGCTTCTTGTTTTAGCTACTTGCGGTCCAAAGGTCCGTTTTGTAGCCATTTTAGCAATGCAACGTTCTTGCTGCATCTGAATCTAACAATAACAAATACTTCCTGGACCCGGTGGCTTTTCTTTCCACCATTTCACTGTCTCTAACTCGACCTCCCCTCGATTGCCAAATACATGACAAATAGTATGAAAGGACATTTCGTAATGTAGTGAACCGTAGTGCGGTAGTACCACCCAGTGACAACTGTGAGACAAAGTGCAAAGTATTAAGCAGAGCTAAAATGATCAGTGGTAGAATACAACTCTACTCAACCTCCCCTCGATCGCCACCCAAGACAGCGTTGCTCAGCTGATGTCATGCAATGAACTTTTAGCCAGCCACGGGACGCTTTGTAGTCCTCGATGGCCATAGTTAGCGTGATGGAACTCGCCTTCTCTCTAATTAGCACTCCAGTTAGCGTAAGCTTTTTAGCATGATAACAAGTAAAGCTTTCCAGGAAACGTTCGTTTATTTGGCTGTCCGTCAAGCCACAAGCAATTTACTCTGAGCAGGTAATCCGATGCATGCCACTCTCTCTTCGAGGGATTTAGCTACAGTATCTACACACATAGACAGTGAGGTCCCTCTTGGCCAATCGGAGGCCAGGATGATGCTCAGTAAGCCAATGGCAAGAGCAGCTATGAGTATGTTGCATTCAGGAAACTCGGAGCTGTGTAAACCAGTGTGGTGGTTGATTTTGCCGGTTCCAAACGAAGCAGTAGAGGTCGCTGTTGGATTAAACTTCGTTGGAGTGAATCTCTCGCGAGGCAAGAGCAGAGAAAAATATTTCGTATCATGCAACAGGGGGTTTTCTCGTTGTATGGGGGGCAGGAGAATGGGAATGGTGTTAATGCATGAATATTTTTTCACATTAGGGGGCATTTTCGCCCATGTAGGTTTTGTTGTAGAGGAGTTTCACTGTATGATGTTATAAACCATTGCACAACTAGTAAACTCCTTCACACGGTTATATTGTGACTTATAATGACTTCCGAGGTGCATTTCATGATCTTGGAGATGCTTACAAACACAATTGCAGTAAAGTTGGAATGTTGTGTAAAATGTAAATAAAACAGAATACAATGACTTGCATAACATTTTCAAACTATATTCAGTTGAATACACTACAGCAGGGGTGCCCAAACTTTTTGGCCCGAATATCGACTTTTCGATCAACCAACCCAACCGCGATCGACCCCTTACCGCGCACGCACACGCACATACACAAGCAAGCCATGATGAGCAACAGCCTGACACGGAGGCATGCAACGCACTTTTGGTGGTTAGCACGTCGGCTTCACAGTGCAGAGGTTCGATCCCAGCTCCTGCCTCCCTGTGTGGAGTTTGCATGTTCTCCCCGGGCTTGCGTGGGTTTTCTCCGGGTGCTCCGGTTTCCTCCCACATTCCAAAAACATGCATGGCAGGCTCGTTGGACACTCTAAATTGTCCCTAGGTATGAGTGTGAGCGTGGATGGTTGTTCGTCTCTGTGTGCCCTGCGATTGGCTGGCGACCAATTCAGGGTGTCCCCCGCCTACTGCCCGAAGACTGCTGGGATAGGCTCCAGCACCCCCCGCGACCCTAGTGAGGATGAAGCGGTTCGGAAAATGGATGGATATATATATATGTGGCGGCCCGGTAGTCCAGTGGTTAGCACGTCGACTTCACAGTGCAGAGATACCGGCCGGGTTCAATTCCAGCTCCGGCCTCCCTGTGTGGAGTTTGCATGTTCTCCCCGGGCCTGCGTGGGTTTTCTCCGGGTACTCCAGTTTCCTCCCACATTCCAAAAGCATGCATGGCAGGCTGATTGATCACTCCAAATTGTCCCTAGGTGTGAGTGTGGGCATGCATGATTGTTCGTCTCTGTGTGCCCTGCGATTGGCTGGCAACCAATTCGGGGTGTCCCCCGCCTACTGCCCGAAGACAGCTGGGATAGGCTCCAGCACCCCCCGCGACCCTAGTGAGGATAAAGTGGTTCGGAAGATGAATGAATATATATATATATATATATATATATATTAATACTTTTTGAGGAAATGAGACTGATAGGATGATTAGGGTGCAGTGTACATTAATAGAAAAAATATATTACTAACATGCACAAAGACACACAAATGGTTGTTTGTTTGTTTTTCTTCTCCACACCTCTTGCGATCGACTTGGCACCAGTCTGTCATCGACGTTATGGGCACCCCTGCACACACATGAAATAAGATATTTTAAATTCAAAGTTAGAGCATTATTGTTTTTCTCATAAATATTCTCTCATTGTGAATTTGAAAAAGAAGGTTTCAAGTGTGATTAGTGCAATTTCAAAAGCAAGCATCTGTGATAGTACAGGGGTGTGTTATTTGGTCATGGCATGGGTAAATTGCACATCATCTATGTAATGTCTTTGGGACATCCTTACTTATTTCAGAAAGACAATGAAAGACAATGCAGCCATCAAATTCCAAATGAGTGAATATTTGCAAAAACAAAAAGCAAACATTTTATAATGATGATTGTTTGTTAATCATTTGTAATGCATTAGTTTAAAGATGAAGTCATAATGAGCAATTTTGAACTCATGATGAATCAATAATTTGCAACAATTGGAGCATTATGAATGAATAATTTGCAAATATTAACAATTAGCTTATGATTAAGAAATGAAGTCATGATGATGAACAATTAATAGTTTGCAGCATTTAGTTTGCAATGATTGTAAATTAATCATTTGCAAATATTAACAAATGATTAACTCTTAAATAAGGAATAACCTTCACTAATCTTTGCAATGCATTCGCTTAAGATTAATTCATGAAGAAAAATTCTTGTCGAATAATTGTAACTATTTAAGGGTCAGGAGTTAATTGGAGTTAAAGGTGTAATTGGTGGCCCAGTGCGAGACTGGTTAACCCATTCGCCTCACAGTGCAGAGGTCGTGGGTTTGAATCTGGCCCGGCCCTCCTGTGTGGAGATTGGATGTTCTCCCACTGCCTGCGTGGGGTTTTCTTCAGGTATCCTCCCACAATAAAATGTATTATTCCCCCAAAACATGCAGGGTAGGTTAATTGAACACTCTAAAGTGTCCCTAGGTGTGACTGTTACCCCTTTTCTATAAAATATAGAAAATATGACAACATTTTCCAAATAAGTGGAGGTGGGGGACAAAAGAGATGAATATGCTCTGGATTTCAATGTTATTCCAGTCATAATCGACGTCTCTCTAGCATAGGTGTCAAACTCAGGTCCTGGAGGGCCGCTGTCCTACATATTTTCCAAGTCTCCCTGTTGCAACACACTTGATTCAAATGAACAGATTCAATGTCAGGCTTCCGCAGAGCTTGCTGATGATCTGATCATTTGAATCTTTATTTTATTTATTTATTTCTGTTTTTGGAGAAATATTTGCATGCAGGAGCTCTCCCCCTGCTCCTTCCTGATTGGTGGCCCTTATCTCCAATTTAGCTGACCAATCAGTGCAAGGGAAAGTGACCCAATTACTGAATAGTTTCATAGGTGCCTCCACCTGCAAAGATTAACCACCACTTTTAAAAGGACTCTGTTTCATTCAGAGTTGGAGGAGGGGGGACCTGTGTTGTGTGTTTAGTCAGTACCTGGGGGTGACTGTGTTGTGTGTTGTGTGTTGTCTTGTCGTGTTTGTCAGCCCCTCTCCCTTGTGTTTTGGTACCACTGTCTTTTGGTTAGTCCAACAAATTAGTTTGCCTCATAGCCTTCATCCATTCACTCATTTTGTCACTAATTCATTTGTGGATTTTCGGCATAACCAGATCTGGGGGGTCGGCAACACGCGGCTCTCAAGATGCATGCTTTAGCGCCCCCAGTGGCTCCCTAGAGCTTTTTCAAAAATTTTGAAAATGGAAAAAGAGGGGAGGGGAATACATTTTTTTTTGTTTTCATATGGTTTCTGTCAGAGGACAAACACGACACAAACATTTACGTTTTCCGATGCTGTAAAAATGTGTCGAATAAATATTAAATGTCAACATTTCGTCATCGTTGCGTCAAAGCCTGCGACACACGTTTCTAAGAGCAGGGCGGGATGTCAGCCAGGGGGCTGTTGTTTAAAATAAATAAATAAATAAATAAATACATCAAACAGCTGCCTTTCATGTACAATTCACAGAGGGTACTTGCTAAGAATGGGAATCTGAGTGGCCAAGAGAAGCATTTTTAAACGGTACACGTAAGCTACGATAGTTAGCATGCTGCGAAAGTGCGTCCCGTGCCTCGTTCATCTTAGCGGCCATTCTGGCTGTTGCTTATTATGGCATGCGTGTGTAAGTGTGTGCGCATGCGGTAACGGGTTGATCGCGGGAGGTTGTTTGTTCGAAAAGTAGATCTTCCATCAAAAAAGTTTGGGCACCTCTCCTCTACAGGATGAACTGCAGGGGGAGAAAAAAAACCTTTTAATCATGAACGCTTGTTGTGTATTTGTAGCCAACTTAGTCATGTTGATAGTAGGCTAATATAGCTCATATAGATACATACAGCATGTGTTGCCTTCATTATAAGGCTTTTTATATTTTGCAGCTCTCGACATATTTGTTTTTTGTTTATTTTGGTCCAATATGGCAATTTCAATATTTTGGGTTGCCGAACCCTGCACTAAGAAACTGGGATTCGAGAGTGTTTCGCCTTCGTTGTATTGTGTTGTGTTGTGATGTGTTGTTATGTGTTGTGTTGTTTTGTACCCACCTTCAATCATGCAGTCAACATTAAGTACGGTTATATTATTCCATCAAGTCTGCCCTAATGTCTGCCCCTTCTCGATGACCATTATCTGGTAAGGGTTGGAAAGGAGGCTGATAGTGTGCACATGTGCCTGGTAGCTCCTCAAGGAAGTTATCTCACAAATATTATGAAGTACACAGCAGGTCGATGCCATCTTCTTGCACAGCTCCAGCTTGCAGTAATTGCTTTTCAGAAGGCAACTAAAAGGCTCATTGCATGTCCCTAACTGTTCTGTACCACATACAAATATAATCAATGCGATACTACATTGCCTACCAGATGCTAACAGTAGCATGTTCATTACTAGGAATCGAAATGTGCACAGATCTCTGATAATTACCTGTCTTACACATTGCCGCCATTCCCTGTACCTATGACAACGATGGAGAGCCCTTAGTAGCATCATATTTTGTAAATGCCACCTCCTGCAGGCTTGCAAAATATAAAGTAGCAGACATAGAACCTTCACATGAGAAATCTTGGGAAATAGCACAGGCGCTCACATAAGCAGTGACGTACAATAGCGATGATGGTATCGATTGGCTCTTTGCCAGGGAAAAAACAAACACGTTCTTCGTAAGCACTTGTTAAGCACAGCATACGTTTTTTTTCGCGGAAAAGGGGTAACAGTCACACCTAGGGACAATTGTGTTCAATTAACCTACCCTGGATGTTTTTGGAACGTGGGAGGAAACCAGAGTACCCACAGAAAACCCACGCAGGAACGGGGAGAACATGCAAACTCCACACAGGAAGGCTACGGTATGTGCCGGAATCGAACCCATGGCCTCTGGGCGTGCTAATCAGTCGACCACTGTTCCGCCATTGGCCACACATGAAGCAAGAAATAGAAGATTATGTGTCTCGAAAACAAGAAGCCAAGTCATGAGTGAAGCAGTCCACTTACGAGCATTTTCATGTTTTTCTTGAAAAAATGCACAGGTAGATGAATATATTATGAATATATTCTTGTAATTATTAACCATTTTAGACACTTTTTTTCAGTCATAAACCACAACTTCGAAATCAAGCAAAACAGCTGCAGACACGCTCTTTAACGACAATTATTATAATTATTAAGTCCTGATCCTTCAATAGTTAAAAAGTATTCAACATGCACTCATAATTGGCCGTCATGAGTTCTTCTTTAGCTAATGCATTACAAAAATCAGTCGAGGATATTCATAATGAAGAGTTAATCATTAGTTCATATTTTCAAAATATGAATTCATAATCATTAAGTAGCTGCAAATTATTAATTCATTGTAAGTTAATATTTGTCCATTATGATTTCATCTTTTGCTATTGCATTATAGTGACTAGTCATGGATTACTTAATCATGAGCCCATCGTTTGTTAATGTTTGTAAATGATTAATTCATAAGTCTTAAGTAGCTACAAATGATTAATTCATCATGAGTTCATAATTGCTCACCATGACTTCATCTTTAACTAATGCATCACAAATGATTAACTAACAATTGTTTTTGTGAAGTGTTACCAAAGATTTGCAAATCATAATTTTCTGTAGTATTTACATTTTGCATACGCGCCCAAATTCATTGGAATGGTCGTTTGTAATTCTTGATGATATTAAAACGGCTGCCTTGCTGTTTTTATTTTGATTTTTTTTCTTTTTGTGGATGTTATGTCCTAATAGTTAAACACACCACACAAATTGTAACAGTGAGCTTACTGTAGTTTGTTTCTAATAACTCTGTTGCTCATTAGGTGCCACCCTGGGCTGACGCATCTCATGGAGATGAGATCCCCTATGTGTTTGGCCTTCCAATGATTGGACCAACTGAGCTATTTCCCTGCAATTTTTCGAAGAATGACATTATGCTCAGTGCCGTGATGATGACTTATTGGACAAACTTCGCCAAAACCGGGTACAGTCCCACAAATGCACTGTTGTTGTGCTGCTTGCTTCACTCTACTTGAGCCTATGGGAATACCGGATGAAGGCAAATTTCTGGAGAATAATGATGATGAGGAGGAGGAGGAGGTCTGCGGACCAGCCCTCGCGTGGTGGGATGCCTCTGAGTGGCGTGAGGGGGGAAACGCCGGGGCTCTTGGGCCTCATTCACGGCTAAATGCCCACCGGCCGGCAAGGAAGGAGGTGGAGTTTCACCGGAAGGTGAGGCGCCCAGCGCTCGCCCCGCCGGAACGGAGTGGAGTGGGAGTAGCCGCCCCACAACCCTCCTTAAACAATAATCAGGAGAGTGCCCTTTCGGGGCCCACGCTGGGTGTGAACCTCGCGAGGCACCAGCGAGAGTCGGACCGGGTGTGAGACCCAGGAGGGGGGGCAAGTCCCTGACAGGGGCCGAGTGCCCAGGAGGAGGAGGAGGAGGTCTGCGGACCAGGCATTATTAGAAGTACCAAGGACTAAGCGGAGGCTCAGAGGGGATCGAGCCTTTTATGTTGCTGGTCCCTCTCTTTGGAATGACCTCCCACTTAACATCCGGCAAGCCCCCTAGCTGCCTATCTTTAAAACTCATCTCAAAACTCATTTGTATTCTATGGCAGGGGTCCCCAACCTTTTTTGCCCCACGGACCGGTTTATATCAGACAATATTTTCATGGACCGACATTTAAGGTGGGGCGGATAAATACAACAAAGTAATACGGTAAGAGCTGCATGAACACTGTGGTGTTTTCGAGAGATAATAATAAACACGAGGAGCGTCTAATCTGGCCGCAACACTCTGATCGCTAAGGTAATGTTTAATGCCTTCAAAATACGATACAACGCAAATTCAAAGTGCATGAAAATGTCAACTCACCACAATACTGAATCAGTGCGAGCCCTGAGCTTGATTTTCTGCAACCGGGTGGTCCCATCTCAGGGTAATAGAAGACAATGACACCTGAAGTGTGTGCTTTATGTCGAGTCTACTTCGTAGTTTTGTTTTAGTCGCCGTTGCTGCCCAAAACCCTCGCCTCACACAGGTAGCATGTCGGAAATAGCAACAGAGCTATTGTGGCGATCTCAGAGTATTCAGCCATAACTTGAATCCATAACAGCGGCAGAGTTGTTGTCTCGAAAGTATTTTAAGGCCGACGTCATTTGCGATCTCCAGCAGTTTATTTTACTCATTTAGCAAGCTCCGGCATTTTGTTTTTAGCGTAATCAGTCACGTGACGGAGAAGCGGGGTTTGACGTGCGTCAAGAGTGACACAGACGGACGTAACGGAGAATCGGGTAATTTAAAAAAAAAAAATCTTTCGTATTCCAAAATAAATACAACGGAATTAATGTAAATTCTTATTGTGCGGCCCAGTACCAAATGCCGTTGGGGACCGCTGAGTCATGCCGTGGCATTTAACACGGCATTTGACACGGCATGACTCAGACTTGATCTTCGTCTTACTGTTTGGTGCCCCCAGTCTCATCTCAAGCCAACAGTCTCAAACTTGGGTCTTGAACTGGACAGTGATTTTAAATTGGACTATTGTCGGGGTTGCTTCTTTCATCTTAGACAGCAGGCTAAAGGAAAGCCTCTCTTTTCTCAAGAGCACTTTGAAACAGTAATTCATGCCTTTGTCACATCTTGGCTGTAATGCATTGTAATGCACTTTACTTTGGAGTCAACCATTCCTCCATGAAGCGTTTCCAGTTGGTCCAAAATGCAGTTGCTCGCCCCTTCAATGGTACTCATAAGAGGAAGCACTCCTACTATGGCATTCTTTCACTGGCTCCCCATAAATTTTAGAGTTCTTTGTAAGATCCTATTACAGTCAAACCTCGGTTTTCGGACGTCTCGGTCCTCGTA
Organism: Hippocampus abdominalis; assembly: GCA_018466805.1. Lineage (NCBI taxonomy): Eukaryota > Metazoa > Chordata > Actinopteri > Syngnathiformes > Syngnathidae > Hippocampus > Hippocampus abdominalis. Next base: position 301,869 of record CM031701.1, on the reverse strand, counting down.
CAATTCGGTTTTCGAACTAAAATTTCGAGTTTTTTATGCCTCGGATGACGAACTAATTTCAGTTATCAAACTAACTGAGCGCACTTGAATGCGTCACTTTACTCCTCTCGGCTTCGCTACCTCGTGTAGCAACGCTACCTCGTATAGCTTCGCGAGGTAGCGAAGCCGAGAGGAGGTAGCAAAGCCGAGAGGAGTGAAGTGACGATCCCTCCTGTCGCCGCGCTCCCTCGTGTCGCGTCGCTACACAGGAAGCGACCATTGTGAGCAGACGTTTTTGTACTGTTCAATAAAAAAAAGCAGACGTGTTTGGTGAGACGCTTCTGTTAGCGTGAGTGAAATCCCCCTCTTTTTCATAATGGTTTGCCCTGGCAGCACGGGGGGGGGACACTTTCTTTTTTTTCAGCCGCACATAATGAACACTCTGGTGTCCGGTGTCTCATTATTATGCAATAATCGTACAGAAACAGCTTGTGAGCAGACGAGTTTGTATTGTTCGATTAAGATTTATTTTTTTAAAAGCAGACGTGTTTGGTGAGAACTACGTAATATTGGACTGTTATTTTTGCATCGTGTATCAGCCCCTAATCATGGCGCCAAAGAAAGCAAGTGGAAGTGGTGAACCTGGTGAAGAAAAGAGGAAAATAGGGCGCAAAACTATAGAATTTAAGAAAGATTTAATCGCAAAATATGAGTCAAGTGTGCGTGTGTCTGTGTTGGCGAAGGAGTTCGGGATGCCGAAATGCCCCGCCTACTGCCTGCTGACAGCTGGGAGAGGCGCACGCCCCACGACAGATATAGAGAGAGATGTTCCTTCAATTTTTATGTTACTATTGTAAAAAAAAATTGAAATTGTAAAAATAAGTGGTTTAAAAAAGTTGTTTTCTTGACTTGGAACGGATTAATTGCTGTATGTTACACATACGTACAGCACATTTGACAATAAAGTTGTATTCAATTCAATTAAAACATTTTACATTGATTTTAATGGGAAAAATGGTTTCGGTTTCCGAACAGTCTTCTGGAACGGATTAAGTACGAAAACCGAGGTTTGACTGTATTTGTTTTCAAATCTTTAAATGGCCTTGCCCCACCATTGCTCTCTGAGCTCCTCTGTTCCTATGCAGCTGCCTTGTGCCTCAGATCAGTGGAGGAGATTACATTATTAGAGGTACCGTGAACTAAACAAAGACTCAGAGGGGATCGAGTCTTTTCCATTCCTGGTCCCTCTCTTTTGAATGACCTTCTGCTAAGAGTTAGACAAGCCCCCTCGCTACATATTTTTAAAGCTTTTCTTAAAACTCATTTTTATTCTTTTGCTTTTGACTCAGCACATTACTTGATTTGCAGTTTTACCGTTTTTGATCGTTCTATTGTTTTTGTGATTATTTTTTTGTTTTTTTGTTTGTTGTATGAATTGTGTGCCTTATGATGTAAAACCCTTGAGTCCAGTATAATACAGACATACTGTACATCTATACACAAAGAAGAGTTTTGCAACTAAATGACTTAATACGTTGTCGTAATGTCAGCCATTATTTTCACAGCAGATCAATAATACATGCCTGAGTGTTGTTATTTTGTCTGTTTCAATATAATATAATATATATATAATTTGCTCAACCATTTGTGTTAAAATAGTCAGTGTTTAATGGTAAAAACGTATGCTGGATTGGTTTTAGTTAAGTAAGCCTGTTTACAGGATTTTGCATTGTGTGGTTGCATTAAGATAGCAGACTTTTAAAAGTTGGGTAATTTGGTTGCATACACAATGACTGTTGGGTATCCACTGGCTAAGTGGAACGCAGCTTTGGTGGTCGCCGAGGCAAAAACCCGGGCGTGGGAAGAGTTTGGTGAGGCCATGGAAGCCGACTTCCGGACGGCTTCGAGGAAATTCTGAACCACCATCCGACGTCTCAGGAGGGGGAAGCAGTGCACCACTAACACTGTATAAAGTCGGGATGGGGTGCTGCTGATCTCGACTCGGGATGTTGTGAGTCGGTGGGCAGAGTACTTTGAAGACCTCCTCAACTCCACCAACACGCCTTCCATTGATGAAGCAGAGTCTGAGGACTCTGAGATGGGCTCTCCTATCTCTGTGGTTGAAGTCACTGATGTGGTTAAGAAGCTCCTCGATGGCAGGGCCGCAGGGGTGGATGAGATCCGCCCGGAGTTCCTCAAGGCTCTGGATGTTGTGGGGCTGTCCTGGTTGACACGCCTCTGCAACATCGCGTGGTCATCGGGGAGAGTGCCTCTGGATTGGCAGACCTGGGTGGTGGTCCATCTGTTTAAAAAGGGGGACCGGAGGGTGTGTTCCAACTACAGAGGTATCACACTCCTCAGCCTCCCTGGTAAGGTCTATTCAGGGGTACTGGAGAGGAGGGTCCATCAGGAAGTCGAGCCTCAGATTGAGGAGGAGCAGTGTGGTTTTTGTCCCGGCCGTGGAATTATGGACCAGCTCAACACCCTTAGCAGGGTCCTCGAGGGTATGTGGGAACTCGCCCCACTAGTATACCTGTGCTTTGTGGACTTGGAGAAGGCGTTTGACCGTGTCCCTCGGGGAGTTCTGGGGTGGGTGCTTCGTGGGTATAAGGTACCGAACCCCCTGATATGGGCTGTTTGGTCCCTATACCACCGATGTCAGAGTTTGGTTCACATTGCCGGCAGTAAGTCTGAATCGTTTTCAGTGAGGGTAGGACTCCGCCAAGGCTGTCCTTTTTCGTGGATTCTGTTCATAACCTTTATGGACAGAATTTCTAGGCGCAGCCGAGGCGTTGAGGGGGTCCGTTTTGTTGCCCTCAGTATTGCATCTCTGCTTTTTCAGATGATGTGGTACTGTTGGCTCCTTCAAGCAGCACTCTCCGACTCTCGCTTGAGCGTTTCGCGGCCGAGTGTGGAGCGGTTGGGATGAAAATCAGCACCTCCTAATCTGAAACAGTAGTCTTCAGTCGGAAAAGAGTGGAGTGCCCCCTCCGGGTCGGGGAGGAGATCTTGCCCCATGTGGAGGAGTTTAAATATCTTCGGGTCTTGTTCACGAGTGAGGGTAGGAGGGAGCGAGAGATCGACAGGCGGATCGGTGCAGCGTCTGTTGTGATGCGGACTTTGTATCGGTCTGTCGTGGTAAAGAAGGAGCTGAGCCAAAGGGCGTAGCTCTCCATTTACCGGTCGATCTACGTTCCAACCCTCATCTTTGGTCACGAGCTATGGGTCGAAATGAGTTTTCTCCACAGGGTGTCCGGGCTCTCCCTTAGAGATAGGGTGAGAAGCTTGGTCATCCGGGAGGGGCTCAGAGTCGAGCCGCTTCTCCTCCTCATCGAGAGGAACCAGATGAGGTGGCTCGGGCATCTGATTAGGATGCCTCCTGAACGGCTCCCTGATGAGGTGTTTCGGGCATGTCCCACCGGAAGGACATGCTGGAGAGACTATGTTACCCAGCTGGCCTGGGAAGGCCTCAGGATCCCCCGGGAAGAGCTTGAAGAAGTGGCTGGGGAGCGGGAAGTCTGGGCTTCCCTGCTAAAGCTGCTGCCCCCACGACCCGACCTCGGATAAGCGGTAGAAGATGGATGGCTGGATGGATGGATGGATGGATGGCTGGATGGATGGAGGATGGATGGATGGATGGATGGATGGATGGATGGATGGACACAATGACTGATTCTATTTGTTTCATGTGTAAACTTCAACTGAGTGTACCAATAAACAGCTAGAAGCAAGCACTTTACATTGTTCACTGTCTGCACTGTCGAGGGTGCATGGCAGTTTGCTCAGCCAATCTACATGGTTTTGTGGACTTAAAGATGGTGTTTTAACGTGTCCCTCGGGGAGTTCTGTGATGGCTACTGCAGGAATATGTGGTACCCCACCAAAAAAAAATAAACGGAACTGAATATTTAAATTGTGTGATTTTTTCCCCCCTTTTCTTTCTTTTTTAAGAGGTTCCCTGTTAATGATAGTTTCATTTTGCTTTTTGATACTGTTTTTCAGTGACCCTAATCAGCCTGTCCCTCAGGACACCAAATTCATTCACACAAAGCCCAACCGCTTTGAAGAAGTGGCATGGACACGCTACAACCAGAAAGATCAGCTTTACCTGCACATAGGGCTAAAGCCACGTGTCAAAGAGCACTATCGTGCCAACAAGGTATTTTAATTATCTTTCCAGTACAAGTGGATGTTTTAAATGAATGATGCATAACATAAAACAAAATGTATTTCCTTTTCCTTGTGTTGTTATTTACTGTGGCCAAATTGACGAAAAAAATATACACACACACACACACACACACACACACACACACACACACACACACACACACACACATGTATATAAAAGGGCTCCATCTCCCTACACGCTGATCACACATTGTGCGTAGTGACCCAATCGTTGCGGGATGGAGTAGGGGGTGTCCTCCAGATTAAAGAAAGCAAAGAATTAAAAACAAATTTACAAGACAAGAAGCAACACGGATAAGACACTAAGTGGAAGAGAGAGCCGATTCTGTAGCGCAAGGGATTGGTAAACGAGCACGGGTGGGCTCATTAATCTAATGAGACAGACACAAACAAAAGAATACTAAATCAAACCCAATATCAAAGACAGATCGGAGAAGGCCAAATGAGAGGTTCTTGTGTCTGGTGGCCATCCCAGAGGTCAGATGAGAGGTTCTTGAGGGCACCAATCCGGTGGCCGTCCTCCAGGCCAGAAGAGAGGTTCATGGCAGGAACAATGCGGTGTTCGTCCCGGAGGCAAGACGAGAGATTTTTGGCGAGCCTAGTCCAGTGGCCATCCGAGGGTCCACAAAGGAGGCAAAGGCGGTCATAGGACGTGTGCTGCCGTAGCAGGGTCAACAGGCAGCCGCAGGGCTTGCACCACCATAGCAGAGTATGAGGGCAGCTGCGGGGCTTGAGCCACCGAAGCCAGGTCAGAGGGCCACCGCAGGGCTTGGGCCACTGGAGTACCGTCGGAGGGCAGCCATAGAGCTTGCTCTGCTGGAGCAGCGTCAGAGGGCAGCCGCAGAGTTTGTCCTGCTGGAGCATGTTCTGAGGGTGGCTGCAGGGCTTGCGCTGCTGGAGCAGGGTCGGAGGGCGGCTGCAGAACTTGCACCGTCAGAGCATAGTCGGAGGGCAGCCGCAGGACTTGTGCTGCTGGAGTATGGTTGGATCCAGATGATTTTATTGTGTGCAACCACCTGACGAAATAAAACTGAGTAAATTAAACAGCATGTTTTTTTTCGGTATTGTCTGAAAATTGAACGAAATTCAAAATAGTTTGGATTATTTTAACTTCCTAATATTTTAACCTCTTTAATATGCATATGCATAAACAGTCACTGACTTATACTCCACCGCACCAGACACTTTAAAGCACTCAAGGACATCTGCATAATTGCACACTTCTTGTAAACAAATACTGCTGCTGGTCACTTTAAAATGGTTCAATGATTTTCTGCACCAACTGTTATAGTATTGTATTCTACCACTGAACATTTTAGCTCTGCTTAATACTTTGGACTTTGTCTCACAGTTGTCACTGGGTGGTACTACCGCACTACGGTTCGCTACATTATGAAATGTCCTTTCATACTTATTTGTCATGTCCTTGTTTATGATGATACTAATGCAGCGTGTTATACCGGAGTCAAATTCCTTGTGTGTTCTACATACTTGGCCAATAAAGATAAAGATGAAGATAAAGATGATTCTGACAAGGCAATGCTTCCAATGTTATTATCATCCAAAATATTGTGAGTTTTGTTTTAATATTTTCAGACTGGTATTATTATGTTTTTATACATGTGACAATGAGACAATCGGTTGGTGCGGGTGTTTTCCAGTGAAGAACAGTTTTGGTTAGTTGTTGGTGCTGTTTTCTTATTAACAGACTTTTGAGAATGGGTTCCCCACAGCCAACCAGAATGCAAAACACAATGACTGTTCATACGCCATACGTTGTAAAAATAAATAAATAAATACATTTTTAAAAATGGACGTGTGGTTAAAATAACATGACAGACTGAGAATTTGTTTGATTTTGCTCCCCAAAAAAATTGGCGGACTTACGATGATGGACAGTTCCCCAGGCCACTGACGAATGATTTATGGTGGACTGACAAAATGTTTTGAATTGCACACAATGGACGTTTTTAAATAATTCAAAATAATATAAATACTGTTGTAATATGATCACACAGTACAGTAATAATAATAATAATAATACATTTTATTTATAAGCACCTTTCAAGACACCCAAGGACACTTTACAATCAGTACTACAGTTTAGTACTGGGGTTCATTACCCATCCCTAGTCAGAGACAAGCTCATTTTTTATTTTGCACAATTAGATAAGACTAAATTAAAAAGAAGAGAGAATATCTGTGTTGTGATGCTGCGGGAAGTTAGATGTTAACTTACCATCCTCTTGTATCGTGGTCCCCTACCCCTGCTCCGGTTCTCTGCTCCTTTTGGTGCCACATTAAAAAAATAAAAATAAAAATAGATAATGCAGTTAATACTAAGGTCTTCTTTTTTTGTCATGCATGGATTTTATTTAAAAAAATCTTGTTCCCTCACTTGCAACAACCGTTATGTTTCAGTGACAGTTAACCCTTGAAAACAATGACAAAACCACCAAAATGAATACTATTTCCAAGATAAATGGGCAAATTGGGATGCTGAAGGGTCTGCATCCAAAAATAAATTACAATCAAAGAAAATATCAAGTTCATACCTGATTTGTTGCAACATATGACACACATGCTCCACACCAGCTCCACATAAACCGCGATACACGAGGGATTACTGTAGTAAAGCAATCTACGTGATCAATAAATGAATGGATGGATGGAACAGAGAGAGAGAGAGAGAGAGAGAGAGAGAGAGAGAGAGAGAGAGAGAGAGATAGAGAGGGAGAGAGAGAAGGGCTCGTGGGTGGACGGACAGGTGGACAGACAGACAGAGACAGGAGAAAGAGCGTGAGAGACAGAGAGAGAGTGTGTAGGTAGGTGGTGAGATAGATAGATAGATAGATAGATTCATATCCTTTGTTCTCTGTTTTCCTCAGGTTAATTTATGGTTGGAGCTGGTTCCTCATTTGCACAGCCTCAATGATGTCACTCAGCTGATTGCCACCACCACCAAGGTAGGATTTTTTTTTTTTAATTCTGTGTTGCCAATTACAGAATCATGCCAATTCTCAATTCAAAATGATCCAAATAACCAAAGAAAACATGCCTTTTACAAATAATAACTAACTGAGAACAAAAGCCCAACTAAGTAAGCTATGCAAAACAATCTAAGATGTGCACAAAGCACTAACTGTGGAATCCAAAAGCAGCAGGGCGGCAACAAAACAAGATTCTGACAGTAATACTCTTTTCATGCAAGAAACCTCAAAGTCAACCAAGACTCAGTATTTGGTGGCCAACTGGCATGAATCCATCCATTTTCAACATCGCTTATCCTGAACAGGGTCGCAGAAAGTTATTGAAGCCTATCCCAGCTGACTTCAGGTGGAAGGCAGATTACACCCTCAAATGGTCGTCAGTCAGTCGCAGGGCACATGTAGGGACAAACAACCATTCACATCCGCATCCACACCGTCACTGAGTGGGAACCGATCCAACGCTGCCCGCTCACAAGTCAGGCTAGTGTACCACCGTGCGCCGCCAGAACAGGAATGGGTGACAGCTGCAGGCCGCGTGCCGCTGGAACAGCAGGAGGTAATGGCTTTGGGATCACGCCTCTGGGTCCTGCAGCTGATTTGTTGACACCAGGGGCCCAGATGACAAGAACAGGTGGAAAAAAACGAAACATAATCTTCACAAAAACAGAATCATGGCAAGTATGTTTGCAACCTTTCCATTTAACTTTCTGGCCGTGAGGAAGATGAAGAGAGCAAAAGGACAAAATGGTGGAAGCTGAAAAGGGAAGAGTGTCACATGAGTTTAAGGAAGGAGTTGAGACAAGCACTGGGCGGTCAGGAGGTGCTTCCAGACGACTGGACAACTACAGCTATTGTGATCAGGGAAACAGGTAGGAAAGTACTTGGTGTATCATCTGGAAGGAAAGTAGATAGACTTGGTGATGGAATGAGGAGGTGCAGGAGTGTATAGAGAAAAAGAGGTTAGCTAAGATAAAAAAAACCTTTGCATGTTTATTATTGTTTGGGAGTATTGGAGCCTTAACTGAAAAGGCCTATTTTTTTAACTTAGACCGGAGGTCGGCAACACGCAGCTCGCGAGCCGCATGCGGCTCTTTAGCGCCACCTTGTGGCTCCCTAGAGCTTTTTCAAAAATGTTTGAAAATAGAAAAATATATTTTTTTGTTTTAATATTGTAATGCCCTTCAATGTGGTCAAGGATGCACGCAGTCGCTAATGCAGTCTGTTCGCTTTTTAATCAACATAAAGAGGCAGCAATTAAAACACATTCACAGGAGCTGCTGCTGGCCACAACTCACTCCACACTCAGACTGACTCCTCAACCTGGCTCGTCCCCTCTCTATAACGTCACCCCCTACTCAACTAACCCAGCCCTCAAATACACAAATAACAAGAAACAGATATTACACAATGGTTTCTGTCAGAGGACAAACATTACACAAACATTATTAACGTTTTCTGATGCTGTAAAAATGTGTCGGACTAAATATTAAATGTAAACATTTCGTCAACGAATATTTGCGTCATAGCCTGCGACACACGTTTCTATTAGCAGGGCGCGATGTCAGTCAAAAGGCTGTTCTTTTAAAAAAAAAACGCTCCTTTCAAGTACAATTCACCGAGGGGACTTGCTAAGAATGGGAATCTGGGCGGCCAAGAGAAGCAGTTTTAAACGGTACACGTGAGCTACGATAGTTATCACGCTGCGAAAGTGCGTCCCGTGCCGCGTTCATTTTTGCGGCCGTTCTGGCTGTTGCTCATTACGGCATGCGTGTGTAAGTGTCTGCGTATGCGGGAACGGGTCGATCGCAGGAGGTTGGTTGTTCGAAAAGTAGACCTTCCGTCAAAAAAGTTTGGGTACACCTCCTCTACAGGATGAACTGCAGGGGGACAAAAAACTTTTCATCATGAATGCTCATTGTGTATTTGTAGCCAACTTAGTCATGTTGATAGCAGGCTAATATAGCTCGTATAGATGCATACAGCATGTGTTGCCTTCATTATAAGGCTTTTTTTTTTTGCGGCTCCAGACATATATATATTTTTTTTTTTTGGTCCGATATGGCTCTTTCAACATTTTGGGTTGCCGACCCCTGACTTAGACTCTGGAAGAGCCAATGCTGCTAGCTTAGTAGACCCCAGCTGTTTTTTAGGTCAGTAAGAATGTGAAAGCTCACATACAGTGAAACTCCTCTACAATAAAACCTACATGGGCGAAAATACCCCCTAGTGTGAAAAAATCTGGGATTAATCTCATGGATTAACACCATTCCCACTCTCCTGCCCCCATCCATCCATCCATCCATCTTCTACCGCCGGGTCGCGGGGGCAGCAGCTTTAGCAGGGAAGCCCAGACTTCCCTCTCCCTAGCTACTTCTTCCAGCTCTCCCCGGGGGATCCCGAGGCGTTCCCAGGCCAGCTGGGTGACATAGTCTCTCCAGCGTGTCCTGGGTCATCCTCGGGGTCTCCTCCCGGTGGGACATGCCCGGAACACCTCACCGGGGAGGCGTTCAGGAGGCATCCGAATCAGATGCCCAAGCCACCTCATCTGGCTCCTCTCGTGGTGGAGGAGAAGCGGCTCGACTCTGAGCCCCTCCTGGATGACCGAGCTTCTCACCATATCTCTGAGGGAGAGCCCGGACACCCTGCGGAGAAAACTCTTTTCGGCCGCTTGTATCCAGGATCTCGTTCTTTCGGTCACGACCCATAGCTCGTGACCGTAGATGAGGGTTGGAACGTAGATCGACCGGTAAATTGAGAGCTTCGCCCATTGGCTCAGCTCCTTCTTTACCACGACAGACCGATACAACGTCCGCATCACAGCAGACGCTGCACCAATCCGCCTGTCGATCTCTCGCTTCCTCCTGTCCTCATTTGTGAACAAGACCCCAAGATACTTAAACTCCTCCACTTGGGGCAAGATCTCCTCCCCGACCCAGAGTGGGCACTCCACCCTTTTCCGACTGAGGACCATGGTTTCAGATTGAGAGGTGCTAATTTTCATCCCAACCGCTTCACACTCGGCTGCGAAACGCTCCAGTGAGAGTTGGAGAGCCCTGCTTGAAGGAGCCAACAGTACCACATCATCTGCAAAAAGCAGAGATGCAATACTGAGGCTACCAAAACGGACCCCCTCAACGCTTCGGCTGTGCCTAGAAATTCTGTCCATAAAGGTGATGATCAGAATCGGCGACAAAGGGCAGCCTTGGCGGAGTCCAACGCTCACTGGAAACGATTCCGACTTATTGCCGGCAATGCGAACCAAACTCTGACATCGGCAGTATAGGGACCGAACAGCCCGTATCAATGGGCTCGGTCCCCCATACTCCCGAAGCACCCCCCACAGAACTCCCCGAGGGACACGGTCAAAGGCCTTCTCCAAGTCCACAAAACACATGTAGACCGGTTGGGCGAATTCCCACATACCCTCGAGGACCCTACTAAGGGTGTAGAGCTGGTCCACTGTTCCACGGCCGGGACGAAAACCACACTGCTCCTTCTCAATCTGAGACTCGACTTCCTGACGGACCCTCCTCTCCAGCACCCCTGAATAGACCTTACCAGGGAGGCTGAGGAGTGTGATCCCTCTGTAGTTGGAACACACACCTTTTTAAAAAGAGGGACCACCACCCCGCTCTGCCAATCCAGAGGCACTCTCCCCGCTGACCACGCGATGTTGCAGAGGCGTGTCAACCAGGACAGCCCCACAACATCCAGAGCCTTGAGGAACTCCTGGCGGATCTCATCCACCCGTTGGGCCTTGCCACCGAGGAACTTTTTAACCACATCGGTGACTTCGACCACAGAGATAGGAGAGCCCACCTCAGAGTCCCCAGACTCTGCTTCCTCCAAGGAAGGTGTGCTGGTGGAGTTGAGGAGGTCTTCGAAGCACAGTCAAACCTCGGTTTTCGGACGTCTCGGTTCTCGTACAATTCGGTTTTCGAACTAAAATTTCGAGTTTTTTATGCCTCGGATGACGAACTAATTTCGGTTCTCGAACTAACTGAGCGCACTTGAATGCGTCACTTCACTCCTCTCGGTTTTGCTAGCTCGTGTAGCAACGCTACCTCGTGTAGCTTCGCGAGGTAGCGAAGCCGAGAGGAGGTAGCAATGCCGAGAGGAGTGAAGTGATGCTCCCTCCTGTCGCCGCGCTCCTTCGTGTCGCGTCGCTACACAGGAAGCGACCATTGTGAGCAGACGCTTTTGTATTGTTCAATAAAAAAAAAGCAGACGTGTTTGGTGAGACGCTTCTGTTAGCGCGAGTGAAATCCCCCTCTTTTCATAATGGTTTGCCCTGGCAGCACAGGGGAGGGGGTGGGGGCGCGCGTTTGTTTACATTTCAATGCAGCAGCACATAATGAACACTCTGGTCCGGTGTCTCATTATTATGCAATAATCGTACAGAAACAGCTTGTGAGCAGACGAGTTTGTATTGTTTGATTAAGATTTTTTTTTTAAAAGCAGACGTGTTTGTTGAGAACTACGTTATATTGGACTGTTATTTTTGCATCGTGTATCAGCCCCTAATCATGGCACCAAAGAAAGCAAGTGGAAGTGGTGAACCTGGTGAAGAAAAGAGGAAAATAGGGCGCAAAACTATAGAATTTACGAAAGATTTATTCGCAAAATATGAGTCAGGTGCAATGTTCCCTCTAAATTTCCATCCATCTGAGCATTCACATCAACTCTCTGAGCAACATCAGACTTGCACACGGTGGCCAAACCCATATCACACCCGTCCTAAACCTGCGGTCATAACAACCTACGTGATGTGGTATGTGATGAAAAAATTCTAATCACCTTTATCTAAAAATAGAGCACATCATTGAATAGAGATTTATGACAGGAATAAAATCGGCCCGAGTTAGTTACTGTACCACACACGTCATTTTAAGCACAATTAATGAAGCTACTCTCTATAACTACGGTCACACATTATCCACTCAGAAATAATGGAAAACACGTCGTTTAATAAAACACACAAAAAAATCCTAGTCAGCTGACCTTGGAAAAGCGCGAAAGAGCCTCATTATATGGGCTCGTCAATTATGTCCATATTTGGACTTCCTGATTGTACTGAGCAGCCCGCGAGTCGCCTGCAGCCTCTCGCCTGTGGTTGGGTGAGAGTGAATGTGTGTCAACGTACGCATGAAACTACCATAGATCAACTGAGTGTGCAACCTCGCTCGCACTACTGAAACTGGAATGGAAGCGGCAATAGTGCAGCGGAAATGAAGGAAGGAGGGTCGAAAGGTTGTTTGTGCACGGTGCGCGCCAGCTGTCACGGTGTGCGCAGAGAGGGTGAAAAAAGTGCGCAATTGCTCACGTGCGCAGTTTAGAGGGAACGTTGGTCAGGTGTGCGTGTGTCTGTGTTGGCGAAGGAGTTCGGGATGCCGAAATGCCCCGCCTACTGCCTGCTGACAGCTAGGAGAGGCGCACGCCCCACGACAGATAGAGAGAGAGAGATGTTCCTTAAATTTTTATGTTACTATGTTAATGTTAAAATTGGTAATCTCCCATTACATTTGTACAGTTTATGGTGTGAAGTTGTAAAAATAAGTGGTTTTAAAAAGTTGTTTTCTTGACTTGGAACGGATTAAAACATTTTACATTGATTTCAACGGGAAAAATGGTTTCGGTTTCCGAACAATTCGGTTTCCGAACAGTCTTCTGGAACGGATTAAGTACGAAAACCGAGGTTTGACTGTACTCCGCCCACCGGCTCACAACGTCCCGAGTCGAGGTCAACAGCGCCCCATCCCCACTATGCACAGTGTTAGTGGTGCACTGTTTCCCCCTCCTGAGACGTCGGATGGTGGACCAGAATTTCCTCGAAACCGTCCGGAAGTCGGCTTCCATGGCCTCACCGAACTCTTCCCACGCCCGGGTTTTTGCCTCGGCGACCACCGAAGCTGCATTCCGCTTGGCCAGTCGATAGCCGTCAGCTGCCTCTGGTGTCCCACAGGCCATAAAGGCCCGATATGACTCCTTCTTCAGCTTGACGGCATCCCTTACTGCTGGTGTCCACCAGCGAGTACGGGGGTTGCCCCCACGACAGGCACCAACCACCTTACGGCCACAACTCAGATTGGCCGCCTCAACAATAGAGGCACGGAACATGGTCCACTCTGACTCAATGTCCCCCGCCTCCCCCGGGACTTGTGAAAAGCTCTGTCGGAGGTGGGAGTTGAAACTCCTTCTGACAGGGGATTCCGCCAGACGCTCCCAACAAACCCTCACAATACGTTTGGGTCTGCCAGGTCGGACCGGCATCTTCCCCCACCATCGGAGTCGACTCACCACCAGGTGGTGATCAGTTGACAGCTCCAACCCTCTCTTCACCCGAGTGTCCAAGTCAATCATCGAACTGCGGCCAAGGGTGTCCTGGTGCCAAGTGCACATATGGACACCCTTATGTTTGAACAAGGTGCTCGTTATGGACAATCCGTGACGAGCACAGAAGTCCAATAATGAAACACCACTCGAGTTCTGATCGGGGGGGCCGTTCCTTCCAATCACGCCCCTCCAGGTCTCACTGTCGTTGCCCACGTGAGCATTGAAGTCCCCCAGCAGAACAAGGGAGTCCCCAGCAGGAGTACTCTCCAGCACACCCTACAAGGACTCCAAAAAGGGTGGGTACGCTGAACTGCTGTTGGGTACATACGCACAAACAACAGTCAGGACCCGTCCCCCCACTTGAAGGCGGAGGGAGGCAACCCTCTCGTCTACCGGTGTGAACCCCAATGTACAGGCACTGAGCTTGGGGCAATGAGTATGGGGGTAAGTCCGACTATATCCAGTCGGAACTTTTCTTCCTCGCACACCAGCTCGGGCTCCTTCCCTGTAAGAGAGGTGACATTCCGTGTCCCTAGAGCTAGCTTCTGCAGCCGAGGATCGGACCGCCAGGGTCCCCGCCAGTGGCTGCCGCCCAGCTCACACTGCACCCGACCCCTTTGGCCCCTCCCATGGGTGGTGAGCCCATGAGAAGGGGGACCCACGTTGCCTCTTCGGGCTGAGCCCGGCCGGGCCCCATGGGTGCTCGCCAACGAGCCCCATACCCAGGCCTGGCTCCAGAGGGGGGCCCCGGTGACCCACGTGGAGAAGGGAAACTGGGTTCCAATTATTTTAGTCATCATAAGGGGTTTATGCCCCCCATCCAACGAAAAAAAAACCCTGTTGCATTGTACGAAATCTTTTTCTCTGCTCTTGCCTCGCGAAGAGATTCACTACAACAAAGTCTAATCCAACAGCGACCTCTACTGCTTTTTTCAGAAACGACAACAGCAACCACCACACTGGTTTACAGTTAATATTCCCATTTCAAAAGGAGTTCTTTCAAAAGTAAATTCCTTCACCTGGACTAAAAACCTATGCATTTGTAAATTTCCCCAGTGTGGGACAAATAAAGGATATCTTTAATCTTTAATTAAAATTTCGACTACGATGTTACATTAACAATCAATTCATAACACCAGAATTTCCAATACCCGAAGCCATACAGAAGCACGCAGTGGCGCAAACACAAGCAAGTCCCGCTCGATACTACGGAATAACTCTGTTCGCGCCGCTATTTACTCTCATTGGATACGAAACGGCGACATGTAAGTGACTCTAATAGCATGAGTTTTTCTGGAATAGTGAACGATTTTCATTTCGTTCACAGCTCCGAGTTTTCTGAACGCAACATTCTCATAGCTGCTCTGCCATTGGCTTACCGAGCATCATCCTGACCTCCGATTGGCCAAGAGGTACCTTACTATCTATGTGTGTAGATACTGTAGCTAGATCCGTGGAAGATACTTTCGAGTGGAATGCATCCGATTAGCTGCTCAGAGTAAATTGCTTGTGGCTCAACGGACAGTCAAATAAACGAACGTTTCCTGGAATGCTTTACTTGTTATCATGCTAAAAACCTTCCACGAACTGGAGCGCTAATTACAGAGATTGCGAGTTCCATCGCGCTAACTGTGGCCATCGAGGACTACGAAGCGTCCCGTGGCTGGCTTTAAAAGTTCATTGCATGACATCAGCTGAAAGATTGAGGAAGGTCGAGTTGCATGAGCCATCCAGCTCAGACGAGCATGAACGCCGTCTTGGGTGGCGATCGAGGGGAGGTCGAGTAGAGTTGCATTCTACCACTGATCATTTTAGCTCTGCTTAATACTTTGCACTTTGTCTCACAGTTGTCACTGGGTGGTACTACCGCACTACGGTTCACTACATTACGAAATGTCCTTTCATACTATTTGTCATGTATTTGGCAATCGAGGGGAGGTCGAGTTAGAGACAGTGAAATGGTGGAAAGAAAAGCCACCGGGTCCAGGAAGTATTTGTCATTGTTAGATTCAGACGCAGCATGAACGTTGCATTGCTAAAATGGCTAAAAACGGACCTTTGGATGTCAAGCAGCTAAGACAAGAAGTGCTCTGACGCTGGAAGAGAGGGTAAAAGTGATCAAAATGAAAGATGGAGGAAGCAAAATAAAATACATTATCCAAGAAATTGATGTAAGTGAAAGTGAATGCTGATCGTAAATTTCGCAATTTCTTTCCCTTTTTTTTCTTTCTACACTGACCAGTGTTGTGGTCCTCGAGCCGGTCCTTGGCCTCAAGGACCGGCTCGAGGACCGAAAGTCAGTCCTTGGTCCCTGGCCTTGGCCTCAGAAGCAAGTCCTTGGTCCTTGGCCTTGGCCTCGGAGGGCTTGGGCCTTGGCCGCGCCTCCTCGGGTCCTCGGACCGCAAAAATCATTGAGAAATCAAACAAACTCTATCCAGGGAAACCCAAATTGTTAGCTTTATCTGGTGCTGTAAAAGGGGCGGGGCTGCCACTGACAGGTGATAGCGCAACGTATAAAGAGCGGCATCACAGTTAGTTTCAATCACGGTCAGTTACCGTTCGCGATCGGCAGTTTAAATAGCGTGTAAAGTCTTTCTGTAACAGTGGTGTCTTTTATTTAGTTATTTTTGCACAGTTGTCACGTTTGTGCGGTGGCACTAGAATGTTTGTTTGAACCAAGTAATTTGCGTTACAGCTGGAGTCAATAATGCCGGCACTTCACTTCCGGGTTTGGCCGTTGGGAATACTTGTTGTGATTGGTCGCTATATCGGCAAATGCAAATCACAACCAATCCGTGTTCGCCTTCCTAAACCCCTTTCTCGCGCATGCTGTATGTTGTCGAGACTCGCGACGAAGCTAAAGTGCATCAGATAGATGCGGATCTGATTCATTATGAAAATAAATTTGTTCGATCGCCATGTATAACATGCTTATCATGCATATTTTTTTAAATCAGACTTTTCGCTTGACTCCTCTTAATATTACGCTTTTGTTCAATCTAATACACCAGCGATTTTTTTAAGTACGTTTTTTTCCCGCGAGCGTGCATGAGTGGCGGATCTGGCCTAACACAATAGGATTTGCGCCTGACGTATTAACAGCTCTGTGATTCAGCATTTCTCAAATTGTCTTTCGTGCCATGTCATGCCTGTTGAGTGTTGATTTAGTTCATATTAAGAAACTACTGCACTAAAACATTAATTCATAAATGTATATCATATGCTTTTATTTTTTTTTCGCAGTATAAATAACACGTACCCTAACTGTTCTACTCTTTGAATAAAAACACTTACGCTTGAATGAAGCGTAACGTTGGCAACTTCACACTGGCCATCCCGCCAGGTCTCCAAAATGCCACCGGCTCCTCGCCCGCCACCTCGTTCTCCAGATAGGAAGCTAACTGGGCATGCAGACTCTTTGCCACCACTTTTTGCTCGCTTTCTCTTCTGCTTGTATTTGGCCGCGTTAGGGAGTGACGTGTGCTCGGGGTTATGATGGAGGGGTGCTAGGGGTTATGGTGGAGGGGTGTTGCAAATCACGAAGACCTGCCAAGTGGTATGATAGCATTGTTTTATACATGTCCTCAGCTAGGCCTCGGCTTCAACATCAGTCCTTGATCCTTGACCTTGTCCTCGGCTAGGCCTCGGCTTCAAAATCAGTCCTTGGTCCTTGGCCTCGGCCTCGGAGTCAAGTCCTTGGCCTTGGCCTTGGCCTTGGGTTGCCGGTCCTTGGACACAACACAGACAGACTATATGAAGTGTCAAATAAGTGTGTGCTCATACTTATGCACTATTGCAGGGGTGTCAAACTCAAATACGCAGTGGGCCAAAATTAAAAACTTGGACAAACTCGTGGGCCAACATTGATATTTATTGACATTTTTCCTTCAGATATAACAATGAACCTGTGCATTTGGACACAAACAAGTTTTGCTTAAACACTGAATATGGAACAAGCAAAGCTTAATACTTTCCAATATATAGTTTAATATTGCACACGTGCAAAATCAAATTTCAAATTAAAAAAACACATCAATGGCATTTATTTCTTAAATAAAATTTAAATGAAAATTGTATGCCTTTTATTTGCAACCTTCTGATTTAAATTTCAACAGTAACCTTTTTCCACAGGCTAATAATAAATTAACTAACAATAATATCCTTCAATGAAAGTGCAACCATTCAAGTCAATGCCTTGGAGAAGAAGCAAGAAAGTGCTCAAAGAAAACATGAATTATTAATCAGTTTGCAACACACTGATCTATTCTGATGTGTTCAAGCCAGATACCTGGCATCTCTTCTTGGATGCCAGTTCATTGATGTCTGGGGTCAGGCTTTGAGCTGAGGAAATCCTTAGGGTTGAGCAAACAAAAAAAAAAAAGTCAGACATCTCCTATGAGCTGTTTTGATCATCTTCATCAAGGAGAACAGTTGCTCACATAGATAAGTGCTGCCGAACATGGAGAGCACCTGAGCAGCTTGGGTGCGGAGCTGAGGCATTGTGTCAGGGATAAAATGTGGAAACTGTGCAGCACCCACAGCGTCATACTTTGACTTCAGCGTGTCACTACACTGGAGTTCAATCAGCTCAATTTGGAGGTTGGTTGGTGCATTTTCCACATCAACTGCAAACGGATTGCTCAGCAGTTCAAACCTACATTTCTGGACATCAAAGTCGGCAAATCGCCGGGCAAACTCAGCACAAAGTGCGTGGAGTTTATCAGCAAACTGTGCACGTGGAAACACGGTGGTTGAGATGTTCATGGAAATGGTTTGGCAGCAGGGAAAATTGCCCAGGTTTCCTTGGAGCATCTGATTCTCCCACAGGCAGTTTTAAAGGCCCTCACTGCAGCATACATGTCTGTGATGATACGTTCCCTCCCCTGAAGCTGCAGGTTTAGCGCATCGAGATGGTTTGTGATGTCACACAGAAAGCCCAGTTCACACAAAAACTTTGGCTCACGGAGCTCCACAGTGTCTTTCCCTTTGCTGTTCAGGAACTGACATATTTCCTCACACAGCTCAAAACATTGGTTCATTACTTTCCCTCTGCTTAACCATCTCACTTCTGTGTGATACGGCACATCCTCGTATTCTGAACCACATTCCTCCAGAAAAGACTTGAACTGGCGGTGATTCAGACCTTTGGCTCTTATAAAGTTCACTACTTGTGTTACTGAGGTCATAACATGTTCCATCAGTCCACTCTTTTGACTGCATATTGCTGGCGCGCCATCTGTCGTTTGTCCCACAAGTTTATCCCACGGCAGCTTCATTTCAGTGACACAGGTGGAAACCTCTTCAAATATGTCACTTCCTGTGGTGGTGCCATGCATTGATTTTAATCCCAAAAGTTCCTCCGTAACACGCATATTTGAGTCCATTCCACGGATGAAGACTGACAGCTGGGCAGTATCACATGTGTCGCTGCTCTCATCCACAGCAAGGGAGAATGCAACAAAATATTTTCCCTTCTCCAGCAGCTGCTCAAATAGGTTGGTGGCAAGATCACATGAGCGAGCAGCGATTGTGTTCCTGCTCAGGCTCACATTTGAAAATGCTTTCTTTTTCTCTGGGCACACGAGATCACAAACTCTCATCATGCACTTTTTCACGAACTCTCCCTCATTGAAGGGCCGCTACTACTAGCCTCTACAGCAGCCTCACTTTGCGATGTGTCTTTTTTAAACATGGTCGTTGTGTCGCCAAACGTCTTTTCATCTCCTCCGCTTTCTGGCGCCTCTGAGTTGTGTCCATGTCCTTGTACTTGTTGTGGTGTTTTGTTTCATAGTGTCGTCGTATATTGTACTCCTTGTTTATAGCCACGTTGGCTCCACATACAAGACACACAGGTTTGTCTTTTAGATTTATAAACAGATATTCTGTCTCCCACCTGTCCAGAAAGGTCCTGTTCCCGGCCTTTTTTTTCGCCATTTTTGGGAGAGGGAGCGGGGTGCCAGTGGTTGCGTGAGGTAGCGAGGTATACTATCAACAACGAAGAGAGTGTTCATTGGTCCCGATGGAAGCGCCAAAACACCAGCTGAGCATTCTGGGATTTGTAGTATTAGCGGTACATGCGCTGTATAATACCAGCTCTAATAGTCATTTAGTATTGCCTTGCGGGCCAAATATAATTACACTCTGGAGTTTGACATCTATGCACTATTGGAATAAAAATAAAGAGTACACATACGTTTGTGTGTGCGTGTACACATACGTTTGTGTGTGTGTGTGTGTGTGTGTTTACATCTGAGATCAAATTTGCTACAGTGAAAAACCCCCTGTTGTGAAAAATTTCTTGCTGCAAACATGATTTTGTTGTAGAGGAGTTTCACTGTATATTCTGGTGCTATGCCATGGAGTGCTTTGAAGGTAATTAAAAACATTTTCTAATCAATTCGGAATTGAACTACCAGCCAATGTAAGGATATCAAAATTGGGGTAATGTGAGTTGTTTTACTTGCTCTAGTGAGCATTCGAGCAGCAGAATTTTGAAATACTTGCAATTTATACACAGTGTTTTTTTTTCATTTGTTATTTCTTCATAATCACTTGACACTTTTATATTGCATTGATTAAAATGGTCAACATTAAAATTATTAATCATTAAATAAAAGGTTCACATAAAATGTAAATATAGCAATTTGGGTGACTAGAACGGATTGAAAACATTTCCATTCATTTCAATGGGCAAGGTTACTTCGGTTTCCGAACGTTTCAAGTTGGCCCTTAGGAGGTTCTCTGTCGTGTTTGGTCATAAACCTTCCATCTCCACAATGGGAAAACCTCCTCTTTAGAGTTTCAGCAAAAGGGAGGAAGGTGGCAGACAGACATTTACTATAAAAGCTGGTTGTTGTTGTTGGTGGACTATACGCTCCGATTTGCTTTGTTCTGGGGAAGCAGACATTGTCCCAAATGATCACATAAATGGGATGTGCATGCGTGGAGAAGCCCCTCCAAATATTACCCCCCACATTGGCCAGGAACCTCAGTGATGGCTCTTTGGCCAAAAGAGGTTGCAGCCTCTTTTTCCTTTGTTTCTGCAAGTTGAAACCGGCCTCATCAAGGAAGAGGTACTCATGAGGTCATTGTGTCCAACTGTAATATCCTCTGTGAAAATGTGAAAGTGCACAGGTGTTCAGAACAACAGGTAGCACAGTACTGTCCAGAAGGAAAGTAGGCTACTGAGCAACACAGTATGTCCACTAACTGTACAGTGAACATGGATGTATACTTACTTGCACGTACTCGTAACGGATGTATTTGTGTCGCGCACAAAGGGAACCCTATGGACCTGTTTCATCTGCATCTTCTGACGCCGGAGAACTGCGTCGATTATGGCCAAGATGACATCATCAATGTGCTCAAAGTTGACATTATTGGCAATAACTTTTTCTCTGATCTCCCGGAGTCTGATGATGGTGCAAGGTTGTCTTGATCTTCCCCCTGGACCTTCTCCTCTCCCTTTTGTTTGCCTCCTCCTCTTCCAAGTTGGCCTGCTTCTTGTCCTCGTTGGCCTGCTCCTCTTCCTCCACTCATTTGAACTTCTCTACTCGTTGGCCTGCTCCTTTTCTTCCATGGCCCGCTCTTCTCCCTCCTCTGGCTCGAATTCCTCTTCCCCTGATTCTGCCTTCATCTATTGTGTTTGTTTGGAATCTTCAGAAAACTGCACTCTTCACTTGATTTTATACATGTGGTCACAGCATTAACAAAAAGTGCCTTCAATTTTGAGTATGTTCATTGTGTTCAAATATTGCTGACTGTGGCAAACATTTTGCATCACACGACTTTAATTTGAGAATATGAGCAGAGTTCTTTTGCAACTTGTGTTTTGGCAATGAAAAATGTGTTTAGATTGATGAGAACAGAGGATTGTGTTTTGTGAATTGTGTCTTCATGTAAAATGCGTTTATGGTATTGGCAAATGGTTGCTAGATTTAGTAAATATGCTTAGACAACTGGTCATTCGGTTGAGAGGATTGGCTTTTGTGTTTTAGCATTTTAGAAAAACTATAATCATTATTGGCGGTGGTGGTTGCCTTTTTTTATGCTTTGAATGCAGGAGATGGGACAGGGAGGCCCTCGTGACCTACCAACCCTGTGTGTAATGGAAATTGTTTAACAGGCAACTTGATAAAAAATTCTGAGGAAAAAAATATATAACTGTGATGTTTTGCTTTCCATTAAAAAAATGTCTGTCTGTACCATGAATTAAGCTATTTTGTTCCTATCAAAAGAGAAAAATGCAAGAATGTAAATTAACGAATTCTCTGTAACGAAGAAATCATAAGTGAGTTTGAAATACAGTCAAACCTCGGTTTTCGTAAATATTCCGTTCCAGAAGACTGTTTGAAAGCGGAATTGTTCGAAAACCGAAACCATGTTTCCCATTGGAATCAATGTAAAAAAATTTAATCCGTTCCAAGTCAAGAAAACATTTTTTAAACCACTTTTTTTTACACTTTTACACCATAAACTGTACACATGTAATAAGAGAGCAGGTAATATGTAGAATACTGTACAAACAAACTGTAATATGTTTTATTTTCACCAATTTTAACATTAACATTGTAACATAAAAATTGAAGGAACATCTCTCTCTCTCTTTCTGTCGTGGGGCGTGCACCTATCCCAGCTGTCATTGGGCAGATGGTCTTTTGTTTTTAGGATGCTGCTGATGGTGGATTTCGGCATCCCGAACTCCTTAGCCAACACAGGCACACGTGACTCATATTTCACGATCAAATCTTTCTAAATTCTATAGTTTTGCGCACTATTTTCCTCTTTTCTTCACCAGGTTTACTGTCACATTATAGGCTATTATTATATGAGTAGTGATTTATGAAAGTTTGCACTGTGTACGTCATACTCCAGTTAATCGACAGGTCCCGCCTATAAGGGGGAGTTCCAGGAATTAACTGTTAGAGTAAAGACACTGCATGTTTACTGCTCTGCCACATTGTGATTAAAAGTCACACAAAACGTGAACCTTGCCTTCTGACCATCATTATATTTACCACTTCCACCTGCTTTCTTTGGTTCCATGATTAGGGGCTGATACACGATGCAAAAATAACAGTCCGATATTACGTAGTTCTCACCAAACACGTCTGCTTTAAAAAAATTTAAAAAAATCTTTATTGAACAATACAAATTTGTCTGCTCACAATGGACGCTACACGAGGAAGCGTCTCACCAAACACGTCAGCTTTTTTTTTTTTTTATTGAACAATACAAACTCGTCTGCTCACAATGGACGCTACATGAGGAAGCTGTTTCTGTATGATTATTGCATAATAATGAGACACCGGACACCGGAGTGTTCATTATGTGCCGCTGTATTGAAAACTGCCGGCCGTACAACAGACGCACGCACTTCTCCCGTGCGGCTGGGGCAAACCATTCTGAAAAGAGGGGGGTTTCACTCCCCCTAACAGAAGTGTCTCAGCAAACATGTCTGATTTTTTTTTTTATTGAACAATACAAACTCGTCTGCTCACAATGGACGCTACACTAGGAATCGACGCCGAGAGGAGTGAAGTGACGCATTCAAGTGCGCTCAGTTAGTTCGAGAACCAAAATCTTTCATCATCCGAGGCATAAAAAACTCAAAATCTTTGTTCGAAAACCGAATTGTACGAGACCCGAGACGTCCGAAAATCGAGGTTTGACTGTACAGTGATTCCTCGCTATTTCACGGTTCGTTTATCGCGGCTTCGCTGCATAGCGGATTTTTTCAAACATATTCATTAAAAAAAATAATACTTTTTTTTTAAGTCTGCAAAAATCAGTGTCTAAGTGTTGTTTACCATGCGTGCTAGTGTGTGTGTGTGTGTGTGTGTGTGTGTGTGTGTGTGTGCGTGTGTGTGTGTGTTAGTGCGCTCTACTCAAGCGCGAAGGCCCACGTGGGGCAATTTCTTATTTTTTATTTTTTAATGCAGTATGTTTATTGGTCCTACTTCGCAGATTTTCGTTTATCGCGGGTGGTTTTGGTCCCCATTAACCGCGATAAACTAGGGATTACTGTACACATCTAAACCCTTCCTTTAACAGTTCATATTCAAATGCAAACAACAGCAATAATTTCATCCATCCATTTTCTGATCCGCTTTATCCTTATCAGGGTCGTGGGGGTGCTGGAGCCTATCCCAGCTGTCTTTGGGCAGTAGGTGAGGGACACCCTGGATCAGTTGCCAATCGCAGGGCACACACAGACGAACAGCCATCCACGCTCACACTCACACCTAGGGGCAATTTATAGTGTTGAATCAGCCTGCCATGCATGTTTTTGGAGTGTGAGAGGAAACCGGAGTACCCGGAGAAAACCCATGCGGGCCTGGGGACATGCAAGCTCCACACAGGGAGGCCGGAGCTGGAATTAAACCTGGTACCTCTGCACTGAGAGGTTGACGTGCTAACCACTGGACCACCAGGCCGCCCTTCCAATAACTTCAACATAGTCTTAAAAGGAAAAACACAGAGGACTACAATTCACTTCAAATTTTCCTGGCCTAAATTTCCAGAAACACTGAACAGGCAAATTAAGCCTTTTGTTTGAGAGTTAGTCTTAATTTTCCTCAGGACAGGTATATGCATCTTACAAATGAAAAAAGAAACAGATTTTGATTACCTTTGTGTCTCGGCAGCATGATTGACACATTCCTTTGCAAACAAAATGGAATCGCGAATGCTTTCTTCACAATGCAAACTCAACATTTTTGGTCAAAAAACGAATTGGTCGAGAACAGAGACGTTCGAAAACCGAGGTTTGACTGTAATAGTACAATAGAATACTTCCAGTAAAGGAACAATTTGATTGGCTCATTATGGTCACGTGATCACAAGTGATACAATACTGAATATACACAGTTTGTGAGAGACCTAACCCTAACCCATGTGAAGATACCTGTTGTATAGGAATTAGGCCTCTTAGTGCCCAAACTTGAACAAAATAAATAAATGCTTGACCAGGGTGACCTGAAATAGACTGGAGTTGTCGTCTTTCTCAAATGACACCCCGCCCTGGTGTGAATAAAATGATCACTGTACAACCAACCGTTATTTAACAACATTTCTGATGCACTGTTTCTTCAGATTTCTCCATCAGGTGCGAGCAACCGCACCCCAAAGCCAAAGGTTCTCGTGACTAAGAACCCCTACCCATCTCCCCTGCCAACGGACACCCAGGACACCCACAACCAACCTCATCTGGTGGACCAGCGTGATTATTCCACTGAGTTGTCAGTGACTATCGCCGTGGGAGCATCTCTGCTCTTCCTCAACATTCTGGCTTTTGCAGCTCTTTACTACAAGAAGGACAAACACCGGCATGACATTCACAAGCGCTGCAGCCCTCAACAGAGTGCAACCAACAACCTTGCTCATACACAGGAGGAGGAAATAATGTCTCTTCAGATGAAGCAACACTCAGACCTGGACCAAGACTGCAGGCAGATGGGTGATTCGCTGAATGCTCATGATGTGTTGCTAAGGACTACCTGCCCACCAGACTACACTCTGGCCTTGAGGCGCTCACCAGATGACATCCCTCTCATGACACCAAACACCATTACCATGATCCCGAGTACTATCGGACGGCTTACTTCTCTCCAATCTTTCAGCACCTTTCCCAGCAGCCAACAAAATAACACTCTTCCCCACCCACACTCACATTCCACCACCCGAGTATAGTCCAGGGTATCCCCTCAACAGGCAGGACTCTCCTAACTACTGTCCGTCTTCTTTCAGAATCTTAAAATACTCTGTCAGAGGCTAACACCAGCCCGAACCACTGGTTATAGTGACATTTATCAAGGGACATAAGTCACTTTTTTTATTGTAAAAATCACGAAAATCAAGAAGTACAAAACACCTAGATTAACATAATTATACAGACACATCAGGATATATTTTTCAGCATTTTTACTCTGAAAATACATCCAAAAAATGGAACTGTGTAATCTGGAAGTACAAAGTATTAGAATCTGCTTGGGACTGAGTGACATGAGAATACCTATTCAATGCACAGGAGACTACTGCAGGGCAGATTCCATTCAAAGCAATTTTGGCATGTATTTCATGAATGGATACATTGTTTTTTTATGTTTGTTTGTTTGTTTGTTTGTTTGTTTTGGGGATGAAAACAGAAAAGACAAAAACATTTAAGGAAGAGTATGAAATATGCACAATGGAAACCTGAAGTTTTTCATTCTTGTATTTTTGAGTTTGAGAATCGTGAAAGAAGTTAACGTTAGATCAATTAAAATATGTAATGCTGAACTTTGAGCATCAATGCTTTAGAGTCATTGTATTGAATGGGTGGCTTGGTCTATAACTGTCGCAGCAGGACTGAACCTAAGGAGATACAGGCAGTTCCAAGGAGATCTGGGGCACCAGAAGGATGAGTAGATTTTAACACAATGTGTGCATGACACTTTATTTTCTTAATAAAATGGAAAATGATCATTTTCACCCTTTATGAATGAATTTTAGTTACATTTCCTCAATGGATTATTGGAGAAACATTCTCACAAGACTATGGGGGATTCACTCCCACAACTGTGGCTACTGTGGCCTGGGACTTACAGTAGGTAAAAGTGCAGATGACAATATCAGTTGCAATATATGAGGAAAATATTTGCAATCTGTGCTGACACTTCATTAAATTGTGTGCGCATGCGCGTGTGTGTGTGTGAGAGAGAGAGAGAGAGAGAGAGAGAGAGAGAGAGAGAGAGAGAGAGAGAGAGAGACTTATAAGAACAAAAGCAGGTCTCTTCCATCCTTAATTGTCTAAACAACCTTTATTGACTAATCATAAACATGTCTGCTGCACGCCACGGGATCACTGGCCTGCGTGTGTGTGTGTGTGTGTGTGTGTGTGTGTGTGTGTGTGTGTGTGTATGTTAGTGCGATCTAGAGGCCCACGTGGGGCAATATTTTATATATATATATATATATTAATTGGTCGCTACTTCGCGGGTTTTCGTTTATCACGGGTGGTTTTGGTCCCCATCAACAGTGATAAATGAGGGATTACTGTATATATTTATATATATATATATATACATACACACACACACACATATATATATATATATATATATGTATATACACATATATATATACATAATAATAATAATAATAATAATAATACATTTTATTTATAAGCGCCTTTCAAGACACCCAAGGACACTTTGCAATCAGGAACAAAAACAATAAAACACAATGCGAGTTGAGCAGCGGCAGCCAAACGTGCCAGCGTTCACTCAACCCGGAAGTCAGAAATAAACCACAAGAGAGGGAGAGGGGGAGAAAAAAAAACATGCTCGAACTATCCTCATCTGAGGATAGTTCGAGGAAAAAAAAAACTCCTGCACAAGCGTATGACATTTACAACAAGTCACAAGACATGAACAATGAAGGCAGTGATGCAGTATGCGCGTGTGATTGTCTGGTTGTGTGTGCGTGTCAGGCCGCAGCTGCTACGTCAATATATACACAACATATACACACACACACACGCATATATATATACATATATATATCCATCCATCCATTTTCCGAGTTTCTCGTGTTCCTTCTTTCTGATGTTTCCATCACTTGGGACCGCTACATCCACTACAACGGCTTTCCTCTGCCCTTTATCTATGATCACGATATCTGGTTGGTTCGCCATTCCCATCTTTCAGTCTGGATCTGGAAGTCCCACAGGATCTTCGCTCGGTCATTCTCCACCACCTTCGGAGGTGTTTCCCATTTTGACCTTGGGGTTTCCAGTCCATACTCCACATAGATGTTTCAGTACACTATGACAGCCACCTGGTTATGGCGTTCCATGTAGGCTTTCCCTGCCAGCATCTTACACCCTGCAGTTATGTGTTGGATCGTCCCAGGTGCCTCTATGCACAACCTACACCTTGGGTCTTGTCTGGTGTGGTATATCTGGGCCTCAATGGCTCTGGTGCTCAGGGCCTGCTCCTGAGCAGCCAGGATGAGTGCCTCTGTGCTGTCCTTCAGGCCAGCCCTCTCTCTATATATATACAGTCAAACCTCGGTTTTCGGACGTCTCGGTTCTCGTACAATTCGGTTTTCGAACTAACTGAGCGCACTTGAATGCGTCACTTCACTCCTCTCAGCTTCGCTTCCTCGTGTGAAAGCGAAGCCGAGAGGAGGTAGCAAAGCCGAGAGGAGTGAAGTGACGCTACCTCGTGTAGCCGTGCTCCCTTTTGTAGCGGCGCTCCCTCATGTCGCCGCGCTCCCTTGAGTTTCATCGCAATACAGGAAGCGACCATTGTGAGCAGACGGTTTGTATTGTTCAATAGATTTTTTTTAAAAAGCAGACGTGTTTGGTGAAACGCTTCCTAGTCTAGCGTCCATTGTGAGCAGACGAGTTTGTATTGTTCAGTAAAAAAAAGCAGACGTGTTTGGTGAGACGCTTCTGTTAGGCCAAGTGAAATCCCCCACTTTTCATAATGGTTTGCGGCGGGGAGAGCCGGAGGTTCTCTATTTCATGCGAGTCGATTACGAAAGAGATGCGGCTAGGTTCCTATCCGCCTTTGATTTCACGAAGCCAATCCGAATCCGCCTCCACTTATTTTTAACTCTAACAAGTAACCGAGAATTAGAGGTTAATAAGTGACCGCTTCGCTTTAACGACGGCTCTCTTCCGATTTATTACCTCTGTTGCAATTGGTACAGACCTAGTTTCCATTTAACAATCCCGGTCGGGATCGTTCGGATTCTCCTATAATCAACAGGTCTTTTCTTGATTGGTTCCTTCATCAGAAGACATCATTCGAGAGTAAATAACGTTCTTCGGTACTAAAACTCACACAAAGCAGTTTCAAAGCATTTGTTATCACAGTACACAACTATTCTAAATGAATAATACCATGTTGTTATTTCATTACAACATTCCAAAAGAAGAAAGTAAAGTAATAATAATAAAACAACAGTTAACAGTAAATCTGTAAAACTGCATAATCCTGTTATAACCCATTTTATGCATCACCTTCTATTAACGATTTATTTAAGGCATATTTGTGAAAACATTGGCTTTGGTATGTTTATTTTAACCATATTTACTTTCCATCCTGTATCCTGCACCTGGACTTGTTGCAAGTTGAGATAATTCGTTCTGCCGCCATCTTGTGGTCAAAATGCATAATGCATTCTTAGACTGAATTAGAATCCGGTTCTATTCTTTGTTTTTTCCCAAGTCAATTTCCTATTCTAACTTTATCAATTTGTACCATATCTTGTCATCCCCTCCTTGACTTTTAAAAAACAAAAAATTAAAATTTAGCGCCTATCACGCCCCCACCTCGGCCAACACATCCTCTACCATATCTGTAGAAGGGATGGATGACAATCCAGTGATCACCTCCACCAGCAGATTCAGTAACTCAGGGGTCTCAACCTGCTCAAGACGATCCGGTGAGACCGGAGAAGAAAGGAAATTGGGGGTCCCCGCTCGAGAGATTGGGGACATCCAGGAAAAAGGCAGCGGGCCGAGGGAGGAGGCAATGAGGATGCTGCTGGACTCTGGAGACCAGCAATCTGCCAGATCCATGCCGGAGAAACGAGCACTCCCCTCGTCATCCGATATATCCACCACCTCCCTATCGGCAGCAGCACGACCCGGAGGCCTCTCCGAGGGGGTCACAACGCCAACAACTGAAGGCCGGGCTGTCCCGAGTCTGCTCGGCCCTGCCTCATAGCCCCGGTCCGGTTGGCGCCTCCCCACTCCCCGGGGGCCCCCCGGTGGTCGCCCAGCTACCGGCCCAGCCGCGACGCAAGATCCAGTGGGCGTGTGGAAGGTCATGCGATGCGCCCCGTTAGATAGTTGCCAAGTCATTTGGAGAACCGGAATAACATGGCCCACCATCCGATCATTTATAACTATTGTTGGGGGCACTTGAGGGGTATTTTCAGTTACCCGAATTAAGTAACTGTTTTTTGCTAGGTCGGAAAACCCTAGCCAGGCCTCGGTCAGAATATAAGGATTCATGTCTAAATACCTCCAGTAGATCCCGTCAGGAACGAACCAAATCTCACTTGTCTGTTGTGCAGGTGCAGGATAACAGCATTGGGCTAAGAAGGTGTCACCGACCACCCAAGCGGACCGAAAGTCGGCAGATCCACAGCAGGAGCATTGCGGTTTGGTCATGTCCTGTAACATACACAAAGTCAATGTAGCCTTTCTATGTCCAATTATGTAGCTGACCCCTAGTGACAATTGAGCCCGCTTATTTATTCAAGAATTCGTTGAAACGGCATCAGACCCGGTTCTATTGAGAAAAAAGGTCGCTCTACTACGAGTGAGCGTCGATGTGGACACTCGCTGGGTAACCACATTCCGAGGTGAGAACGGAAAAAAAACTGAATAAGTAAAGAACCAGGCTATTAATACTAGTTGGTCAATCAGTTTTAGCCAAAGTAAAACTGATATATCCATCCATCCATCCATCTTCTACCGCTTATCCGAGGTCGGGTCGCGGGGGCAGCAGCTTTAGCAGGGAAGCCCAGACTTCCCTCTCCCCAGCCACTTCTTCCAGCTCTTCCCGGGGAATCCCGAGGCGTTCCCAGGCCAGCTGGGTGACATAGTCTCTCCAGCGTGTCCTGGGTCGTCCTCGGGGTCTCCTCCCAGTGGGACATGCCCGGAACACCTCACCAGGGAGGCGTTCAGGAGGCATCCTAATCAGATGCCCGAGCCACCTCATCTGGCTCCTCTCGATGTGGAGGAGAAGCGGCTCGACTCTGAGCCCCTCCCGGATGACCGAGCTTCTCACCTTATCTCTAAGGGAGAGCCCGGACACCCTGTGGAGAAAACTCATTTCGGCCGCTTGTATCCGGGATCTCGTTCTTTCGGTCACGACCCACAGCTCGTGACCATAGATGAGGGTTGGAACGTAGATCGACCGGTAAATTGAGAGCTTCGCCCTTTGGCTCAGCTCCTTCTTTACCACGACCAACCGATACAACGTCCGCATTACAGCAGACGCTGCACCGATCCGCCTGTCGATCTCTCGCTCCCTCCTGCCCTCATTCGTGAACAAGACCCCAAGATACTTAAACTCCTCCACTTGGGGCAAGATCCCCTCCCCGACCCGGAGTGGGCACTCCACCCTTTTCCGACTGAGGACCATGGTTTCAGATTTGGAGGTGCTGATCTTCATCCCAACCGCTTCACACTCGGCTGAGAAACGCTCCAGTGAGAGTTGGAGAGCCCTGCTTGAAGGAGCCAACAGTACCACATCATCTGCAAAAAGCAGAGATGCAATACTGAGGCTACCAAAAAGGACTCCCTCAACGCTTCGGCTGCGCCTAGAAATTCTGTCCATAAAGGTGATGAACAGAATCGGCGACAAAGGGCAGGCTTGGCGGAGTCCGACCCTCACTGGGAACGATTCCGACTTATTGCCGGCAATGCGAACCAAACTCTGACATCGGCAGTATAGGGACCGAACAGCCCGTATCAAGCCCGTAACAGCCCATACTCCCGAAGCACCCCCCACAGAACCCCCCGAGGGACACGGTCAAACGCCTTCTCCAAGTCCACAAAACACATGTGGACCGGTTGGGCGAATACCCACATACCCTCGAGGACCCTGCTAAGGGTGTAGAGCTGGTCCACTGTTCCACGGCCGGGACGAAAACCATACAGCTCCTCCTCAATCTGAGGCTCGACTTCCTGACGGACCCTCCTCTCCAACACCCCTGAATAGACTTTACCAGGGAGGCTGAGGAGTGTGATCCCTCTGTAGTTGGAACACACCCTCCGGTCCCCCTTTTTAAACAGAGGGACCACCACCCCAGTCTGCCAATCCAGAGGCACTCTCCCCGATGACCACGCGATGTTGCAGAGGCGTGTCAACCAGGACAGCCCTACAACATCCAGAGCCTTGAGGAACTCCGGGCGGATCTCATCCACCCCTGAGGCCTTGCCACCGAGGAGCTTTTTAACCACATCGGTGACTTCGACCACAGTGATTGGAGAGCCCACCTCAGAGTCCCCAGACTCTGCTTCCTCCAAGGAAGGCGTGCTGGTGGAGTTGAGGAGGTCTTCGAAGTATTCCGCCCACCGGCTCACAACGTCCCAAGTCGAGGTCAACAGCGCCCCATCCCCACTGTACACAGTGTTAGTGGTGCACTGTTTCACCCTCCTGAGACGCCGGATGGTGGACCAGAATTTCCTCGAAGCCGTCCGGAAGTCGGCTTCCATGGCCTCACCGAACTCTTCCCATGCCCGAGTTTTTGCTTCGACGACCACCGAAGCTGCATTCCGCTTGGCCAGTCGATACCTGTCAGCTGCCTCTGGTGTCCCACAGGCCATGAAGGCCCGATAGGACTCCTTCTTCAGCTTGACGGCATCCCTTACTGCTGGTGTCCACCAGCGAGTACGGGGGTTGCCGCCACGACAGGCACCAACCACCTTACGGCCACAACTCAGATTGGCCGCCTCAACAATAGAGGCACGGAACATGGTCCACTCTGACTCAATGTCCCCCCACCTCCCCCGGAACATGGGAAAAGCTCTGTCGGAGATGGGAGTTAAAGCTCCTTCTGACAGGGGATTCCGCAAGACGCTCCCAACAAACCCTCACAATACGTTTGGGTCAACCGATGATACAACCACAAAGTCAATCATCGAACTGCGGCCAAGGGTGTCCTGGTGCCAAGTGCACATATGGACACCCTTATGTTTGAACAAGGTGTTCGTTATGGACAATCCGTGACGAGCACAGAAGTCCAATAATGAAACACCACTCGAGTTCTGATCGGGGGGGCCGTTCTTCCCAATCACGCCCCTCCAGGTCTCACTGTCATTGCCCACGTGAGCATTGAAGTCCCCCAGCAGAACAAGGGAGTTCCCAGCAGAAGTACTCTCCAGCACACCCTCCAAGGACTCCAAAAAGGGTGGGTACGCTGAACTGCTGTTGGGTGCGTACGCACAAACAACAGTCAGGACCCGTCCCCCCACTTGAAGGCGGAGGGAGGCAACCCTCTCGTCTACCGGTGTGAACCCCAATGTACAGGCACTGAGCCGGGGGGCAATGAGTATGCCCACACCTGCTCTGCGCCTCTCACCGTGGGCAACTCCAGAGTGGAAGAGAGTCCAACCCCTCTCGAGAGAACTGGTACCAGAACCCAGGCTGTGTGTGGAGGTAAGTCCGACTATATCCAGTCGGAACTTCTCCACCTCGCACACCAGCTCGGGCTCCTTCCCTGCAAGAGAGGTGACATTCCATGTCCCTAGAGCTAGCTTCTGTAGCCGAGGATCGGACCGCCAGGGTCCCCTCCTTTGGCTGCTGCCCAGCTCGCACTGCACCAAACCCCTTTGGCCCCTCCCATGGGTGGTGAGCCCATGAGAAGGGGGACCCACGTTATCTCTTCGGGCTAAGCCCGGCCGGGCCCCATGGGTATAGGCCCGGCCACCAGGCGCTCGCCAACGGGCCCCGCCTCCAGGCCTGGCTCCAGAGGGAGGCCCCGGTGACCCGCGTCCGGGCAAGGGAAACTTGGCTCCATTTATGTAACTCGTCATAAGGGATCTTTTTGAGCCATGCTTTGTCTGGTCCCTCACCTAGGACCTGTTTGCCATGGGTGACCCTGCCAGGGGCATAAAGCCCCGGACAACTTAGCTCCTAGGATCATTGGGGCACGCAAACCCCTCCACCACGGTAAGGTGACGGCTCACGGGGGGGGGGGGTTGTTTTTCTGTAAATAAATATTTTTGTTTTACGTTTTATATGGGTCTATGTTTGTGGGATTCCATCACCATTTGGTTTGTCCCCAAACCGTCTCATGAATTACGTTCACTCAGATTAGTCTAGTCTTGGTTTGATTTAAAATTTGTACATGAAATGGGACCAATTAGACTAATAGCAGTATCTTCGAGTTTATTCTTAATCAATCACATATGATACAATAGAAAAAAATAAAGAGTAATTGTTAATGCATAGAATGGTCTGAAAAATATCTTTATTTGCATCATAAAACAAACTCAGAACTGTCAAGTCACTTCCACAAATCATTGTCACTCTCATGCTTAGAATCCACGCTTAGGCCTTTTTACAAGTCACAAAAGTATTCAGTATGAGCCACTAATTAAAATAAATTGGTAACTCATGTGGTTCTATTTCAAATAGTTCAAATAGGGCCGTTATGACGGTGAAACCATATAAATGGCATCCTCATATTAGTAGACATCAAGTTACAGTACACAACAAATTGATAACTAGTCAAGAATAACTTTGTTCAACTATTGTGCAAGTTACCGATATAATGAAATCTGAAAATGTTTACGATGTATCAATGTTATTTGTTACATATTTTATCAGGCATAATGGATGATGACATTATTGTATTTTTTTTCTACAAAGTAGCTTATTTCATGATCACAATGTTTCAAAGGTGCCTCTTTTGGTCAAGTCATTTATAAGAACTCACTAAATCTGTCATTTGTATGTAGCCTTTCAAGGTGACGTGTCCTCCCCCACCTACGGACTCTAGGAACTATCTATAATTTTTAAGCAACTGCAAAGTGAATTAAATCAAGTTAAGACATCCTTCAGTTTTAAGCACGCCCAATTTTCAGTTACCGTTAACTGTTGAAGACACGTTGACCGAATGAAGCATTGTACTAAGATATTCCATCATTGACCATCACAAAGACGATTTATTGTCTACGATTCAGATTTTAAATATAACAGAATCTCATCTTTATGTCATTTTCAGAGAATATAATTTGATTTTAGAAGGTTGGTAACTCAGTACATCCTGGTATGAGCCTCCCGGTGGGTGCGACCAGGCACATGAAATCAACCATTCAACAACTGTCAACTTAAAGGTAAAGACAGAGCTCAGTCAATTTTTGGAGTAGTGCAAATGAGGGTATTTTATGACAAAGGAATTTCTTCGGATATGTATGCATTTATTCTGACCTCAATATGTGAATATTTGCTCAGTTTGATGCACAAACAGAAAATCCAATCAGAGGCAAGATAGCCATGCAGCAGATAATATTTTTAAAAAAACACAGGGCTCCTCGAACTCTCAAACTCAACATCTATCATTTAAAATATGCAAACTCTTTCCATTTTTCTTCTAAATATATAGGTATCTCGTACAATAACCCATTTTTGGATCTTACAAAAAAAAAAAAAGATGCACCGGATCCAAGATAAAAAAAAGAAATTCTGTTTTTGATTCAAGCAAATAAATAGAGATAAGTTAAAATACACAATATGTGCCGTATGGCCGAAGCGCTCAGTAGTTAAAAGAATAACAAACGAACTCATTTGGGTGAAAAAAAATTCAGACTTGTATATGATAGTAATATGATAACACTCATCAACAAATGCTCTTTTTTTAAAATCAGAGATGCAAGTAACAGTTTGTAGATTTTTTTTCCCCTGCTTATTTTGAATCTTCCTTAGTTTGGGTCTTAGACATCAGGTTTTCATAATGCTAATAATCCTAATAATATAACAATATAATATGTGATATAGCCATATACAGTATTTAGTAATATTTATTAGGTTAGGTTTCAGCAACGGGTGGAATTATACCATCTATATTAATGACAAGGCATGGTAACATCTTTATTGTGCTAGCTTTTATTCATCAAGCATAAAAACATTTGAAAAACCTGATGTGCTAGAAAGAAAGTCAATGTTTTTTTTAAATCAGCGTCAATAATACTGAGAGAGAATCCTACAGCTATCTCGGATTAAAATTTGCTGTTGACCAGTGTGATAAACCATTTGCTTTCTTAAGCAAATACATTAAAGCTGTTTATCGTGGGGATATGTTCCAGCCCGACGCGCAATAGATGAGACCTTAAAAAAATATGAATAATTGGTTTAGACGCCCACCACACACACACACATACTTATCACATGTTTAAACTTGTTATCGTTTAAAATTCATTGTAAACAATTTGAACGCACACACACAAAAGAAGCATCGAAAATACTATACAGTATTGATTGGTGCCTGTGTACTGTGAATCGGTATGGAGGCAGGAAATTATGCTCAATCGACACAAGCCATCTTGTGTTCTCAAACAACATTTGCAATAGTCCATCCTTCCCGAACCCTATCTTCACTGCAAATCGGACAGTGTAAAAGTTTGAGGACGGTGTTAAAAAGGGAATGTTGGTGTTGCATAAACACTACTCCATAATATAATAGCCTATGGAATCGAGGATTAACATTGACACGTTGGTAAAATGGGGCAACAGTTCGGCACTGTGACCATTTTACTTGGAAACGCTCCCAATTTTTCAATGTGTGCTGGTAAAAATTTTATCGGGTAGCACAGCACATGTTTGAATGCTCCTACCGGTATATACAGCGAAAGCTGTACGTCTGTCAGACTGCACACAGAAGCCGGAATACACATTTTTGTCACTCTAATGTCAATAATACGTGGGTGTAATTTGCTGGATGCCGATACGCAAAACCAACATGCTCACTGTACAACTGCTGACACTGTACAACTGTGAAGAAGTGCTCATGTGACAGAAACACAGGCACATAACAGCCACTCGAGTAAATGTTACTTGAACATCGGACAAAGTGGGTGCATAAAGACATGTTGCCGGTGTTAAAACGAATAATATAGGTGTTGATCTAACACCAGTAGATTTGCAGTGCAGTTCTGCTTTGGGAGTAATAGATTTTTGAAGTTCTAGCCAAGAATACGTGAAGTTACCGGCATCCAATCAGCTTGATTAGCTGCTCAAATGCTTCTTATTTTAAATCTAGACATCAAAACTACATTTATGAATATTTATATTTTCTCAATACTGTACAGTATTTATGTTAACATAAAAAGGAGTGAAAAGGCATAAAAACAATGATCGCTAAACATGTGGATAGCCCCCCACCCCCACACACAAAAACTCAGCAATATAGTGGGGAAGATGGTTTATCAAAAAATGTAAAGGTTGTGGGTCTCACGTTGTATTTTTAACCGTTGGCAAATTTGTTAAGGCCTGGGCTAGTTAAAAAGTGTTGTATGGTTGTGTGTGGTTGTATCAACGAGTATAAGTCTGTGTGTGTGTGCAAGAGTGAGAGCAAGAGAGAGAGAGAGCTTTATAGCTGCTCTGCTGGTGCACCCTCTTCTTTGGTGGGAGGCTCTAAGTGGATGGGTTTGATATTGGCAGGTTTCTTCACACTGGTTACAACAAAGGACAAGAAAGAAGAGTTAGTGACAACATTTCATCTATTCAGCGACATGACAGTCGTATAGAATGTACAGTCATACCTCGGTTTTCGACCATAATCGAAATAATTGAGGCTGTTCGAAAACCGATTGTTCGAAAACCGAAACCACGCTCTTTCTTTATTGAACACGTCTGTTCACAATAGAACGCTACCCGAGGAAGCGTCTAAGGCATTCAAGTGCGCTTAGTTTGTTCGAGAACCGAAATTCGGTCATCATCCAAGGCATAAAAAACTAGAAATTTTTGGTCGAAATCCGATTTGGTCGAGAACAGAGACGTTTGAAAACCGAGGTTTGACTGTATAGGATTATCACCTGGCATATCAACTGGGACGGAATGGTCCATCCCAATTTGGGGATGGAGGACGGTGGACGAGAAGTTTTTTTTAAAAGGATGCAAGCGTGTTTTTGTCCGTCCCTTCAGTCGTCCCTAACCAGACACCCATTTCACTAACGGCTGACAGAAACACACCCAGCCTGTCATGTGTGTGTAATCCGCCAATACACTACTTCAGACCGAATGTGAAATACCACGACGCACCGCATGTCTTGTGCGTGTTCACCGTGTTTGTATGTGGAAGGGACAAGAGCCATTGTTGTCCCAGGTGCTGGGATGGTACAGCCTAAGTTTTAAATCAATCGGATGAAATCTGTAGCCCAAGGGGGCAAAAATTGTGTTAAATATACAAAAATGGGCAAAAACTGGACATTCGATTACTTAAAGCTCAGTTCCTGTACATTTAAGACAAGTAGGGGTGTCCAACCAGTTGATTGTGATGAACTGGAAAAAAAAAGTGTGTGTGTGTGTGTGTGTGAGTGTGTGTGTATATCATATTAGACGGATTTCAACGAGTCACGCCTCTTTGGTCGATACACAGGCATTGCCAGTTTACCCTCGGGGGTTCTATCAAAAGCCTGGACAGGTGTGCAAGCCAGGTGCATCAAAAAACTAATTATTATACAGTGAAACTCCTCCACAGCGAAATCATGTTTGCAGCAAGAAATTTTTCACAACAGGGGGTTTTTCACGGTAGCAAATTTGATCTCAGATGTAAACACACACACACAACACACACACACAAACGTATGTGTACACGCACACACAATCATATGTGTACTCTTTATTTTTATTCCAATAGTGCATAAGTATGAGCGCACACTTATTTGACACTTCATATAGTCAGTATAGAAAGAAAAAAAGGGAAAGAAATTGCGAAATTTACGATCAGCATTCACTTTCACTTACATCAATTTCTTGGATAATGTCTTTGATTTTGCTTGCTTGATCACTTTTACCCTCTCTTCCAGCGTCAGAGCGCTTCTTGTATTGACATCCAAAGGTCCGTTTTGTAGCAATTTTAGCAATGCAACGTTCATGCTGCGTCTGAATCGAACAATAACAGATACTTCCTGGTATCCCGGTGGCTTTTCTATCCACTATCTCACTGTCTCGACCTCCCCTTGATCGCCAGAACAGGTCGCTGTTGGATTGAACTTCGTTGTAGTGAATATCTCGCGAGGCAAGAGCAGAGAAAAAGATTTCGTATAACACAACAGGGTTGTTTTTCGTCGTATGGGGGGCAGGAGAATGAGAATGTTAATGCATGAATATTTTTTCACATTAGGGGGTATTTTCGCCCATGTAGGTTTCATTCTAGAGGAGTTTCACTGTAATAATAACTTACCGTATCCACTAGATGGTTCCTTCCGTTCGACTCTAGAGGCGTTCATGACCGCCTCCAAAAAACGTAAATTAACAATTACTTCAATGAAACTACGAAAATTGAAAATAATGCATCAAAACAGAAAATCAAGCGAGGAAATCTCAAAATAAATTCTATAGCCCCCCTACAGAATTTATTTTGGCATTTTCTTGAGCGTAGCTCCAACAGAACGATCAGATGTCAGTAAAATGTAGGAGACTGGACTGTCTCAGAAGTGTTTTTTTTCCCCTTTGTTGTGTACAGTAATCCCTCGTTTATCAGGGTTAATGGGGACCAAAACCACCCATGATAAATGAAAATCTGCCAAGTAGCGACCAATAAACACATTAAAAAAAAAATGCCCCACGTGGGCCTTCGCGCTTGAGCAGAGCCCACTAACACACACACACACAGGCCAGCGATCCCGAGGGTGCATTAGTCAATTAAGGATGATTAGACAATTAAGGATGGAAGAGACCTGCTTTTGTTCTTATACGCCTCTCTGTCTCTCTCTCTCTCTCTCTCAGCCACACACACACACACACACACACACACACACACAGTAAACAACACTTAGACACTGATTAAAGATCAAAGAGTTACCCACGTGATAAGACAGAAAGAAGATGCACAGCCAATCAAAATGGCTTTGCATCTTCTCAGCCCCCCCCAACCCTAACCCTAACCCCACATGTACTGTATATGTTGCTCTATGTGACTCACTGTTGTTTGGCTTACTTTCGCTCCTTCTTCGTGGACCGTTTGCGAACTTTTTGCGGACTCCCCCCCCCCCCAAAAAAAAAAAAAAATATATATATATTTTTATAAATATGTTTGAAAAAATCCGCGATGCACTGCAGTCGTGATAAACGAACCGTGAAATAGCGAGGGATCACTGTACTGTATTCATAAACTAGAAAAATCACAAAATAAATTCTGTAAATTTACATTTTTCCGGTCATGAACGCCTCTCGAGTCGAACGGAAGTAGACAAGGCGGATGGACAAAGACGTACCTGTATTTATTGAGGCTGTGAAAACCATTAATTAAGCGTGAGTTTAAAAAACAACAAAACCAGAGCTCTCCTTTTTTTGGAGCAGTAAGAAAAATGAAGCAGCGACACAATTCACTGAACAAACAGCAAGTGATAACATTGTAAGCATGTCTCCAGCAAAGAGCCATCTTGGGGCCGACATATTGTCATAATGACCATACACAAGGCGCACCGGATTTTAAGGCGCGCTGTGAGCTTTGAAGAAAATGGAAGACTTTTCGTGTGCCTATAATGCGGAAAATACGGTAAGTACTAAATGGGAGAATGTGGCCCTAAATGAACAGCACTTTTTTTTCCAGGATTTTATGATCCAGCTAGATATATACCAGACATGTGTTGATGAAAATCAAAATGTGTGTAGTTGACTTTGAAACTTTAGATTGCGTTATCCCCAACATATTTGTGGCTATGTATGTACAGTACAGTTGTATGTATAATATTTACCCTGCGTGTGTTAGAGAAAAATCCGAAATAAGTTTACATTTGTGCACAGAGATCTTGTTCCTAAAATTTATTGAAACTGTACATTGTTATGTATAACGCCACTCTGGGAGTGAATGCTACCAGTGTAATGCATGTCAAGACTGGGTGTTAACTTACGAGTATGGGGAGATTGGCGCAGCCACCACTAGGATATGATTCCTCTTTCTAAAGAGTCTCCACAGGCCTCTGTGATTTCCACGAACATCCAGGTCCCAAACATGGAGGCACTTTGTAGAGGAATGGAGACACAAGTGGGTTTTTAGACAGGAAAGAGACACATCCACACTGGTATTTACATACTGTAAAGTGAACATCACATTCACAGTGCCCTCCATAATTATTGTAAACCCTGGTTAAGATGTGTGAAAAGTCTTCACAAATAAATTCAATTTATATTGTGAAAGAATATTCTCATATTGAAAATTGTAGAAATGGTTCACCAGACAGAGGTTCAAGCTCCTCCTAGGGCCGTCTCAGTCCCCAAACCTCAATCCCATTGAAAACCTGTAAGGTGAGCTCAAGAGGAGAGTGCCCAGGTCGATGAATGATTGAGACACTTTATGCAAATAGGAATGGTTGAATATCCGTCTTTCTGTATTCACATCAGGGTTCTAATAATTGTGAAATGTATGATTTGATGTCAAATATTTTTTTAACGTGGGATTTTGGAAGATGTGTGGATTTTTCCCACTGAATAAATGCACTTGAATTAAAAGTTGTTTTAAAATTTTGATCCGATACTATGTATAGAAAAAAATTATTAGCAGACAAAGAACACATCTTAACAAGGGCAGCCATCTCATTACCTCTGCGTCCCGCGTCCTAGACGCATAATTTCCCACAGGACGCACAGTTCCAAATTATGTTCGTTTTTGGGACGCAAGGACATTTCTCAGTCAAAACAAAACAAAAAAACCTATGGCAGGCCTGAGGATTTCATGGTAACGATCGTTTCCGGTAGCGTGTCGTTTCCGTGGTGTCATTTTGACGGTACCAAAAATAAGTTTCCCATGAAAGTCACGTACACGAGTTGACTGAACGCAATCAAATCTCTCCTGTGTGATCAACGCGATTTCACTGTGCCTGTCAGTGTGTTTGTGGTGAGGTAGTGTGTTTCTTCTAATTTACTTTCGTTTTGTTTTGTTTTGAGTGTTGGGGGCGGAACAGATAACGTTATGTGCACATACGGGTTGCTATTTTAGTCCGCAAACTTAGAAATGGCGCGGATGACAGTTTGAGATGGCAGCGGAAAAAAAACACACAAAGGTCTGCTAATTACGACATTGAAGAAATGGGAATGCCCGTCGGATATTTTGTATGAATCGTCCGACGGGCGTATTACTCAACTCACTTGTGACGTACGCACAGAACAGGAGAGCAAGATATGATGGGAGGCACGATT
Source organism: Hippocampus abdominalis (assembly GCA_018466805.1). Classification (NCBI taxonomy): domain Eukaryota; kingdom Metazoa; phylum Chordata; class Actinopteri; order Syngnathiformes; family Syngnathidae; genus Hippocampus; species Hippocampus abdominalis. The sequence continues at coordinate 260,504 of CM031701.1, read as the reverse complement.
CCGATGCAAGTTGGTCATTAGATCTATAGGCTAAAATCGCTATGAAAAATATTATGAAACAGTATTGGTTATTCTATAATTTACTGGTTGTAGCATGGTAACTTTAGGAATAAAACATTCGTCACAAGGTGTAGTAATGCTAATGTTAACTGTTGGTAGAACTAATGATGACGTGTGGTTGATTCTTTGTCAAACTGATAATAGATAATAGATAACACATGCATCGTCTTGGGAAGAGGATGCCAAGCCACATCAGTAAATACCTGTAAATTAATCTTTGCAGTGTGAGATTGGAAAAAATACTCTTGATTTTGTGGTATGCTATATTCATGATGCCATATGAGTACAACATATTGTGATCCATTTATCTTTTTGAATAAACCTGGAGTACACAACTGCTAATGTAATGTTCATTGTTAATGCATAGTTTTCAAACATTTACCCTTGAAACATGATACTTTTGAGTTTCAGAATTCCTGATTATGAATATCAGTCAAAAGAGAAGAATGGGTTCCTATGATGAACGTTCGGAACCCAAAATTAGTTAGCGTGGTTTCCCAATCCGACGGAACCGAAAAACAGTTACCATGAATTTCCGAAATCGTCAGGCCTGCTCCTGAATTATTTACATTTTTGTAGCATTTGTTTATAATTGTATGTATATGTTATTGATTGTGTTATTATCATATGCAGTTGAATAAGTAGACCATTTCAGAATTCGAAATGCATAATGGAACTCATAATTTTCTGATCCCCTGATCCCTGGGGCTCGCTGGGGGTAAACTGCATAATTATCACTGCATATATATATATATATATATATATATATATATATATATATATATACACATATATACACACACAGTCAAACCTCGGTTTTTGAACGTCTCGGTTCTCGACCAATTCGGTTTTCGACCAAAAATGTTGTTTTTTATGCCTCGGATGACGAACACATTTCGGTTCTCGAACAAACTGAGCGCACTTGAATGCGTCACTTCAATCCTCTCGGCTTCACTTCCTCGTGTAGCATCCATTGTGAGCAGATGTTTTTGTATTGTTCAATAAAGATTTTTTTAAAAAGCAGATGTGTTTGGTGAAACGCTTCCTCGTGTAGCGTCAATTGTGAGCAGACGAGTTTGTATTGTTCAATAAAAATTTTTTTTAAAAAGCAGACGTGTCTGGTGAGACGCTCCCTCGTGTAGCGTCCATTGTGAAGCGACGAGTTTGGATTGTTCAATAAAGTTTTTTTTTAAAAAGCAGATGTGTTTGGCAAGGCGCTTCCGCGTGGAGCGTCCATTGTGAGCAGACGAGTTTGGATTGTTCAATAAAGATTTTTTTTTAAAAGCAGACGTGTTTGGTGAGAACTACGTAATATTGGGCTGTTATTTTTGCATCGTGTATTGCCCCCTAATCATGGCACCAAAGAAAGCAAGTGGAAGTGGTCAATGTAATGATGGTCAGCAGGCAAGGTTCACATTTTATGTGACTTTTAAAAACAATGTGACAGAGCAGTAAAAAATGTGGTGTGCTCACTCTAACAGTTACTTCCTGGAACTCCCCCTGAAAGGCGGGACCTGTCGATTAACTGGAGTATGAGTACACAGTGCAAACTTTCATAAAGCACTACAGCGAAGCTCCTCTAGAACGAAACCTACATGGGCGAAAATACCCCCTAATGTGAAAAAATCTTCATGCATTAACGCCATTTCCATTCTCCTGCTCCCCATACGACGAAAAAAAAACCTGTTTCGTTATACGATATCTTTTTCTCTGCTCTTGCCTCGCGAGATATTCACTAAAACGAAGTTTAATCCAACAGTGACCTGTTCTGCTTCGTTCAGAAACGGCAAAAGCCGTGTAAACCACTGGTTTACACAGCTCCGACTTTTCTGAACGCTGCTCTTGCCATTGGCTTACCGAGCATCATCCTGGCCTCCGATTGGCCAAGAGGGACCTCACTGTCTATGTGTGTAGATAATGTAGCTTGAGCCGTGGAAGATAGCGTGGAATGCATCCGATTAGCTGCTCAGAGTAAATTGCTTATGGCTCGACGGACATTCAAATAAACGAACGTTTCCTGGAATGATTTACTTGTTATCATGCTAAAAAGCTTATGCTAACTGGAGCACTAATTAGAGAGAAGGCGAGTTCCATCGCGCTAACCATGGCCATCGAGGACTACGAAGCGTCCCGTGGCTGGTTTAAAAGTTCATTGCATGACATTAGCTGAGCAACGCTGTCTTGGATGGCGATCGAGGGGAGGTCGAGTTAGAGACAGTGAGATAGTGGAAAGAAAAGCCACCGGGTCTAGGAAGTACAGTATCTGTTATTGTTCGATTCAGACGCAGCATGAACGTTGCATTGCGAAAATGGCTATAAAACGGACCGTTGGATGTCAAGCAGCTAAGGCAAGAAGCGCTCTGACACTGGAAGAGAGGGTAAAAGTGATCAAAATGAAAGACGGAGGAAGCAAAATAAAAGAAATTATCCAAGAAATTAATGTAAGTGAAAGTGAATGCTGATCGTAAATTTCGCAATTTCTTTCCCCTTTTTTTCTTTCTACACCCACGATATGAAGTGTCAAATGTGTGCTCATACTTATGCACTATTGGAATAAAAATAAAGAGTACACATACGATTGTGTGTGCGTGTACACATACGTTTGTGTGTGTGTGTTTGTGTGTGTTTACATCTGAGATCAAATTTGCTACAGTGAAAAAACCCCTGTTGTGAAAAATTTCTTGCTGCAAACATGATTTCATCGTAGAGGAGTTTCATTGTACTCATATAATAACAGCCTATGATGTGACAGTAAACCTGGTGAAGAAAAGAGGAAAATAGTGCGCAAAACTATAGAATTTAAGAAGGATTTGATCACGAAATATGAGTCAGCCTTTTGGAATTGATTATATATATATATACATATGTATATATATATACAGTCAAACCCCGGTTTTCGTACTTAATCCGTTCCAGAAGACTGTTCGGAAACCGAATTGTTCGGAAACCGAAACCATTTTTCCCATTGAAATCAATGTAAAATGTTTTAATCCGTTCCGAGTCAAGAAAACAACTTTTTTTAAACCACTTATTTTTACAATTTCACACCATATACTGTACAAATGTAATGGGAGATTACCAATTTGAACATTAACATAGTAACATAAAAATTGAAGGAACATCTCTCTCTCTATCTGTCGTGGGGCGTGCGCCTCTCCCAGCTGTCAGGGCAGTAGGCGGGGCATTTCGGCATCCCGAACGCCTTCGCCAACAGACACACGCACACCTGACTCATATTTTGCGATTAAATCTTTCTTAAATTCTATAGTTTTGCGCCCTATTTTCCTCTTTTCTTCACCAGGTTCACCACTTCCACTTGCTTTCTTTGGTGCCATGATTAGGGGCTGATACACGATGCAAAAATAACAGTCCAATATTACGTAGTTCTCACCAAACACGTCTGCTTTTTAAAAAAAAATTCTTAATCGAACAATACAAACTCATCTGCTCACAAGCTGTTTCTGTATGATTATTGCATAATAATGAGACACCGGACACCAGAGTGTGCTTGGAGAGTGTGCTGGAGAGTACTCCTGCTGGGGACTCCCTTGTTCTGCTGGGGGACTTCAATGCTTACGTGGGCAATGACAGTGAGACCTGAAAGGGCGTGATTGGGAGGAACGGCCTCCCCGATCAGAACTCGAGTTGTGTTTTGTTATTGGATTTCTGTGCTCGTCGCGGATTGTCCATAACGAACACCTTGTTCAAACATAAGGGTGTCCATATGTGCACTTGGCATTAGGACACCCAAGGCCGCAGTTCGATGATTGACTTTGTGGTTGTATCATCGGATTTGCGGCCGCATGTTTTGGACACTCGGGTGAAGAGAGGGGCGGAGCTGTCAACTGATCACCAACTGGTGGTGAGTAGGCTGATGGTGGGGGAAGATGCCGGTCCGTCCTGGCAGACCCAAACGTATTGTGAGGGTTTGTTGGGAGCGTCTGGCGGAATCCCCTGTCAGAAAGAGTTTCAACTCCCACCTCCGACAGAGCTTTTCCCATGTCCCGGGGGAGGCGGGGGAAATTGAGTCAGACTGGACCATGTTCCGTGCCTCTATTGTTGAGGCGGCCAATCTGAGTTGTGGCCGTAAGGTGGTTGGTGCCTCTCGTGGCGGCAACCCCCGTACTCGCTGGTGGACACCAGCAGTGAGGGATGCCATCAAGCTGAAGGAGTCCTATCAGGCCTTTATGTCCTGTGGGACCCCAGAGGCAGCTGACGGGTATCGACTAGCAGCTTCGGTGGTCGCCAAGGCAAAAACGCGTGGGAAGAGTTCGGTGAGGCCACGGAAGCCGACTTCCGGACGGCTTCGAGGAAATTCTGGCCCACCATCCGACGTCTCAGGAGGGGGAAGTAGTGCACCACTAACACTGTGTACAGTGGGGATGGGGCGCTGCTGACTTTGACTCGGGACGTTGAGAACTGGTGGGCAGAGTACTTTGGTGACCTCCTCAACTCCACCAACACGCCTTCCTGGGAGGAAGCAGAGTCTGGGGACCCTGAGGTGGGCTCTTCTATCTCTGTGGTTGAAGTCACCGATGTGGTTAAAAAGCTCCTCGGTGGCAAGGCCCGGAGTTCCTCAAGGCTCTGGATGCTGTGCGGCTGTCCTGGTTGACACACCTCTGCAACATCGCATGGTCATCGGGGAGAGTGCCTCTGGATTGGCAGACCGGGGTGGTGGTCACTCTTTTTAAAAAAGGGGACCGGAGGGTGTGTTCCAACCACAGAGGGATCACACTTCTCAGCCTCCCTGGTAAGGTCTATTTCAGGGGTGCTGCAGAGGAGGGTCCGTCAGGAAGTCGAGCTTCGGATTGAGGAGGAGCAGTGTGGTTTTCGTCCTGGCTGTGGAACTGTGGACCAGCTCTACACCCTTAGCAGGGTCCTCGAGGGTACGTGGGAACTCGCCAACCAGTCTACATGTGGTTTGTGGAGTGCGTGCTTCAGGAGTATGGTGTACCGAACCCCCTGATACAGCTGTTCGGTCCCTAGACTGCCGATGTCAGAGTTTGGTTCGCATTGCCGGCAATACGTCGGAATCGATTCCAGTGAGGGTTGGACTCCGCCAAGGCTACCCTTTGTTGCCGATTCTGTTTATCACCTTTATGGACAGAATTTCTAGGCACAGCCGAAGCGTTGATGGGGTCCATTTTGGTGGCCTCAGTACAGTAAACATTCTCTAGTACGGACTCATGTTTGCGCTGTCCAATTTGTTCTTATAACAGAAATTCCTCTTTTGGGAAATGAGCATGGTACATGTCCTCTATGAACCTGCAAGTATGTTGAAAACTGCATGTGTAACAACACAAGCAATAAAATGCAAAAATATACTGTCCAAAAACTGTTTATGTAACAAAAACAGCAGTACAGTATACAGTACAGGTGTAGATTTAAAAAACCACAATACAGTATAGTATGTACAGTATTTTAATGTTGATTTTTTTCAGTCTTGGGAAAAAAATAGTCTATTTTGGGTTGTTTTGTTTTGTTGGGTTCTTCTTCGTTTTCGATGCCATGATCTACAGGACGAAAGTAAATAAAATCGTTCGCAATTACAGTAAAACGCACGCCAATAAAAAGTCACTTACACTTAGTCGTTTCGAATCCGATGACATAAACGGCGAAGCGAACACGTTTCTTACATAGTGTCTCCAGTTGTGTTGAGTGGGCGTTGCTTTTTAAGCTAGTGCCGCAATCAACAGGACGTAAGTGAATAAAGTTAAAATCGTTCGCAATTACAGTAAAACGCACGCCAATAAAAACTCACTTACACGTCGTCGTTTCGAATCTGATTATCAAAAAATGTGAAGTGAAAAGGTGTCTCCCGTGATGATTTTCCGCCGCATCGGGTGGGCGTTGCGTGTATTTAAGCTCCCGCTGCATGACGTCTCTATCCGGGTTACGGCTAGTGGAGTTTCCGCTTACGTAGTTCCGGTAACATGTAATATCGTAGTCAAAATGTTCATGCATAGGTTTTTATTACGGGTGAAGGATATTCCTTTTCATAGAATTCCGGGGATGGGAATGTTTACTGTATTGCATCTCTGCTTTTTGCAGATGATGTGGCACTGTTGGACTCCTTCAAGCAGGGCTCTCCAACTCTCACTGGAGCGTTTCGCAGCCGAGTGTGAAGCGGTTGGGATGAAAATCAGCACCTCCAAATCTGAAACCATGGTCCTCAGTCGGAAAAGGGTGGAGTGCCCACTCCGGGTCGGGGAGGGGATCTTGCCCCAAGTGGAGGAGTTTAAGTATCTTGGGGTCTTGTTCACGAATGAGGGCAGGAGGGAGCGAGAGATCGACAAACAGATCGGTACAGCGTCTGCCGTGATGCGGACTTTGTATCGGTCTGTTTTGGTAAAGAAAGAGCTGAGCCAAAGGGCGAAGCTCTCAATTTACTGGTCGATCTATGTCCCAAACCTCATATATGGTCACAAGCTATGGGTCGTGACCGAAAGAACAAGATCCCGGATACAAGCGGCCGAAATGAGTCCGTGCTCTCCCTTAGAGATAAGGTCAGAATCTCGGTCATCCGGGAGGGGCTCAGAGTAAAGCCGGTTCTCGTCCACATCGAGAGGAGCCAGATGAGGTGGCTCGGGCATCTAATTAGGATGCCTCCTGGACGCCTCCCTGGTGAGGTGTTCCGGGCATGTCCCACTGGCAGGAGACCCCGGGGACGACCCAGGACATGCTGGAGAGACTATGTCACCCAGCTGGCCTGGGAATGCCTCGGAATCCGCCGGGAAGAGCTCGAAGAAGTGGCTGGGGACAGGGAAGTCTGGGCTTCCCTCCTAAAGCTGCTGCCCCCGCACCCCAGCCCGGATAAGCGGTGGAAAAAGAATGGAGTGATGGATGAAAAATGTTAAACAGTTCGAGATACAAATACTTTTTCAAGGTATTAGGTATTCCTCTTTTGGGCAATACAAGAATTGTTCCTCTTAGGATTGTTTATAGTAACTGCCAGTGGTGAGGAAATACCTAAGATGGGAAGCTTGAAAGGAACAGACAACTGACAGCAAGAGCAATGCTCACACTGAATGCAAATTTTTATGCGAGATAGATTATTATATGTTCGAGAGGGCGAGCAAGGAGTTGACATGTGCACATGTGCACACAAGCAAAACAGCAGGGTGGTCGCTACCAGTTACATCCCCTTCAGAATTTACTCTTTAATCATTGCGTCTGCTGTATTAAATCTATGGCGGGATATCAGAAATCAAATCCTCTTTGCCAAATTATATTTGACAAGAGAAAACTTGATCCAAAGACAAAAAAAAATTGCAGTCATCATTATTCAATTTCTTGCTGCACAAATGACATGTCTACCTTAGCAAGCTCAGTCCAGGTCGAGGTGTCTGTCTCTGACTCCATCTTAATGAACATGACATAGACTTTCCCCTCAGAGTCTGGCAGCATCGTGTCCTCACACGGGTTCTTGGTGTGGTCCAGCACTTCTGCATCCCTTAAATCACAAACTTTGGCTTAATGTCTATCAATCCAAACTTCTCTTAGTTATTCATTTCAATAAATATCATGCTCAGTGTCTCATCGAAATCTCACTCACCGAAGTAGGTTTTGGATTTCCGCTTCATAAGCATCCTTCTTTAAGCTGTGAGAACAAGTAGAAAAACACTTGTTCCACTCTTGTTCTTGACTTCCTCGATATCATCAAACCAAGGAATGGCAGGTATTTTATGTCCAGTCTGTAAAGCCTGAGTTATTTGGCTGTACACACCTGTCCACATTCTTCAACTGCACGTGAGGCACTGTGTTGAACTTGTGTTTCTTGAAATATACCTCCTATGTAAAAAAAAAAAAAAAAAAAAAAAAGTAGAAACAAGATGATCAATTTCCGGTAATATGCATTAAAATGAAGAGAATAAACTTGACTAATATTTGAAAGGGATTTTGTTAGCCGAGGTTGCTCTGAGTCCCGCTTTGCCCCTCTGTCATATGGTGTTTCACAGGGTTCTATTTTGGGGGCCATGCTGTTTTCATTGTATTTGCTGCCCTTAGGTTCCACCGTAAGAAATCATGGTATTTCCTCCCACTGCTATGCGGATGACAGTCAGATTTATGTTCTCCTGAGCAAAAAGGATGAGTTCTCCTTATGACCACTTCAGTTCCGTCAAGAGGAACTCAAAGTACGGATGTCATTGAATTTCTTAAATTTCAACAAAAGTAAAACAGACATGATGGTATTTGGTCCCAGTGGCCCTTGTACATACCACCGTGTTGACCTGGGCCCCCTTGCGTCTTATCCAAAGCAAATAGTCTTGAACTTGGGTTTTTAATTTAGCAGTGATTTTAAATTGGACTGGAAAAACGGTACTATTGTTAAATCCAGTTTCTTTCATCTGGCTAATGTAAAGTCCTTCATTTCTCAGCAGCACTTAAAAACTGTTATCTCAGCTAGCTTACTGTAATGCACTTCTTTTTTGGAGTCAGCCAGTTCTCCTACAAGCGTCTCCAGTTGGTAGAAAATGCTGCTGCTTGCTTCCTAACTAGACCTTGTAAGAGGGAGGCAATTCTGGCTTCCCTTCATTGGCCCCCCAGTACATTTTATGGTTCATTTGAACATATTTCTATTTGTTTTAAAATCTTTAAATGGCATCGCCCTATCATACCTCTCTGAGCTCCAGTGCCACAGGTCTGTGGACAAGACACTACTGGAGGTGCCGAGGACTAAGTAGAGCATCAGAAAGGATGGAGCCTTTTCTTTTGCTGGTCCTTCCCGCTGCAATGACCTTCCACTAAATGTTCGGCAAGCCCCCTCTCTGTCCATTTTTAAAACTCTTTTGAAGACACTGGTTTATTATTTGGCTTTTGACCCAATATGAGACTGACACTGTTCGATTGTTTTCTGGTGTCTACTCTATATGTGTTAGCATAATTAATTTGTGTTTTAATTTACCGTTTTCACTTTCTTTGGTTCCTGTATTATTGTTTTTTTATGTTATATGTAAAGTGCTTTGTTATAGCTGCTGCTGTTGTGAAACATGCTATACAAATAAAGCTGCATTGGATTGTATATTTCACATCTTACATGAAAATATCCATTCATGTTGAGGCCGATGATGCCAAAGTGGTAGGAGCGAGAAACATCAGGTATGATACACTCTCTGCCCTTCCTCTGCTCTGGCATTCGCATCCACATGTCCCAATCCCACAACTAAAGAGAGAGAGATACCAGGTCAGCATCACAACAACAAGGCCAAAAACACAACCCACTTATTTGAAAAGTTTTCACATCATCATCTTCCACCGTGTTAATTAAAACGCATGTGACACCCGTAGTTTATTTCTGCCATTCACTCTGCTTCTGCTACCCCACAATTTGAAAATTTTGTCTGACTGTAAAATCGGCTCCAGTTAATCATCTGATGTCAGTTGTTTTTGTCCCTACCAAGTCATCCATAGAGATTAGCGCACATCTTGACATGTGCTATAATTATATTTGATGTTAAATAGAGTCAGTCTCAAGAGTAGGAGCAGCAGTAATGTAGTTATCACTCAAAGGGGATGGCAGAGCAGAATCATTTGTATTGACTAGAAATATAAAGTATTTATACATACTTGAATTAAATTATCTTCCTTTCAAAAAATCTGTCTTCAGATGATCAATAAGTAAAGTAACAAACAATGGTTTGCCTCAACTCAACAAACTGCCTTTTGTTTGGGATGAATTACAAAAAAATACAATCAGATAGTTATGAAATCAATTTTGATACTTCCAACCTTTCTGGAAAAACATAATTTCTTTCAACAAAAACTCAGAAAAGGCTTACAAGCACAAACATTATTAGAGTTATATAAGAGTTTTCATTTAAATTATATACAACTGCAGAATGCAAACAACAATTATCTGACTGAGCTGGTATGACTACTGATGAAAGCCAGATCAAAGCAGAGGCGCTTTGCTAAGCTTCCCATAAAATGTCCCAAAATAGGTGATCAAATGTACATACTGTGTACATCATTGACTGGAATATGCGCTACAACGCGTTCAACTTTTTTTCCGAATCAGCTTCTTATTACTGGTTAGAATGAGAGTCTCTTCTCATTCATTCCAGCAGCTTCACTGCACTTTAAACTGTGTGGACGCTGAGCATCTACAGCGCGGACACTGGGCGTCTAGAGAGTTCAGTGTAGGTTGTCCCAATGCATTGAAACAAGACGGATAAATGCTGGTTTTGACCGGCCGTCAGGACGCTCAGCGTCTCTGGGAGTCTATGGACAGTGGGCGTTTATGGGCTGGCCCGGACGCTGAGCCTTTCTGCATGATGATTGGATGATCAGTCTGAGGCTGAATCTCTTTTGGATTGACACCAAATTAGCCAATCACTGATCTTTTGGTGTAGGCGTCGTGAGAGCATTTTTCAATTTTCATTCTGTTCTGAGTTGAACTGGAGACTTCTTCTAATCATCTGAGCGACACTCTCTTTGTTGAAAACGACTAGCGACAAATTAATCTTTCATTTCTGGTGGCTTTTATTGTAGTTGCTGTAGTTGTAGAACACTAGTTAAGTACCTGGAAAAGACGCCTTTGGTCTGACAGGGTCACAGATAATTTTCTTGAAAATGAACAGAGTAGAATCCACGTATAAATAAACGGACACATTTTATGATGTAGGCCGGAATTGAGCTTCCCCTCCTTGACAGATAAGCATCCGCCACTGGATCAAAGGTATGGTAATACACATTTCGCTATACAAGTAGAATCACCAATGCAAACTTAGATACCAGAGTGACTTAGGTACACTTGACCCAGAGAAAAGAAGAATCCTGCACCTTCTCAGGTGTTGGCCATTTTGGCTCCAGTTCATCCTTATAGAGGCTCTTTTTCAGGACCCACCCCAGGCCTGGCATACTCTCCACTCTGTAGAGCAAAGCGGGATCTTCTGCTGTGTGTTCATAGCCCTTCAGAACACAAAGATATATGAAGCGAGTGATGACAACTAGTTAGAATGTTATACCTACAAGTGTATATTTTGTTAACCAGATTATCCTCAGTACGTTATAACCAATAGACTAAAAATGGTAGATCCCAGTCACTTCTGTATGACTGTGCAAACTTCAACAGCCGTAGAAAGGAAGGACGCTTAAGCAGCCATCTCATTACCTCTGCGTCCCGCGTCCTAAACGCATAATTTTCCCGCGGAACGCACGGTTCCAAATAATGTGGTTTTTGGGACGCAAGGAAATTTCTCAGTCAAAACAAAAAAACTACGGCAGGCCTGATGATTTCACGGTAACGATTGTTACCGTGTCGTTTCCGTGGCGTCATTTTGACGGTACCGAAAAATCGTTTCCCATAAAAGTCACCGCACATGAGTTGACTGTACGCGATCGACATTCGGGTCGGGTCGGGCGGCCCAATCTCACCTCTAGCAAGTTGTTCATTAGAAAAAAATACTCTGATTTTGTGTTATGCTGTATTCATGATACCATATGAGTACAACATATTTTGATCCATTTATTTTGTTGAATAAACCTAGTGTACACAGCTGCCGATGTAATGTTAATTGTTAATGCATAGTTTTCAAACATTTACCCTTGAAACAATTCTTGATTATGAATATCAGTCAAAATAGAAAAATGGGTTCCCCGGATGAACGTTTACAGAACCCAAAATTAGTCACCGTGGTTTCCCATTGGGTAATCCGACGGAACCGGAAAATGGTTAGCGTGAATTTCTGAAATCCTCAGGCCTGCTACGCTACATCTTTTTTCCCGCAATGATCGCAGTTTGACAACCGCCACCATTGTTGTTTTGATTTCGCGTTAAGTAATCTCGCGTAACGAGATTTCCGTTCTCACGAGACGAGATTGGCGAGATCGGCCTTCACCTCTCGGTAGCAGACGATTGCCAAGTTGTGTAACATTAAAACAAGTGTTGCGAACAAGTGTCGCAAAAGTTTATTGTGGAGATATAACAGAGGAAGCAGCTAAAGTTGGATAGTTTTTTGCTATAATAAGTTGACATTGAGAAAGCCTTGCATCATTGGAAGCAGAGTAAAGAGAGGAGAATTTATGAGCTCAAAGACTGAACCATGGGATGAAATAAGAACCTATTTCTCAGCAAATCTTGTATGCCTGAACTTATTAAATTTTTGCAGCATTTGTTTATAAGAAATAAACCTATTATCAATGTATATTGTTGGTGTTTGTGTTACTATCATACGCAATTGAATAAGTACCATTTCAGAATTCGAAATTTGTGACTCTCTAAATGCATAATGGGACTCATACTTTTCTGATCAGCGAGTCTCTGGGACTCGCTGGGGGTAAACTGTAAAATTATCACTGCTTAAGTATTTGAAAATACATGGTTTCTATGGTAACTACTGTTTACAAATCAGAGCAAATCCGACCTTCTCAGGGTTCTTTGCAAAAAACAGATAACGGTACATCAAAATGAACTATACTAATAAGTTTTCCTGAAAAGAACAAGGCAGTTTATTCACCTGATCATTCCAGGCTGAGATGCAATACAGGCTGTCATCTTCATCCAACAGATGGATGGTCTGACTCAGGAAGCTAGTAGCACCACCAAGAGCAAAATTGGATTTGCATCAATTATACAACATTTTGCTTATCGATTTTTTTCAGTTTTTCAAAACATTACTGAGTTACAGCGCGTAATAAAATACACAGTTCAGTAAATTCAGCAGGTATTCATGCTTACTTTAGGGCAGTGTTTCTCAAATAGTGAGGCTCCGTCAAGTGGAGCATGTTTGACCTCGGGAAGTTTTTTTCAGCGAAAACGTGCCGAATATTGCCATCAATCTACTACTCATAGCCATTAATCCAGATATCATCTTTGATTAAAAAAAAATCAGCACAAATTATTTTATATATTTTTGTTTTGCTGGTTTAAGCTTTTTTAAATATTGGGCTCCTGAGATAATGTTGGTGATTAGTTTCAATGCATTATTAGTTATTAATTTTATGTCATTTTATTTTTCAGTATTGTATGGTTTGACATTGTCAGTCCAAAAATATGTATAGTTAAATTAAGGATTGTATGTTATTTTTGAATTTCAGATGCACTTTCTGTTACAGTTACTAAAGCTATTCTTTGTTGTAAGTCGGTCCATATTTCTTTTTTTATTCTCTTATATGTTAATAAGGATACAGTGTTATGCAAAGGTGTACTTATAACAATTTTAAAGACAAATGATACTATTTATAGTCGTGTGGGGGGGGGCATGACAGAAAATAATTGAGAACCACTGCTTTAGGGAAACATTCGCTTGTGGTGATTCAACTTGGTATAGAATTATTATATTAAATGACCAAGAACATTACAGAAAACTCAGATAACATTTTCTATTGGGTAAGAATGACAATAATTAAAAGATTCATAGTATAGTAGTATATTCGGTAAGAAAACTGAAAAAATATATCTATTTTGACTTGAACATGGTTTAGAAATGTTTTGGATTGCTTTCGAGAAAAGACCTCTTACAATAACACCAAACAAGTGTAAAAGGTCAGCCAGCTGTCCAACAAAGAAATGGTTTGAAACTGAACAACAGATGTTCCCCCCTAAACATCTCCTGCCCTCTGAAGGTCATTTTTTTAAACTTTCAGTCTTCTATGCAATCCAATGCAAAACATACTGTTTTATCAAAAAGCATTTGTGTAATGAATATAAAGTCTTAGGCCAGCTACATACAAAGTAACATGGCCAAACCCAACACACACAGTGTGTGGGGTTCACGAACTAGTTTTCCTGCAGGCTCAAATGCCATATTGTTGCAATTCAAAAAAATTATCGCAGGTAAACAGTTGAATGGCAATATCGCAGATCTACCAGTCAATCAAAAAACGACATCTGAGCTTTCACGACAAAAACAAATGTTTCCCGAGTATGACGCGTAACCCAGCCAGCCACTGCTAAGCCATACCAACACAATCAAAACAATATATTTTATTGATACTGTTGCTCGGACTGTGGCAGGCCAAAGGACGCTGCATCTTTATAGAAACAACTAGTTGACAGCAATGTCACAAATACAAATAAATGTCAAGTATGTACAGGTAACATAAAGAGGTTCCAGCGCACCTGAAAAAGTCAATGGAGATGTCCAAATCTTCCTCTAACACAATAGCATTTTTCGCCTCCTGGAGGAAAAAGGGATACAAATAATTATAAACTTGAATAACGTTTCCAAATTTGAATAGAATGAATTTACCTTTTTTCATTTAAATAAATACATCTTAAATTGACTCACCATAGTAATCAAAATTCAAATGCCGGTAGTAAAAATCAACAATTGGAAAAATTGCTTTTGATTTCAAGAAATAACTAGGAATTCTTTATGTCAACTCTAACAACCCTTTTCAATCAAATTCAAAACTATAAGAACACTCATTTGGACTTTCAAAAGACAAAATAAACAAATCCATATATAGGACACTTAAAAGACACTGACTCATTTTGTTGGCCGTTCATGTACTGTATAAATAAAGTACTCACTGGGTGTAGGTTAAAAGTTGCTGTCAGACTGGCCTTGTAGTGCTGTGACAAAGAAGGAGAAAATCAACCCAAAACAAACTGTTAGTGTTAGAAATAAGGAATCATTTTTGTTTTGTTTTTTAAATACCGCTATCTTTCAGGGAATGGGGAAAAAAAGTGCACACAGAGTTGGGAAAATCCCAAATTTTTATTAAATTTACTGGCATAACTTATTTTAAAGTTGTTTTGTCACAATACCAACATTCTTACTTTGATAGTAGACCTGCAAAAAATATCCCAAGATACTCGGACAAAGCAATGGTACCAGTAATAATAATAGAGGACATTTAATCAACTTCAGATTCTGTTCATTGATATATATATATTAAAACTGTTTTTAAAATATTGTTATAATTCTTGTATTTCTTCATTTTAATGAAAAGTAATCTCAGTCCAACGCAATGTTGAGTGTTTACCTGTGACACTCTAGCATTCTTGATGCTGATTGGTGTATGCTGAATTCCCTTCAGTCCAAACAGCGCCACCACATCCATCGGCTCCTGAGACATGCAAAAGAAAAAATTATATACACAGTCAAACCTCGGTTTTCGTCCATAATCCGTTCCAGAAGGCTGTTTGAAAACCGAAATTGTTCGAAAACCGAAACCACACTTTAAAAAAAAAGAATTTCGATTGAATATATATTCTATTCATTGCTCACAATGGAGAGGAACACGAGGAAGCGTCACATCCTCGTCTACCCGAGGAAGCGTCACTTCCTCGTGTAAGGAAGGCGAGAGGAGTCAAATGGTGCATTCAAGTGCGCTCAGTTTATATATATATACTTTCGTACTTAATCTGTTCCAGAAGACTGTTCGGAAACCGAATTGTTCGGAAACCGAAACCATGTTTCCCATTGAAAACAATGTAAAATGTTTTAATCCGTTCCAAGTCAAGAAAACAACTTTTTTAAGCCACTTAAATTTCTCACCATAAACTGTACAAATGTAATAGGAGAGCAGGTAATATGTAAAATACTGTACAAACAAACTGTAGTATGTTTTATTTTCACCAATTTTAACATTAACATAGTAACATAAAAATTGAAGGAACATCTCTCTCTCTCTCTCTCTCTCTGTCTGTCGTGGGGCGTGCGCCTATCCCAGCTGTCAGCAGGCAGTAGACGGGGCATTTCGGCATCCCGAACTCCTTCGCCAACACAGACACACGCACACCTGACTCATATTTTGCGATAAAATCTTTCTTAAATGCTATAGTTTTGCGCACGATTTTCCTCTTGTCTTCACCAGGTTCACCACTTCCACTTGCTTTCTTCGGTGCCATGATTAGGGGCTGATACACGATGCAAAAATAACAGTCCAATATTACGTAGTTCTCACCAAACACGTCTGCTTTTTAAAAAAAAAATTCTTAATCGAACAATACAAACTCATCTGCTCACAAGCTGTTTCTGTATGATTATTGCAGAATAATGAGACACCGGACACCAGAGTGTTCATTATGTGCCGCTGCATTGAAAAATGCCGGCCGTAAACAAACGCACGCACCCCTCCCCCCGTGCTGCTAGGGTAAACCATTATGAAAAGAGGGAGATTTCACTCGCCCTAACAGAGGCGTCTCACCAAACACGTCTGCTTTTTTTTATTGAACAATACAAACTCAACTGCTCACAAGCTGTTTCTGTATGATTATTGCAGAATAATGAGACACCGGACACCAGAGTGTTCATTATGTGCCGCTGCATTGAAAAATGCCGGCCGTAAACAAACGCACGCACCCCTCCCCCCGTGCTGCTAGGGTAAACCATTATGAAAAGAGGGAGATTTCACTCGCCCTAACAGAGGCGTCTCACCAAACACGTCTGCTTTTTTTTATTGAACAATACAAACTCGTCTGCTCACAATGGACGCTACACTAGGAAGCGTTTCACCAAACACGTCTGCTTTTTAAAAAAAATCTACTGAACAATACAAAAACGTCTGCTCACAATGGTCGCTTCCTGTGTTGCGACGCAACACAAGGGAGTGCGGCGACATGATGGAGCGCCGCTACAAAAGGGAGCACGGCTACACGAGGTAGCGTCACTTCACTACTCTCAGCTTTGCTATCTCCTCTCGGCTTCGCCTCCTCGTGTAGCGTCGAGGTAGCGTCGCTACAGGGCTAGTGAGTGTGAGAGCTACTGTCCAGGATGAAACATCAAAGCTCCATGAATGCATCAAGGAGAAGGCTCCAACGGATTACATACTCAGAGAATGTCTCAGACAATGGGGAACAGAGGATGAGATGCTGGAAGAGGGACCATCATGGGAGAACAAGCCCCTACACGGGATGTACCACCGGACCATAACTGAAGTGGCTGATCTCAAGAAGTCCTATCAGGGGCTAGAGAGGCCTGGCCTGAAGAACAGCACAGAGGCACTCATCCTGGCTGCTCATGAGCAGGCCCTGAGCACCAGAGCCATTGAAGCCCAGATATACCACACCAGACAAGATCCAAGGTGTAGGTTGTGCAAAGAGGCACCTGAGACGATCCAACCCATAACTGCAGGGTGTAAGATGCTGGCAGGGAAAGCCTACATCGAACGCCATAACCAAGTGGCTGGCATAGTCTACCGTAACATCTGTGCGGAGTATGGACTGGAAACCCCAAGGTCAAAATGGGAAACACCTCTGAAGGTGGTGGAGAATGACTGACAAAGATCCTGTGGGACTTCCAGATCCAGACTGACAAGATGATAATGGCGAACCAACCAGATACTGTATCGTGATCATAGATAAAGGGCAGAGGAAAGCCGTTGTAGTGGATGTAGCGGTCCCAAGTGATGGAAACATCAGAAAGAAGGAACACGAGAAACTCGAGAAATACCAAGGGCTCAGAGAGGAGCTGGAGAGAGCCTGGAAGGTCAAGGTGACAGTCGTGCCTGTGGTGGTCGGAGCACTCAGGGCAGTGACCCCCAAACTAGATGAGTGGTTGCAACAGATCCCGGGAACAACATCGGAAATCTCAGTCCAGAAAAGCGCAGTGCTGGGAACAGCAAGGATACTGCGCAGAACCCTCAAGCTTCCTGGCCTCTGGTAGAGGACCCGAGCTGAATGGGGGACGGACACCACCCGAGGGGTGAGACGAGGATTTTTTTTTTTCAGTTTAAACAAATACAATCCATCCATCCGTACCGCTTATCTTCATCAGGGTACATTTCGGATCAAATACTCACCGATAAAGCCCTTCAAAATCATGGCTGCTCTTACCTCTCCACCCATCCACTCTTTCCCGCACCCTCCACTCCTCAAATGCAAACCTCCTCGCCATCCCCATGACCACACATAAAACCTGGGGTACCATGCCTTTTCTGTCGCCGCCCCCACCCTCTGGAATTCTCTACCTCAACACAACCGCAATTGTACGGACCTACAATTGTTCAAATAATTTCTCAAAACTCAGCTGTTTTGCGACATTTTCAACACCTTTTAATCTTTGCTATTCATTTTTTGCTTTGTTTTTCTTCTGCTTGGCCTTGAAAACTATCAATTTGGCCGAAACATGTACATTTTTCTCCCGTTTCTCTTAATTCTTGTTGTGCAGTGTCTGAGTACTATGACATGTTTTCAAATAAAATAACAAAATTTTTTGATTGTTATTATGATCATTATTATCATTATGTATGATAATTCGTATTACATTGGGCTCTTTGAGTAGCAGACTGGTGATCCTCCTTTTTAAGAACCATCTGGCCACCTGTGTGGCTCCACGAGTATAGAGTGCTTGACTGACGCTGTTGAATCTTTGTAAAACTGGCATAGCTGGGTGATATGATGATACAGTTCATGAAAACCTTAACGATGATTCCATCGTGTCATTTTTGTACTTTCGCGGTTTCTCATCCGCAACAAACTACATGTATTAGATCATTAGAGGAAGCTTGATTTAGTGTGTCATAGTTTTCACTTTTGTTTCCTGTGCCCCACAGCTGCCACCAGGTGGCAGGTCGTACAATAAGACAAGTGAATCATGCACACACGCACAAGTGAAAAAATATTTGCCCCCTTCCTGATTACTGTGTTATTAGTCATCTAATTAATTTGTTGTTGCAACATCATTTCCGTCACTGATGATGCAATGTGCCATGTTACAAGGAAGCACTGCAACGTCAGCATTTTAGTATTTCGGTATTTAATAGTTTTACAGTTAATGGTTAACAATATCATCACCATTAAAACACGTTTAAAAATCAGTTGCATGGCTGGCAGGTTGTTGTTTGGTGATGTAAAATGGAATGTATGTTTCCAGAATCTGGCTCAACACATTCGTGGTGAAGGTGGGGACAAACCAAAAGCAAAAAGCAGTGTTCAGAATTGTTCGTAGTTTCCTGATAATAATTATAATAATACATTTTATTTATAAGCGCCTTTCAAGACACCCAAGGACACTTTACAATCAGGAACAAAACAACAAAACACCAAACGGGTTGAGCAGCGGCAGCCAAACGCGCCAGCGCTCACTCAGCCCGGAAGTCGGAGGAAACCACAAGGGAGGGAAAGGGGGAGAAAAAAACCCACGCTCGAACTATCCTCATTTTGAGGATAGTTTGAGTTAGGCAAAAAAAACTCCAGCACAAGCATATGACAATTACAACAGGTCACAAGACATAAACAATAAAGGCGGTGATACAAGGGAGTGTATGCAAATGTGATTGTCTGGTTGTGTGGGCGTGTCAGACCACAGCTGCTACGTCAAGGTCACCTCATGGAGACTGCCCTGGCTTATCAATATGATGAATGTGTATTGCAAAATTCAGCCGGCAGGAACAGCTTCATTGGAAGGGAATAAGCTGATGGCCTGCATGGAGGGGGTGGAGTGGGTGATCAACACTCAGACCGAACTCAACTGCAAAGTGGATGTGTTGGAGTCGCTTTTGCAAAATGAAAAGACCGGGGAGTAGTTGGAATGACCTGGAAAATTGATTGACAAGATTTCGGCACACTGACGCCACAGAGAGTCACATGCTAAAAGATATTCAAGGCCGTCTGAAATTGTAGGCAGCCTGTTCCCAAAATAATTGTTATCTGGACTTTCCCTTGGATGGAAAAACACACTGACGGGAGTATTCCTATCTCCTACTTCCGACACTACTCCTCGAGCCTGTGACTGATTAGGTCTTGGCCTTGCAGGCGCAATGTCAACTGCTGAATTCCTATTCACTCCACCTCTCTCCCGCGGCATAGCTGGAGAGACTTGAGCACACTAGTGTGTGCAGCCCGTTTCACAGATTGACACCCCCCGGCCCTCCAAATAGAGTTTGTTGTTGCCAATCTCACTGCAACCTAAGGTAGGTGCACCCTAACTCGAATAGCTTTGGATAAATTGATACACTTGAGAGACGTTGATTTATTTGCCTTTGACAACTCACTAGAAGGGTGACACTGAGTAGCTGCACTTTGGGTGGCTATATAAACTTTTACTTTGAAGTGGAACCTCGCAAGCTGATTCGACTTCGAATTGAGGCTTGCCTGATTGAGCTGCAATATGCTTAGTACATAAATGCGCAAAGACAAGCTTGATCTTGTGTGCAATTTAATGTTTCCAATGCGCATGAGCACCTACGCACTTCTTATGTGCACCCCTAGTTATACTGTAGGTCAGATTAATGGTGAAAAGGTTTTCAAATTAACTTGGTCTATTGTTTTTCCCTCATACCACGCCAATGAACAGTGGTGTTAATATCTTTCTTATATTTACTGTATATCTAAATGGGCATGCTGCATGTTTTGTAGCCAAAACATCTGACAAAGTAAAATATTTTTTCCAATAAAAATCAAAATCCAAGATCCAATTAAAAATAAATGTATGTGAAGCTCTGTGTTGAGAAAAACATTCTGTCTGCAAACATTCTGCAATTACGTGATTTTTTTTTCCCCAAGTGAAGGGGAATAGGACGAAACAACAGTCAGATTACAGTACCTCATAATATCCATCAATGAAGACTGTGACCATCTGTGGGTTAACACCATGAGCTGAAAGAAGCGACCTGAGCATCCTAAAAACAGAAGGCGAACAGTTGCATTAAAATAGGCCGAAATGAGGCTAATTGTCTTTTGCTATCACTGATTATAAAATGTAACTTTTTCCAATAATAACTAGACAGTCTGATTATGTTGACCAAATGTCTTGCCCATTTTAAAACCTGAGCTCTTACCGATAGAGATAGTTAGGTCTGTTTCCTGCAATGACAGCTACAGGGACATTGAAGACGCTATTATCCGGCAGCTACAAGGAAGAAAATGGAATTAATGCTTTGTTACTGTGTCTGAGTTTGACAAGTATATAACAAGAAAAACTAGGATTTGTATTTTAAATAATCCACCAATAGTCTTCAAAGTTTAATGGAACTGTGCACTCCAAACAAACTGGCCTCTGCCTAATTTGTGGCCTTACAGGATTATGTCGGTCATCCTTTGATCCTACTCATCAAAGACCCAAAGTAAAATGCACAGGGCTAACATTTTGGATGAACATATACCAATCATCTTCTCCACTTAGCTGGGTTAGGCAACACAGAGGACTAATTTTAGCCTAATTTTTAGACCACAAAAAATGCACTTCCCAATACTGCACGCAAATAAGATTATCTTAAATATCAAGACTGCTTTTCTTGTTTGGTTTTGTTTTAATTAAATATGTTTTTTTCCTCCCTAATTTTCAGAGTGTAAAAAGCCAATTTATCTTATCTCAGCAATTCTCAGCAATAATAAATAAGAAACAGAGTGCTATACCAGAGAAGTGATCAGGGTTCAGTTACTTCAGCAGGAACAGAGTTTTGGAGCATTCACTTCGGGGTGAAAAATCCTGACCGAGTTCAAGCTGTGTGGTTGATTAATTTAAATTTGTCAACAGCCTATGGCTAAAAATATAGAAAAACAGGCATCCTACACATTTAAGATTTAAAATTCCATACTTTTTCCAGACCCTAATTTCCAGATTTTCAAGGTCAAGGTAAATGCCCAACGAAGTTGTCATGATCCTGTTTTGTGTGTCTCCAGCAGGCGGCAGATTAAAGCCATCCCTTCAGTGTGCAAATTTCATACTTTCCATACTTGCGTAGGACCCCTGTAGAAATTAACTGAATCTATTTTTTTTATTGTGTCTTACAGGTTCTGGGTTGAATTCAATGGGTGCTGGATCTTTGCAGCTGCAGATGCTGCCATATCCTTCCACTTTGCTGCAGAAGACTTTCCTGCGCCTGTTCCACTCTGTGTCTGCCCAGTGGCACTCTGCCTCTGAAAGGACAATCACATTAATTAAATTAACATTAATAACCAATTTGAATGAAACTTGGGACCTTCTCTGCCTTCTGAATTTGAATAATATTATAATGAGCAAAACTATTTTTTCTTAATATTTATGACCAGTGGCGACTAGTCAAACTTTTGCCAGGTGGTGGGGCACTATCAACAAATAAACACAGACAGATTTTCTTATTTATGATTGTATTATTGCCCAAAGTGAGCTGGGATTTACTCCAGCACCCCTGCGGCCCTCCCTAGGAAAACCAGAATAGAAAATGAATGGATGGATGGATGGTTGATTGTTATTGTTTTAATTATTGTTTTACGTTTATGTACAGCACTTTTTTTAACCCTGCCGTTGTAGTTAAATTGCAATATGATATTGCAATATGCCACCCCTAGTGGCAATTAATCTATAAATACTAAATTCAATGTCTATAAATGTTCCTTTTATTGTTTTCAAAGTATAAAAATTGTGAAGAATTCACTCCCACTTTGATCCCCCCCCCTTCATTTCAAGAAATACTTACGTTGTAAGGCCCCCCGCACCGCTCAGAAAATGTTTAAAAGTAAAAATAAATAAATAAATAACACTCCTTAATGATACTTTTTGACATTTTAAATAATTTGAATTACCTTCAGAGGCAGTAAGTTGCACTTCTGTTTTAAGAAGAACCGGATCACCCCAGGTGGAAAGAGCAGGAGATTTTGAATGTTTTTCACCATATACTTGTCCTAGAAATCCAAATATGCAGCTTGTCAGTCAAGACAAAAAATAAAAATAAAAATGTACAATACTTTAAAAGACTTTCACTTTCAGTGCATTCATGAAATGTGACCATTTTGAACAGGAATTAAATTCTAAAGCTGAAATCATTGTTTTATATTAGAGCTGTCAAACAATTAAAATATTTAATCGAATTAAAACGCAACTGTCATAATTAACTCAAATTAACTCAATTAAGCATGATTACTCACAATTTTTATCGTTTCTGAATTTCCTTTTATATTTTTGTGTCCTATTTTTTCCAGTTTTAATGCTCTCATCAACATGGAATCATGGATCAGTTTTCTATGTGCAAAATGCAAATATTACTGAAACAACAATTTCGGTTTTCAATTAAACATGAACATTTTTCACTTGGAGTTATTCACGCATAATCTCTCACAAAATATTACTGTCCATCAACTGTCCGCTGTGATGTGTGCTGCTTTAATCTTGCGAGAAAAAATGTAATCACGTTAAAATTCATTTAAATTAATGCCGATAATGACGCGCTAAACTGACAGCTCTATTTTATACCCAAGACAGACATTATTAGAGCATAGTATTTAACCAAGTTTTTTTCCATTCAAAGGGTTCCTACAGGGTTTTTCAAGTCAAAGACTTTTTAAGACCCATTTAAGACCTTGACAAAAAAAACGTCACTATTTCACAGCCATATCTGCAAAAAAAACAAAAAACAACAATTCACAGCAAGAGACGCAAAAGCAAAATATGCAGCCTCTGACTTCGGATCAGGCTTGTCTGCATTGTAAATAATTCAGAAACTGTCCGGCAGATGACAGCAGATGGAAGGGATCAACCAGGATCATGCTGCAGAAGTAGATGGGAAGATGCATGGGCGGAGTTGTGCAGTAGCATGAAGTCGGGTGGAGTACCGTGGTCTTAGAAGAGAGTACATTTGAACCAGTATCAATGGAAAAATCAAAACAATTAACCCATGAGGATTTCTTAGGGGGAGGAAAATCTTCCACCAGGACAGGGGAGATGGAGTTGCTGAAAGCGGCACTACGCTTTCGTCCGCGCAAAAGAAGCAGCTATCAAAAGAGGCTTTGTGTGCACAAACATCGTCTGCCTCATGCAAAAGCGAAGAGCTCTCTCTTTTTTTTTTTTTTTTTGGTAGGCTGCAGGCTGATATCGCAATAGAACACAACATGTGGGCCTCGCAAATCAGTCAAAATCCAGTATAACGGCTGGGATTGAGGGGCTTGCTCCAGTGAAAATGGGTGGGATCCAATGAGTTAAAACACAAAATCTGAGAGATTTCACAGAATTTGGTTGCTGTGGCACGACAAAGCTCACTAATAAAACAACACTGACTGTACTGGGGATGTGTTGGCAGAGTACTCAACTGATTAGCACGTCTGCCTCACGTTGTAGAGATCCGGGGTTCGATTCCGGGCTCTAACCTTCCTGTGTGGGGTTTGCAAGTTCTCCCCATGCCTGAGTGGGTTTGCAATGTTGTAGGACAGCCCTACAACATCCAGAGATTTGAGGAATGCCGGGTGAATCTCATACAACCCTGGAGCTTTTCCACTGAGGAACCTTTTTTTTTTTTTTTTATCCACCTCTGTGATTTCAACCCTAGAAGGCGGGAGTTAAAACTCTTTCTGACAAGGGATTCTACCAGACGCTCCCACCAAAACCTCACAGTACATTCGGGTCTGCTAGGTCGGACCGGCATCTTCCTGCACCATCTGAGCAAACTCACCACCAGGTGGTAATCAGTTGACTGCTCTGCCCCTCTCTCCACCCGAGAGTCCAAAACATGTGGCCGCAAATCTGATGAAACGACCACAGAGTCAATCAAGGTTCCCATTCTTCCACTTGCTTTTTATTTATGGACCTTTTAATGACTTTTGAGGGCCAATTTAGCCATTTTTAAGGACTTTTTCTCCATTCAGCGGTGGATTTCGCGGTGGATTTAATGCCTGCTCAGCAATACACGGGCTGAACAGAAAGCCACATATCACTGAGCTGGTGTTCAAATCATTGCTGCCAAAGGAAGGGCACATCTTTATTTTTAGGGGTCATCACTTAACCCTTAATTTGACATACTGTATGTCAAATTTTCACTTTCCTACCTGTATCACAGGTAGGAAAATGAAAAAAAACTTTAAAATTAATTCTCAAATAAAACACACAAAGAAAAATTTAAATTGAGAAAATATAAAACTTCAATTTATTTTCAAATAAACACAACACGAAGAAGAGAGCGAATGGTCACTTGGACAGGGTTTAGAAAAATCTGGTTTCACAAACAGTAGTACTGATTGCCCATCTTAGCAGTATCCAGTATACCTGAACAGCGGAAATGCATGTCAGAAGTCTAAATCCCAAATGGTCCAACCCTATTATTTTCCCTCATATCACCTTCAATGATCAGACATGTTTTATAATGACAAATATGAAACTGATATGACAATTAGGGAATAGCAGACAGTGACTTAGTTTTCTCCTCAATTTCTTTTGCAAGTTCTTGGCGATCAATTTTCTTCTGTTTTGCTGTGTGCCTCAATGCATTTGACTTGACCAGGAGGCTATGACAAGTTTGACCTCTCACGGAGATGCCCTTATTGCACACTCGGCAGGAGGCCGATGTATAATCGCCAGCAATTTTTCCGACCCAAACACGGAACTTCGGCTTCTCCAGCCACGCCACTTGAAAATAGCATTGTCCCGGAATATTTGTAGCGACGCCACTCGAGCGAAGTGCCCTCAGCAGTGGAAAGTCCGCTGCTCTCAGCTGTGTGTGCGTCCGCGCGAACATGCACGCACACGCACGTCTTTTGGTTTCAACCAAGCAACCGACGTCACAAATCAGTCACAAATCAAATACGCTTTGATCGACGACAACAAAAAGCTGGCCTAGCCGAGACAACAGCTAAGCTTAGCTGACCCACACACAGCAGAGAGCAGCGGACTATCGACTGCTGAGGCGCGCTTCGCTCGAGTGGCGTCGCTACATATTTGTCTGTCACTTGTTGAGAGCGATAAATTCGATGAATAGATTTTTCTAGAAAATACGGTAATTGTTTGCCGAGCCGGCAACCAAACCATCCATTCACTGCCCCAGGATGGCGTCAATCTATTGTTGTTTCCCGGAATGACCCGAAGTGAACACGTGATCATCGTCGGAACTAATCGGAGACGGCGGGAAAAGCAGAGCGGGTACCAGGTCCTGCATTTTCCGACAAAACTATGAATTGGAAGGGTGGGGAAAATGACATACACAAATGAAATGAACACCGCAGGTTAATTTTTATGGATTTTAGAAGATTTCCCTGAAATTTATGGACAATTAAGAACATAATTTTACAACTTCTTTTTTTATTGATTTTTATTAACTTTAAGGACCCGTACGAACCCTGTCAATCATCAAACTGCGGCCAAGGGAATCCTGGTGCCAAGTGCACATATGGACACCCTTATGTCTGAACATGGTGTTCATCTTGGACAATCCATGACAAGCACACATGTCCAATATCTCAGGTTTTGATCGAACGAGGCCATTCCTCCCAATCACACCCTTGCAGGTCTCACTGTCATTGCCCAAAAGCTGAAATAACAACAAAAAAATATTTGGGTAATATTTGGTCATACTCAGCTAATATTTCATTGCTTTTCACTTATGCTCTAAGTTTTTGCCAAGGTAGTTCACTTTTTTTTTCTTCTTTTAAAGTTTTGTATAAAATAACTGACCTGTTTTGTCAACCGTTGTTACAAATTACAAATATTTCGCAAATATACATTCAGTCACTGTCAAGCCTTACATAAAAAAAAAACAAAGGAATGACAAGAAGTACACATCAGCAACTATGGTCATGTTGTAATGCCCCACAAATCTGTGCTGGTTTGACTCTAGGTCCCAGCTACTGCAAGCGAGGAATGGTAACCAATGGTCAATTTTGCATGAAAATGGTTTTAAAAAATCTGTTCACGTAAACCCTGGATAGGAATGATAACATTGTCTCCATTTTATGCATTTTTCATTGTTGTACCTGCTTTCTTCACCACGAGAGTCCACATGTCCCTCCAGCTCAGAATGAGAGACACCTGGCTACCCAGACTTTTCAGCAAGTTTTTGGCAGCATCCTTGAGATGGAACGTCCCCTCGTCCTGCACACAAATAAAACATATAAAACAGTGAGTAATTAAGGAAGATCAAGGTTGTTTGGTTCTCTCATCAAGCTCGGTGAGGGTTAAAATATGAGTATCTCTCAATCTCTCAAGTATAGGGGTGTTCACACGGCAACATTTGCTCCGGTGCTGCGCCGGTGCTACCCCAGTAGAGCGGTCACACGTGCTAAATTACACCAGTGTAGCCCCTGAAAAAAGCTTACTCCGGAGCACATTTTTAATCCACCTACCTGAGGTGGGTTAATGCTCGTTTGCGGAGCAACACCGATGTAAAATGGTACATGTGAACTCAACGGGGTTAAAAATTTGCTCAGGAGCAAATGCTCGCTTGCGGGGGGAGTGGCCTCGCTACGCGTAAGAGGAGTACATACGGGTACGTGCAAACTTGCATCCTGTGTATTGCGTTTCAAAACATGGCGAGTAACAACAACAACAAAAAGGTGCGATAAGAACGAATACAGGGGGTGAACTGGGGCGACGATGAAACTTCAGCCCTGACAACAATTTGATTTCTCCGGAGAAGAAGCAATTTTTGTCACAAAGAAGAAGGCGGGGGAAAGAAAGTAAACTTTACGCTACACTGGTTTTGCTCCGCTGCAGAAACTGCCGTGTGACCGCAAGTGCGGCTGCACCGTCGCTGCACCGGTGCTACCATGCTCAGCGGCTTTGTACGTGTGACCGCTCCACAAAATTTGCTCCGGTGTAAAATATATCGCAACAAAATACATCGGTGCAGCACCGGAGCAAATGTGTGCCGTGTGAACACCCCTAATAAAAAACACCTCAAAATAAAAATACATACATACATGCACACATATCTAGATCTATCTATCTAAATATATATATACAGTCAAACCTCGGTTTTCGGACGTCTCGGTTCTCGTACAATTCGGTTTTCGAACTAAAATTTCGAGTTTTTTATGCCTCGGATGACGAACTAATTTCGGTTCTCGAAGTAACTGAGCGCACTTGAATGCGTCACTTTACTCCTCTCGGCTTCGCTACCTCGTGTAGCAACCCTACCTCGTATAGCTTCGCGAGGTAGCGAAGCCGAGAGGAGGTAGCAAAGCCGAGAGGAGTGAAGTGACGCATTCAAGTGCGCTCAGTTACTTCGAGAACCGAAATTAGTTCGGGGGACTTTCTTTTTTTTCACGGCCGGCATTTTTCAATGCAGCAGCACATAATCAACACACTGGTGTCCGGTGTCTCATTTTTATGCAATAATCATACAGAAACAGCTTCCTCGTGTAGCGTCCATTGTGAGCAGACGAGTTTGTATTGTTCAATTAATATTTTTTTTTTTTAAAAAGCAGACGTGTTTGGTGAGAACTACGTAATATCGGACTGTTATTTTTGCATCGTGTATCAGCCCCTAATCATGGCACCAAAGAAAGCAAGTGGAAGTGGTGAACCTGGTGAAGAAAAGTGGAAAATAGTGCGGAAAACTATAGAATTTAAGAAAGATTTGATCGCGAAATATGAGTCAGGTGTGCGTGTGTCTGTGTTGGCGAAGGAGTTCGGGATGCCGAAATGCCCCGCCTACTGCCTGATGGCAGCTGGGATAGGCGCACGCCCCATGACAGATAGAGACAGAGAGAGAGAGAGAGAGATGTTCCTTCAATTTTTAGGTTACTATGTTAATGTTAAAATTGGTGAAAATAAAACATATTACAGTTTGTTTGTACAGTATTTTACATATTACCTGCTCTCTTATTACATGTGTACAGTTTATGGTGTGAAATTGTAAAAAAAAGTGGTTTAAAAAAGTTTTTGACTTGGAACGGATTAACAATTTTTACATTGATTCCAATGGGAAACATGGTTTCGGTTTTCGAACAATTCGGTTTTCCAACCATCTTCTGGAACGGATTAAGTACGAAAACCGAGGTTTGACTGTATATATATATTATGAGGACAAAAAGTTGTTCGTCTATGTGCGAAGACAGCTGGGGGGTACAGTGGGAGGGAGGGAGGTAGGGAAGAGGGAGAGGGACTAAGGGAGGGAGTGAATAGGGATAGAGGGAGGTAGAGATCAAGTGAGACAGCGAGAGAGAGAATGACTCTTATAACAACCAGTAAATTACCTTAATGGTAAAGATGAGAACTCGACCTCGGGTCACCATGTTGAGGAAGAGGATCATGGCTTCATCCTCATGGGGTGAGTAGGTGTCAAAAATTCTTTTGGCCATCACATGACCCTGGGAAACAAAATAGATGCAGGTCATGCGCCGCCGTAGATGAAAAGTGACCTGCTTTTATATTTTATTTTATCAATATTTTTTTGGTAAAGTGAGACTAATGTTTTGGGTTGTTTTTATTTGTGTGTGTTGTGCTTTTTTTCCCCTCTACACCCCTCACGATCGACCATTCCGCGAGATACCGGTCCATCGCGATCGACGTACTGGGCATCCCTACCCCTGCCTTAGTCCCTACACAGAATTACAAAAAAAACTACTTCAACTTAATATATCACACTATTCACAGTATGCCAAGCATCTTGAACTAAGAAGCTGCTTGTTGCCGGGAAACTGATGAAGTTTGGCGATAAAATCAAATTAGAGATAGCCTGCACACCCACATCGAAAGTGTGTACGTTAGCATCTGTCGATTCGGTGGCCATGTAGGTTCCAAGCACCACATCGCATCTTCAACCAAGTCCCAGCGATACCCATTACAAGATTTTTACTTTGGGGGGCGCAGAAAAGAATTCCTGTCATCCCTATTCATGACGTAACTACGAAAAGCACTGGATCAGCCTCCATTTAGTTTTGCTGGTTAGCTAAAAAAAACACAACCCTATTTAGCCGAAGCTGAGCAAGAATCTGTCAGATGCTTAGAGGAAGTGTTGCTTTATGTATTGGGGTACCTGAACAGATAGAGGAAGTATTAGTTTATGTATTGAGGTACCTGAATGAAAAAAAAAGACCTAATTTGGTGTAAATTCAAAAATGTTGCATCTGTCAAAATTGGTTGTCTCCTCGTAAATGGTGAATCTTACAGTTGCCTGGTTGAGAACAATCACATGGATGCCTCTTCCTTGCTCCCGCATATCATCCTCCAATACCTGCAAGAAAGTAGCAAAACACTCTAACATGCATATTACAATTAACAATTAAGAGAAAAGCACGCCCGCGACCCTCGATAGAATAAGCGGAATAGAACATGGATGGACAATTAAGAGAAAAGCCCGCCCGCGACCCTCGATAGAATAAGCGGAATAGAACATGGATGGATGGATGTTGTTTATCATTTAGTCGATTTGTCACACTGCATCACTCACAGTAGTGCCATCCACTGCAACATAGACTTTGGACCGGCTAGAGTAGACTTCAATGTCAAGAACCTTGCGCCCATTTGGCGGTCTGCGAGGTGTCTCCATGTTGGGCATCACATCCTCTAAAAGAAAAACATTCACAAGTTACACCGTAACAATAGTATATAATTGTACAAATGAGCAATACCATATTCTTGGGCTGCTGCTTCTTCATTAGCAACTCTTCTCGTATCCAAGATGAGTTTAATGTTGACTATGACAGTTATCAGTAGAAACAGTACAGCGCCAGCCTGTGAAAGAAAAATTAAACAAGCTGAATAATCCTAAATATAAGTTTTGCAAGTTTCTAGTTAGGACTTTTATTACAATTACCTCATGACGAAATTAGGTTATGCTTTTACATCAAACTAAAAATCTCTAAATCAACAGTAGTTTAACCTTGAGAAAAACAAACTAGCAACTTACTCTTACACTCGGAATCCGTGGGGTAACACAATGTCTGATTTATCATTTGCAATCAAATACGTTGCTGATGGCATAGTGTTACATGGATGCACTTGCATAACTGATGGCCATTGCACATTATTTTGAACAGTATGGGGGGAAAATACCAGACAGAGTGGCAAAAAAAAAATAACTTGGGTGAAGTACAAACTGTCATTAGAGTAACTGTACTTCAAGATGATATTGTGCTTAAAATACTAGCCATCTCTTTTCTCTCTCTCTTTTCTCTGTCCGCTCCTAAACCTTCTATCGGGTTGCATTCCGGGTAAATATCAGAAGGCAAAGATCCATCCATCCATCCATCGAGAAAGAGAGAGAGAGAGAGAAATAGATTTTTTTTAAGTCAATGGGTGAAAGTGGGACATGTGTTTAAAAACTAGAAACTGTCATTTCTTCGTGTGGATTCTGGGAATAGAAAAATTGTCTGATTCAAAATACAAAATGAAAAATATATTAAATGCAGACTTTTGTTTACAATACATCATGATATAATCACAGCTAATCTTACATTACTTTCAAATGCAACCCCGGGTGTTCTATGAGGAGCACATGCAAAGTTTCCCAATAATAATATGCGAAAACAAAAGTAACTACGCATCTTGTAGTCCTGAATGCCGGTTTTATGGCAGAATTTGTACTTGCAACCAATAAAAATATAGTCGCACTACACGCAGATAGCAAGCTTTGTGTTAATATATGGCAATTATATTAGCAACTGAAACTTTCCTCTCACCTGACAGAGCCGACGAATAACCCTCTTATTGCACAGTTTGTATTTATAAGTGAGGTACAAGCTTCTTTGCTGGCGGGGTATGAATGGTTTCGCTCGGGGGTTAGGAGTCCACGTCTCCATTCCGCTACAAATCTCAGACCATCTTCTCCTCGTCGTCCCACATCAAAACTGACATTTAGTCACATTCTCGTCTGCAAATAAAAAGAACAGCGGTGATACTTTTCACGAATGAATTCAACATAAAAGTGGAGCTACAATCACCACCAGAACACGCAGGATAATGCCCCAGATTTAGACAAACTGTGTGCAGGTTTTAGGTTTGAATAAAAAGGTAACATTTTCACTACCATTGGTAACTCGCCTTCAGTACAGAACAATCAAATTACGTTTAAAAAAAAGCTACTATATTTTTGCAACATGCTAATTACTTAGTGTTCTGTCGCAGAATCAGTGACGTCACTGAAACGACGCTTTCATTCCTTCCCCGGTTTACTGGCTGAACGCAAACCCGTATACACGTGGATAGTGCCTCCTACTGGGAAATACAGTAATTATAAAACCAGTTTATGAGCGCCTCAAATTGGTTAATGTACAATTTAAAATGTCTATTTATGAATGCAGCATTTGGAAACTATGGGAGTAAAACCAATATCAGTTTATCCCCAAATGTTTTCGTTAACTACATTCACGATTGACATGTTTCAATCCAAACATTATTACAAATGTTCCATTTCATATACTATTCACACATATGTAACACAGAATATACTGTGTAGCTCAAAATGTTAATCATATATTATAGATACGTTAACTTGCTAAATGTATTTTAATTTGGTAACACACCCTCACTAACAGGTTTTACTTTTGTCCTCTATAGCCTTTTCATTACTTCAATACCCTTAAATTATTGCTCAGTGAAGGTTGTCAAAAAATAAATAAAATAAAATATTACAATATCTTGGCATGTGGCCTACTGTTCATGAAGTAGGATTTTTCATTCTGAACATATATTAACATGGGGTTGAATTCTTGAGTACAGTCTGATTTTATTTTCATACCTAGTTGTCTTTTCCTTTGCATATAAAACATGATGATGTGAGACACATCTTCCATATTAAAAAGATGAATATTATTTCTTGATGAATGAGATGGCAACATCCGACAGATCTCATTGAAATTAAAATACAGGTATTTGTGGACTTCACCATACTGTTGAAGAAGGTACACAGAGTCCAACAATAATCTCCACGTTTAATGTTTTATTGCACCATAAACCTTGAACTGATGTTCTGGTGCTGCACCCAAAGCAACAAGATGCATAAAGAATAAAGTCTCTCTAGCAAAACAGTTGGGTCCCAGCTACATGATGAGGTAAATAATTTCTGTGTTTGAGATTGATGATATTTTTAACATAGTATATTTAACATTATTTGCGTTAACTTGTGGCCTTGACTGTCCATATCTCTGCTACTTTTGCCACGTTTTTTAAAACCCTCTCTATTATCTGGTGGCTCTTCTTTACTTCAACTGCTGTCTGCTCATGGTTTTCACTGACCTCACCCTCTTATTCATTTTATATATAATTTTAAATGTGCTTTATTTCATGTCTCGTAATATCTTTATTTTTGTGATTCATTCTTCTTGTAACATGAGTTATTGTACATTTTCAGTTCTGTTCAGACTCAAACAACACGGAAGGCTAAGCTGGAGAGCCTGCAATGTCACTTCACGTGGAACCTGAACCCCCATAAATCCAAACTTTTCCTTCTCAGAGATAAGCTGGAAGACATTGGAACTGCGGAAGGATATAACTGGCTGGGACATATTTACAACTTGCAGGGGTACATACACTACCATCTTGGGAGTACAAAAGAGGCCCTGCGTTTTTTTTGCAGAGCTGCGGAGGCGTTGCGTCAGATGAGAAATACTGTCTCAGAGGAGGGCCCTTGGCTAGCGGTCAACTACGGGAACCTTGCTTGGCTGCACTACCACATGGGAGAACAAGCAGAGAGTCAGACTTACCTGTCCAAGGTTGATATCCTGCTGAATGAATATCCTTCACCATGTCAAGAGGAACTCCACCCAGAGATCTGCGCTGAAAAGGCCTGGGCTCTGATGAAATTTGGAAAAGACAGTACTCTTCTGGCTGTGCAATATTTTCAGAGAGCCATCAGGATGCAGCCAGAAATGATTGAGTGGCACTCCAGTTATGTCTTAGCATTAGTTTTTATGTCTTTTAAGCTTTATAAAACTCAACTAGATGCAAACACTTTTGAGAAACTGAAAATAGCTAAGAAACATGACCCAAATAACCTATACCTTGCAACAATTTACCTAGCAGCTTGTGCTGCTCGAGGAAGAAGAATTGATGGTGAAGCATGGCAATTGGCAAAAAAGATTTTGAAAAAGCCTGCCAGCAGCTACAGTGGTATTAAACCGTTACTTAAACTATACAGAGTATATTTATCAATGGATGAAGCTCTTGATTTGGCAGAGGAAGCTCTTGAAAGACATCCAGGGGAACGATATCTGATGAGGTGTGCTGCAATCTGCTACAAAAAGAAAATTCTTTTGCATAGGGATATTCCGCCGGAACAAGTGGTGGTTGACAGGGCAATCAGCCTCTATCGAGAAGTGATTGCTCTCTACCATCAATCATCACTAAAGAGAAAAATAACTCTTGCAACTATATATGTAAAGTCAACTCAGAACCAAGCTAAAGCTGATGAAATATTTGCAGAACTACTAGATCAGGGTGAACAGGAACCTGGGGACAGACAGATGCTTTATAACTACTATGCAAAATATTTACACTCCATTCAGAGGCAGAACTACAAATCGATAGAATATTACATGAGGGCAGCGGCAATACAGCATCCATCTGTCTATCGTGGAAACAGCATCCAAATCCTGGAGAAAATTAGGGAAAGGAAAAGAAACAGAATGTGTAGAGAAATAGAGGAGTTTCTAGACAGCTTACAAGACTGAAAGATGTGTTTACAGCACTTAGCACTGGCATCCAACTAGCATTAGACTAACTGGAAGTACTTATGTAGTTTTCTCCTCCGAAATACTTTTTTTGTTTTGACAGGAATTCTTTTTTATTTATAGCTAGATTTTCTCATCACTTCTTTGAATGATTCATTTTCTTTGACATCAGAGACAATGGAATCTCATGTGTAGAATGATGTAGTGTAATAGCTCTCGCTTTGAGTGTGGGCCAATATGGTCGCTCCTGTTGAACATTTCAGTTGAAAGGGCAAAAGGATATAATATATAATCTTGAACATTGTTGGCTCAAGTCAAAGAGTCTGTGTTTGTGTATCTGCATGTGGAATTACTGAGTGTGAGTTGTAGCCGAAAGAAAGCAGCTCTTGAATGCATGTACATTCTGTTCCGCTCATAATAATAAAGTGACTGAAGTGCAACAGCATCTAGGTCATCCTTGACCACATACAAGGGCATTTAACTAAGTAGGGCTTAGGTGTGTGTGTGTGTGTGTAAAATGTACCATTGCATTGTTCACCAACTCATGGAAATGAGTATTGGTGTCTATTTTTAGATTTATATAAGGCTTGTACGTATTATAACGAGAATAAAAACACGAGAATGACAAGTTAAACTATTTGTTATCGCAGCAATTGTCATTGAATGTATATATGAATAAAAAAACTTTCCAAGTCCACATGTAATTTCTCCTACATGTCTGAGCCCAATGAGACCAACCAATAATATGACTCAACTTTGGGTCCTAACCCACCAGTTGAGAATCACTGCTTTTGACAAATACGTTAATACAAGTTTTAAAAGTGTAAATACCCGACATGCAAGATCTGTATCTCTAACACTTGTTGAAAATGCATAATAGATTGACAGGGCTTTTGTATAATGGTGGCGCAAGTGAACTCGACGTAAAGACGTCGGTGAAATGTGCAGATGAAAGTACCTGCTTATTTCCATTCAGGTGTGCCTGTTAATTGGTATCTTTGAGCTCCCTGGTGGTGAGACAATACTGCCAAAATAAAAATCTCCCTCTTAATAGTAGCATCGATATTATCATCATTGCACAACCATAACAAAACATACATATAATCATTTAAATACAACATTTTAAATGTATCCGTTTGGTGTTAACGATTTCTCTGTTAAAAAATACAGTATCGTGTTATGGATATCAAGTTAGGTTAACCGTGTTGGAAATCTGGCGCTGTGGTTCCCAATTCGGCGTTTGGTTGCTATGGAGAGTGTTCACAAAAACGGCCATGTTGTGTGGGTGGGACCCAATGTTTTATTTGCCTTCGAAAATGACGGACAGTCATGTGCACCAGTAGAATATTGCCAAAGCTGACCATGGCCAATAAGAACGAAGCTTTTGACACACCGCAGGGTAGAACTCAAGCGTTGCAGCAGAACAAGGCGATGCCAGCTCGATAGAATAGTTAATGGTGAGATAGATATGACTCGCATAACTATCTTGTAACACCGTTCAACGGAAACGTATCAGTACATTTTACATGGTTGTGTTCTTGTGCTGGGGGTTTTATGATGACGGGGTATTTTCCACCATCCTCGTGTGCTAACCTGTAAGCTTCACAGTAGCTGTCTTGCTATCACTTGAGATTTTTTATTTGCATTTCAGGGATGTAATTGCTGTGTGTTTGCAGAGCGAAACCTGACCAACATTTGGATTAGTAACAAGGAGCCAATCCATTTTAAAGTTGTTATGTAGCCGTGAATTGGTAGCTTTTTTTCTTCTTGATTATGTCTTTGGTTGATGTTCCTAATTAAATTTTCGTAGTTTATTTGCAGACGCGGATGACATGCTGATCTATCCATTAACATGGACAAGTATGATAAGGTGAAAAAAATTGGGGAAGGTTCATTTGGAAAGGCTGTCCTTGTCAAAGCCAAAAAGGATGGGCACCAATATGTCATCAAGGAGGTCAGCATATCCGGGGTAAGAAATGCAATTCATCAGGTTCCCCAGTTACATGTTAATATACATTTCACAACTTGAATATCGATCCATATTATATTATATCTTACCAGATGTCAGATAAAGAGAGACACGAATCTCGGAAAGAAGTTGCAGTTCTTGCAAACATGAGTCATCCAAACATCGTCCAGTATAAGGAGTCTTTTGAAGGTATGCTTGAGTTAGCTGTAAACATGAAATAATTATTAATTCATTTACAATTGTTACTTAAAATTATTTTTTCTCCTGTCATTTGACATTATAGAGGGGGGATGTTTGTATATTGTGATGGACTACTGTGAGGGTGGAGATCTCTTTAAGAAGATTAATTCTCAGAGAGGAATGCTTTTCACGGAGGAGCAAGTGAGTTACAAAAAATGTTTAGGGCAGATCAATTGTTGTTCCACACTAAAGTGTGTAAAACGTGATGCAAAACAGATGATGAGTGAAAAATGTGACTTTCAATCCATTTATCTTCAAAATTTCTTCCCCTCTAGATCCTGGATTGGTTTGTGCAGATTTGCTTAGCACTAAAGCACATCCATGATAGAAAAATCCTTCATAGGGACATCAAATCACAGGTGCCATGAACCACACAACTGTACTTTTCTTTGACCTTTTGTGTTCTTCATTGACACCATTAAATATAATGATTGTATTCATCCTGTCTTTTTGTAGAACATATTTTTGACAAAAGATGGGACTGTGCAACTTGGGGACTTTGGGATTGCAAGGGTGCTGAACAGGTATACAGTCAGAGCTGTCAAGGAAAATGAAAATGTTATTTGGAAATCATTTCATACATTTCAAAGTCTGTTTGTCTTTTCTGTAACTTTTTTTCAGCACGGTAGAACTTGCAAGAACATGCATTGGAACCCCTTATTACCTTTCACCAGAGATCTGTGAAAATAAACCATACAACAACAAAAGGTAATGGCTCACCTCTGCATATTTATCCTTTTTTTTTTTTTTTAAAACACTGAACTGGAATTCCTACAAGATTAGGTTTTGACCTGATTGATTTGTTAACTCCTCTCCAAATGTTTTGGAAACAGTAAGACCAATTCCTTTGTTTCTGCCGTAGACCGAACACATTAAAACAACCGATTACTCCATTGTTGGATGGAATCATGGATCGGATAATCGATTCTAAAAAGATTCGACGTGACATTGTAATTTGTAACGAAATACTAAATTCGATGAGCAATAGCATGTCAACTGATAGGTTAAAGTGCTAAGACTTTATTTGTATTGCAAATCGTTTTAAAACTACATCATTGAATAAAATAAAAATAAAACAATGAGTCTCCACTTTGCACAGCACCCAATGTCCTTGTTTATCGCTGTTTGGTTTCGGCATTAGATGGTGATAATAATCTTGTGCTGCCACAGCTCCTTGCAAGTGACAGCCGACTAGCTAACATGGCTAAACACGACGCGGAAACCGCAAGTTCGATTACCGTCTGGCGTCAATGCAGGACACATCTCAAATCCACTTCTGACAAATATTGTTTTCACTTATCAAGAATAGGGAGAAAGATGGCAAAGCAATGCAAATAGTCCCGAAGGTACAAATTGGCATCGTTTCATCAGCAGAAGTGGATACAAGAAATAAAAAAATGCATGCAGTAGAAGACATTTCGTGCACGAATTAGAAAGTAATTTTTGCCTGTGCTCAAACTATCTATTCAATCTATCTGCCATGTTATTTGTTAGTTTGCAAAACAAAAGTACATTTTAATTTTGACTTATCAGATCTGATTAATGTAGTTTAATAGACTTTCTTTGTTTGCTACAATTGAAAATAGAATTGTAAAAAGCTAATTAATCCATTGAAAAATATATATTTTTTATGATGGCACACTGAAATTTCACAACATGCCCAACACCTTTTCCAGCTACGACCATGACGCAAGCTCTACCGAACCATGCACACCATAACCAGCAGACATTCAAACACCTTCTTCCCTCTCGCCATTAACCCCCTAAACAGTAACTCAAATCTACAGTGACTCTTTGCATTTTTGCACAATTTTGTGGAACAGTATTACCGCAGGGATGATTGGAGCTCCAGCTCTGTACATACTTGAACAATTGTCACTGAGCGATATTCCACAGTGCCAGATGCTTAATGCGCACAGGGACTTTCTGTATAATTGCACACGTAAAGTTGTACTCCAGTAATTTAAAAAATGGTGTAACGATTATCTGCACCAACTGCACAACCGTCATTGTATTCCAACACTGATCACTTTATCTCTGCTCGATACTTGCACATTGTCTCACATCCGTCCTTGGGTGGTACTACTGCACAATGGTACCTTTACATTATGGAAATTCTTGCGATACTAATATGGCATGTCTTTATTTATCATAGTTGCTTGTTATTGCGATATTGTTATTGCCACATACAGAAAAATAGAAGGATGAAAGGCCCACTTTAAAATTCTTCGACTTTTTGAAACATGCTAAAATCAGCCAATAAATCAATTATAAACACCCTGAACTAGTTGCAAGGATTTTTGGGGTGACCAAGAGCCGTCTATCTCCCATAGAATAGAGAAGATCCAGCTCTGCACTAAACAGCAGCTGAATCCCATCTCCACATTCAGAACCCAAGAAAAGAACAAACTGTAGCAGTGATAATTTTACAGTTTAACCCCAGCGAGTCCCAGGGACTCGCTGATCAGAAAAGTATGAGTCCCATTATGCATTTAGAGAGTCCCAAATTTCGAATTCTGAAATGGTCTACTTATTCAATTGCATATGATAATAACACAAACAACCATATACATTAATAATAGGTTTATTTCTTATAAACAAATGTTGCAAAAATTTAAATAATTCAGGCATACAAGATTTGCTGAGAAATAGGTTCTTATTTCATCCCATGGTTCAGTCTTTGAGTTCATAAATTCTCCTCTCTTTACTCTGCTTCCAATGTTGCAAGGCTTTCGCAAAGTCAACTTATTATCGCAAAAAACTATCGAACTTAGCTGCTTCCTCTGTGATATCTCCGCAATAAACTTTCGCAGCACTTGTTCGCAACACTTGTTTTAACGTTACACAACTTCGCAATCATCTGCTTTCTGTGAGGTGAAGGCCGATCTCGCAATAACAGAAATCTCGTCATGCGAGATTACTTAACGCGAGATCAAAACAACAATGGCGGCGATTGTCAAACTGCGATCGTTGCGGGAAAAAAAGATGTACCATAGCAGGCCTGAGGATTTCGGAAATTCACGGTAACCGTTTTTCAGTTCCGTCGGATTAGCCAATGGGAAACCACGGGAACTATATTTGGGTTCCGTAAACGTTCATCATGGGAACCCATTTTTCTATTTTGACTGATATTCATAATCAAGAATTCTGATACTCAAAAGTATAATATTTCAAGGGTAAATGTTTGAAAACTATGCATTAACAATGAACATTGCATCAACAGCTGTGTACTCCAGGTTTATTCAACAAAATAAATGGATCAAAATATGTTATACTCATATGGCATCATGAATACAGCATGCCACAAAATCAGCGTATTTTTTCCAGCAAAGATTAATTTACTGCTAATAATTAATAGAGGTAAGTATTGACATGGCTTGACATCCTCTTCCCAAATCGATGCATGTGTAATCTACTATCAATTTGACGAAATAATTTACCACACGTCATCGTTAGTTCTACCGACAGTTAACATGAGAATTACTACACCTTGTGACAAATGTTTTATTCGTAAAATTACCATGCTACAACCAGTGAATTATAGAATAACCAAGACTGTTTCATAATATTTTTCATAGCGATTAGCCTATAGATCTAATGACCAACATCGGAATCGTGCCTCCCGTCGCCGTCGTATCTCACTCTCGTGTTCTGTGCATACGTCACAAGTGAGTTTAGTGACACGCCCTTCGGACGATTCATACGAAAAATCAGACTGGCATTCCCATTTCTTTAATGTCGTAATTAGTAGACCTTTGTGTGTTTTTTTTTCTTTTTTCGCCTACATCTCAAACTCATCCACGCAATTCCTCAGTTTCCGGACTAAAATAGCAACCTGCATGCGCACATAAGTTATCTGTTCCGCCCCCCAACTCTGAAAACAAAACAAAACGAAAGTAAATTAGAAGAAACACACTACCACACCACACCACAAACACACATACAGGCACAGT
Source organism: Hippocampus abdominalis (assembly GCA_018466805.1). Taxonomy (NCBI): domain Eukaryota; kingdom Metazoa; phylum Chordata; class Actinopteri; order Syngnathiformes; family Syngnathidae; genus Hippocampus; species Hippocampus abdominalis. The sequence goes on along the minus strand of CM031701.1, from coordinate 220,099 downwards.
GAAATCACGTTGATCACACAGGAGAGATTCGATCGCGTACAGTCAACTCGTGTGCGGTGACTTTTATGGGAAACCATTTTTCGCTACCCTCAAAATGACGCCGCGGAAACGACACGCTACCAGTGACTATCGTTACCATGAAATCCTCAGGCCTGCCGTAGTTTTCTTTTGTTTTGTTTTGACTGATAAATTTCCTTGCGTCCCAAAAACGCACATTATTTGGAACTGTGCGTCCCGCGGGAAAATTGTGCGTCGAGGACGCGGGACGGAGAGGTAACGAGATGGCTGCTGTAGTAAAGTGACTGTTCTTCAAACAGTTACTTGAGGATCATCAATGTGATGACTTCATAAATCCGCCATAGAGCACAAAGTGGAAGAAACTATTTTTGCCTCTAAAATTGAATTCTCTTTATTCTCTACAGTGTTGTGAAGATAATTTGTTCTTCTTTTAATCATAAACGGTTTATTTGTATCTTCAAATATAGAGAAAAGTGCAATGATATAAAAACAAATTTATTAGTAGTAATAGCACCAGTTTTCTGACAACCTTCCTTCTCACTCTGCCCACCTTCACCTTTTTTAACTACCAGGTACCGAACCCAACCAGTGCATATTCGAAATCTTCTAAAGTCCATAAAAGTCCATAAAAATTAACCTGCGGTGTTAATTTCATTTGTGTATGTCATTTTCCCCACCCTTCCAATTCATAGTTTTGTCGGAAAATGCAGGACCTGGTACCCGCTCTGCTTCTCCCGCCGTCTCCGATTAGTTCCGACGATGATCACGTGATCACTTCGGGTCATTCCGGGAAACAACAATAGATTGACGCCATCCTGGGGCAGTGAATGGATGGTTTGGTTGTCTGCTCGGCAAACAATTACCGTATTTTCTGGAAAATCTATTCATCGAATTTATCGATCTCAACAAGTGACAGACAAATATGTAGCGATGCCACTCGAGCGAAGCGCGCCTCAGCAGTCGACAGTCCACTGCTCTCTGCTGTGTGTGCGTCAGCTAAGCTTAGCTGTTGTCTCGGCTAGGCTAGCTTTTTGTTGTCGTAGATCAAAGCGTATTTGATTTGTGACGTCGGTTGCTTGGTTGAAACCAAAAGACGTGCGCGTGCGTACATGTTCGCGCGGACGCACACACAGCAGAGAGCAGCGGACTTTCGACTGCTGAGGCGCGCTCCAAATATTCCGGGACATTGCTGTTTTCAAGTGGGGTGGGTGGAGAAGCCGGAGTTCCATGTTTGGGTCGGAAAAATTATTAGATTATACATCGGCCTACTGCCGAGTGTGCAATAAGGGCATCTCCGTGAGAGGTAAAACTTGTCATAGCCTCCTGGTCAAGTCAAATGCATTGAGGCACACAGCAAAACAGAAGAAAATTAATCGCGAAGAACTTGCAAAAGAAATTGAGGAGAAAACTAAGTCACTGTCTGCTATTCCCTAATTGACATATCAGTTTCATATTTGTCATTATAAAACATGTCTGATCATTGAAGGTGATATGAGGGAAAATAATAGGGTTGGACCATTTGGGATTTAGACTTCTGACATGCATTTCAGCTGTTCAGGTATACTGGACACTGCTAAAATGGGCAATCTGTTAGTGAAACCAGATTTTTCTAAACCCTGTCCAGGTGACCCATATGACCATTAGCTCTGTTCTTAGTGTTGTGTTTATTTGAAAATAAATTGAAGTTTTATATTTTCTCAATTTAAATTTTTCTTTGTGTGTTTTATTTGAGAATTAATTAAAAAGCTTTTTTCGTTTTCCTACGTTTCTGTCAGAGATTTTTCTCGGACAAAGTTAAAGAAATGACTCGGCACACAGGAAAATTGTCTTCAATATCGACGGGAGCGGATCTCTGAGAGCGAACGACGGTTAGTTGCTCCGCGATCACACTCTCCGAGCCGCCCTCCATGAGTTCGACCTTTTATTGTGACATATGCAAAATACAAGAAATAACACTGCCCCCGACGTTTGCATACCGCACCCCTGGTCCGGCCCCTCGGTAGTGATTGGTTACCTTGGTTTGAGCTTTGAACCACCGGTACATTGACACCGTAGCATTTGGTCAACATTGAATCAACATGTTGCAGACTTTGCGGAGACAAATGTCGCCTGGGCGCGACGGGTGTTCTCAAATCGTCTTTTGATGTTCAACCGCTGTTCCCAAATGATTGCGTCCCCCTTTGTGACCGGGTCTATCCTTATCTCCTCTGTTCGCCCCCCTCTGCATTGACGTGGTCATTGTGGACTTCAAAAGCCCTCCGACCAGGTCGCCGGTGCCTTTGTCTTAATGCGTAGGCATTTGGGGGTGCTGGATACGCACCCAAACGTTTAGATGTGCTCAAATTAAATGAAACTTTAACATGATACAATTTTGCGCATAGATTTCTCTGTCATTCCCTCCTCTGTATCATAATTAAAGTTTCGTCAAACGCCCAGGTGACATCGATATGCAATTGCACGGGTGGGAGGAAAAACTGTCCTGGGGGAAAATGGGGAGGAGTGTAACAAGATCAGGACAGAAAACCCTTCCCGGGCAATGGCTACACATTAAATGAAAACCAAAATCTAATCTAAACACACATTAAATGAAAATCAAAATCTAATCTAAATACAAAAAAACTATATTAACTACTAAGTAACTAACTACTATGTACAAAGTAAGCCAACCCAAAAACATCAAACATTCACATCTGCAATGCCTTTCTGTGAAGTCGTCATACGGGCTTACGCAAGGTTACAGTAAATCATCGTCGAAATCAGCGTTAAAATAATCTTCATCAGAATCCGTGTGCACCTGTTGGTATTCAGACATGGCCACAGTTAGCTGAGCCGCCACTTCACTTTGATATCATCCATGAATTTGGCAGCACAACCTCTGACCAGCAGGATTCCGCAAATGACACGAAAACAGGAACATAAACATATACAAACAACGTCTCTTGCCTCCCCGGCGTTGAATCCCATGAGGCAAGTCACTCCATTCGTGGGCCTGTGTGCCCAAAGTGACGCACCTAGGTCGATGATGTTGTGATGATGCTGATGATGCACAGGCAACGCATGACTGCTCTTCCTGTGGTCTGCTCCATTTTCTTGAGAGGGGTGTGTTTACCACGGAAAACCCTCTCTCCCATTGTGGTCTTTCGGCGGCGCGCAAGGTCAGCGCGCTGGCGTTTGGGTGCTGATTTTCCCTCCTGGGACTGGCGTCGCTAGGCCCCACAACCTCGAATCGAAGGAGCTTGCACTGCGACTGGTGGATCCAGCCGCCGCGTCCTTCGACCTTGACCGCAGTTTTTGTTGTTGCAATCACTTGGAAGGGGCCATCACAGCGTTCACTGTCCCAGAGAAGTCTTTCAGCACCTTGAAGAAGACCAGTCTCCACTTTGGACCTGGCAAGTCTGTGGAGCAGAACATCCTGGCAAGTCATTGTGCCTATGCATCTCTTTCGGTCAAATAGTCTTTTCACGTGAGAATGTTCCTCTTTTCGGTCTTAAATAACCTTGTGCATTGGTTTTCAGACAGATTATACAACGTAAACAAAAAACAAAAACAAAATTGAAAGGTGCGTAAACCCATGTGTGTGATAATATTGGTGCACCTGTGCTCCTGTGCTATCATCCCCCCTGTTGACACATGTGACAAGCCATGTGTCAACCTCGCGGCCCACCCAAAGAGATTGGAAGCCATGGTTTCCCGTCTTCCAATTTCTCTATCCCTGCATCATCTGGTTTTGCTCTCTTATGTGTCCAATATTTTTCATCGTGTGTCGTGTTCTGTGTCTCTATTGTTAGTATGTTACGTGTTACTGCAATTTGTCAGCTGAAATGCACGGCTGGGGTAGTCACCACTTTCCAATTGATGTGTTGACGCACCCAGCCATGCTGTGTTTCCTCGCACCCCGGATTGGTGGGGGTGGGGCTCCACGTGTGGTTTGGAACAGAACCGGCAAGGTAATTCAAGCTTTCCCATTCATGTTGCTCTGGTTTGCCGAGCGGTATGTAAATGTGTTGCCCAGGTGAGAGGAGGGGCTTGACCGCCCTTCCCACCCGCGCTGTGGCGAAACACCACTGAGCTTTCCAATACACATGTTCAATGACAATACCCTGGGGTTCCAGGCCCAGAAAAACTTTTGTGTAGTCCGGGTCTGGTCCCGGTGTCTGCTTACGCCTTATGGTCACGTGCAAGTTGTTCGCCGTTTGCACGTTACCCCCTGGCTTTAATTTGGTACCTGCCAATCGAACCAGACATTCGGAACTTTGAGTCGCGTTATCATTCGGTAAATCGAGTGTCCAAAAATAGCGAGCATCACCCTGACTACTCCCCATGCGGGCTTCAACCTGGCCCTTGTGATTCACGATGGTGTAAATCTCTAGTTGCGTTTGAGCATCCCATCCCAGTAAATTGTGTGGAGAGCGGGGGTTTAACGCAGCGTTGACGAGTGCCTTTCGGTCTGGGTTTGTGGGGGAAGTGATGGTTACTGTTTGCGATAACGTCAGGGGGTGCACGGAGCCATGTGCCCCCTTCATGTAAATTTTGCTGGCGCCTGGCTTCACGGTATCACGATCCCAACGACCGAGAACAGTGATGTCAGCGCCCGTGTCAACAAGAAAAACAGTCGGGATTCCTTCGACCATCAGCGTCATTTCTGGTTTAGTCATTGGAGAAGTTTGACATCTCAGCAGGTAGTTTTCCGTGTCGAACACATGATTGCTATCGGCAAAGATGTCACCTTCATCCTCACTTGAGGTGGGCGATTCAAACAAAGGCGCAGAGGCCTTTAACGCTGTCATAGCTACCTGCTCTGTTTTATTCTGTGTTGGTCGTAAATCCTCCTCATCTGATGAGGAGGTCTCTGTGCTACTATTACGCTCCCGCGCGCGCCTGTCCTTCTGCCGTTGTCTACATTCTTTAACCATGTGACCCTTTTGCCCACAAAGGAAACATCTACCTTCAACAAAACGTTTTTGGTCCCTAGGGGTTAAATTGAATGGAGCAAACGACCTTATTTGTTTATTAGCTTTATAAGGAGGACCCAGGGTGTTCCTGTGTGCGCGTGGGATTTTTGCGGCGTAATAAACATTAGTCACGTGACTCTCTGTCTTCTTTTTCTTGTTCTCGAGTCGCTCGAAATTCCGTGCATAATTCAAAACTTCATCGATCGGACATGTCGGCCAATTCAAATTATGCCTTTTGACATATTGGGTAACATCAGGATGTGCTTGGCTCAACAAATGCTGTTTTAAATGCGAATTGAACAAGTCCGACTGCGTCTCAGGAATACCGCCGTGTATTTTGAACACCGACCGCAGACGGTGGAAAAAATCGTCCGTAGTTTCGTCAGCCCTTTGAATGCATGTGGCAATTTGTTTCGGATCTTGTGTCCGCTGGTACGCCTTGGTGCAACGTTCGGTAATTTGGTCAAGGGGTCCCCCCAGCTGCGTGAGTTCATCATAGCACAGATAACCTCCCGCAACTTTTTTACCATTAAAGTCGCCCACAACTGCGCCAAATTTGGACCCGGTAGTCAATGAGAGTATTTTCAAAAGCTCCCCAGCGTTTAGCCTGTGACTGTGGACTAGATCTAATAATTCTCTTACGAACTCGTCCGGGTTGTCTTTCGGTTTTGGGAGTGACGCGGCGATGTCTCGAAAGTCGGCCGGCGTCCATGGCCGGTAGAGGTATATCGATCCCTCCCCCTTGGGCCCCGGCATTTCAATCATGGGGTAAACTTGTAACGGATTATCTTTACTCCAATAATGTCCGGTAGTTTGATCGGGGAGTGTTACGGGAGTTTGATTCGTTCGCCAGGACGGAGGGGCTACTGGATTATTTTCTCTCGTAGTTTGCGAATTTGGGGGGAGGGCGGGGTACAGCTCCCCCGAAACCGCGGCCGTTGCGGCAGCGGCTGCAATTAAATCCTCATCCAGCTTTCGGCGTTTGTCGTTCGTCTTTTTAGCTCGTATTCGTTTGGCCCTTTCAACGAGGATTTTACACTTATACCATTGTTTACCGTGTTCATTATTTTGCCGCTTTTCTTTGTCTTTCAGCGATAATTTGCCTAACACTGTTTCTAATTCATCGCAATCATTAACGTCTCCCGAGAATCCGTATTTCTTTTTCCACTTTTTCACGAATCGCGTTGACCCTTTGTAGTCAATTTCAGCTGATCGCGTGTTTTCGACTAACGCTTCTTTATCGTGAAGTGCTGTTGTCTGTCGCGTTCCGCTCAATCGCCAGCAGCCACCGGCCTTCCGTGTCGCCATGTTGTTGCCTAGCAACAGCCAGAAGCGTTTACAGGTATTTTACAAAAAGTCGCGATCTAGTTCTGGGTTGTTATCCGTAAGGAAACGGTACGTACCCGCGCCGAAATTTATATGGGATACGTTACCACAATAGCGTGATCGCCAATCACACTCACGCACTAACACACAAAAAAAGATACGCGCAACATGCACATACGACGTTAGACACAAACATACGCCGAGGTGGTCAACCTCTGCAGGAAGGCAAAGCTTCCTCACCGTTTATGCTTAGCAAGAAACGGTATCTAAATGAGCAGATGCTCTCACAGATGCGCTTGGGCTCTGTGTCACGTGGGAACCGAACTTCCCCCGTACCGCTAACCACAAAACGGTACTCGAGCTAGCCTACTCCTTTTCGGCATTAACCCGTCTAATTCCGTCATTCAGTGGAGAGAACCGGCTACGCAACGGTACTCCACCTCGTCGACTGACCTTAAATTTCCCGACAATTGTCCCGATGCCGAGCTGAACCCAGGTCCGTTGGATGATGGCGATTGCTCGTTCCCCACGGCGTCCGGTGCGCGGCTGCCTCCTTCAGGGAAAAGTTTCCACGGGGTCTGGTTGACTTCGAAGGCGCAAAACGCGTTGTCAGCCACGGATCGTCCACCGGAGGAATTCGGAGAGTCCAACAAACAGCTCAAATCCGTTCGAACAAGCGCATCACCCTGTTCGTGACGCCAAGTTTCTGTCAGAGATTTTTCTCGGACAAAGTTAAAGAAATGACTCGGCACACAGGAAAATTGTCTTCAATATCGACGGGAGCGGATCTCTGAGAGCGAACGACGGTTAGTTGCTCCGCGATCACACTCTCCGAGCCGCCCTCCATGAGTTCGACCTTTTATTGTGACATATGCAAAATACAAGAAATAACACTGCCCCCGACGTTTGCATACCGCACCCCTGGTCCGGCCCCTCGGTAGTGATTGGTTACCTTGGTTTGAGCTTTGAACCACCGGTACATTGACACCGTAGCATTTGGTCAACATTGAATCAACATGTTGCAGACTTTGCGGAGACAAATGTCGCCTGGGCGCGACGGGTGTTCTCAAATCGTCTTTTGATGTTCAACCGCTGTTCCCAAATGATTGCGTCCCCCTTTGTGACCGGGTCTATCCTTATCTCCTCTGTTCGCCCCCCTCTGCATTGACGTGGTCATTGTGGACTTCAAAAGCCCTCCGACCAGGTCGCCGGTGCCTTTGTCTTAATGCGTAGGCATTTGGGGGTGCTGGATACGCACCCAAACGTTTAGATGTGCTCAAATTAAATGAAACTTTAACATGATACAATTTTGCGCATAGATTTCTCTGTCACTGTGATACAGGTAGCAAAGTGAAAATTTGACATACAGTATGTCAAATAAAGGGTTAAGTCAGGGGTGTCAAACTCATTTCGCATTGTGGGCCACATACGGACTCGGTAGATGTCAAGTGGGCCGAACCATTAACATGATACCATACCGTGCTATGAATCACCCAAATTTAATGTTTCCTTTGTTTTGGTGTCAAAAAGCATTGATTGGCGCTGTCATATCATTTGCTGCGTTGGGTCTATCTCGGTGACAGACTTCCCCGATCAAAACAATGTTGTTTTCTACTGTGATCAAAACAGCGTGCCCCCTAGCGGATAATCCAGGAATTGCATTTTACTTAAAATATTCATTCTGTGTCTTCAATGCATTTTTTTTTTTACACTTTTAAATGATCCCACGGGCCGGATCAAACCTCCTTGGGGGCCGGATCCGGCCCGCGGGCCGTATGTTTGACACCACTGGGTTAAGTGATTGCCCCGAAAAATAAAGATGTGCCCTTCCTTTGGCAGCAATGATTTGAACACCAGCTCAGTTATATGCGGCTTTCTGTTCAGCCCGTGTATTGCTGAGCGGGCATTAAATCCACCGTGAATCCCCCGCTGAATGGAGAAAAAGTCCTTAAAAATGGCTAAATTGGTCCTCAAAAGTCATTAAAAGGTCCATAAATAAAAAGCAAGTGGAAGAGTGGGAACCCTGTTTAACAATCTCGACAAACACAGACACGACTGCGTCCGACTCCGTGCCTTCTCTCCTCTCGTTCGACTCGAGAGGCATTCATGACCGCCTCCGAAAAACGTAAATTAACGATTACTTCAATGAAACTACGAAAATTGAAAATAATGCACCAAAACAGAAAATCAAGCGAGGAAAAACAACAAAGGAATGAATAAAAAAACAATTCTGAGACAGTCCAGTCTCCTACATACATACAGACAGCCATCTCGTTACCTCTGCGTCCCGCGTCCGAGACGCATAATATTACCGCGGAACGCACATTCCAAATAATGTGCGTTTTTGGGACGCAAGGAAATTTATCAGTCAAAACAAAACAAAAAAAAACTACGGCAGGCCTGAGGATTTCACGGTAACGATCGTCACGCGTGTCGTTTCCGCGGCGTCATTTTGAGGGTACCGAAAAATGGTTTCCCATAAAAGTCACCGCACACGCGTTGACTGTACGCGATCGAATCTCTCCTGTGTGATCAACGCAATTTCACTGTGCCTGTATGTGTGTTTGTGTTGTGGTGTGTGAGTGCGTTTCTTCTAATTTACTTTCGTTTTGTTTTGTTTTCAGTGTTGGGGAGTGGGGGGGACAGATAACGTTATGTGCGGTGCGGGTTGCTATTTTATTCCGCAAACTGAGGAATCGCGCGGATGAAAGTTCAAGATGGCAGCGAAAAAAACACACAAAGGTCTCCTAATTACGACATTTAAGAAATGGGAATGCCAGTCTGATTATTCGTATGAATCGTCCGAAGGGCGTATCACTAAACTCACCTGTGATGTACGCACATAACACGAGAGCGAGATACGACGGGAGGCACGATTCCGAGGCCTAACCCTAACCCTAAACTGAATTGGTCATTAGATTTATAGGCTAATCGCTATGAAAAATATTATGAGTATTGGTTATTCTATAATTTACTGGTTGTAGCATGGTAACTTTATGAATAAAACATTCATCACAAAGTGTAGTAAATGCTAATGTTAACTGTCGGTAGAACTAATGATGACGTGCTCGATTCTTTCGTCAAATTGAGAGTAGATTACACATGCATCGTTTTGGGAAGAGGATGCCAAGCCAAATGAGTACCAGTAAATTAATCTTTGCAGTGTGAGACGGAAAAATATTCAGATTTTGTGGTATGCTGTATTTATGATGCCATATGAGTATAACATATTTTGATCCATTTATTTTTTTATGAATAAACCCAGAGTACACAGCTGCTGATGTAATGTTCATTGTTTATGCATAGTTTTCAAACATTTACCCTTGAAACATACTTTTGAGGATCAGAATTCTTGATTAGGTATATCAGTCAAAATAGAAAAATGGGTTCCCATGATGAACGTTTATGGAACCCAAAATTAGGTACCGTGATTTCCCATTGGGTAATCCGACGGAGGCGGCCCGGTAGCCCAGTGGTTAGCACGTCGGCTTCACAGTGCAGAGGTACCGGGTTCGATCCCAGCTCCGGCCTCCCTGTGTGGAGTTTACATGTTCTCCCCGGGCTTGCGTGGGTTTTCTCCGGGTGCTCCGGTTTCCTCCCACATTCCAAAAACATGCATGGCAGGCTCGTTGGGCACTCTAAATTGTCCCTAGGTGTGAGTGTGAGCGTGGATGGTTGTTTGTCTCTGTGTGCCCTGCGATTGGCTGGCAACCAATTCAGGGTGTCCCCCGCCTACTGCCCGAAGACTGCTGGGATAGGCTCCAGCACCCCCCGCGACCCTAGTGAGGATGAAGCGGTTCGGAAAATGAATGAATGAATGAATAATCCGACGGAACCGAAAAACGGTTACCGTGAATTTCCGAAATCCTCAGGCCTGCTAGGGTACATCTTTTTTTTCCCGCTTGGCCATCACAGGCTGCAGATGATCGTAGTTTGACAATCGCCGCCATTGTTGTTTTGATCTCGCGTTAAATAATCTCACGTGACGAGATTTCCGCTCTTGCGAGACGAGATTGGCGAGATCGGCCTTCACCTCGCGGAAAGCAGACGGTTGCCAAGTTGTGTAACGTTAAAACAAGTGTTGCGAACAAGTGTTGTGAAAGTTTATTGCGGCGATATCACAGTAAGCAGATAAAGTTGGATAGTTTTTTTGCGATAATAAGTTGACTTTGAGAAAGCCTTGCATCATTGGAAGCAGAGTACATGAACTCAAAGACTGAACCATGGGATGAAATAAAGACCTATTTCTCAGCAAATCTTGTATGCCTGAATTAATTAAATGTTTGCATTTGTGTATAAGAAATAAACCTATTATCAATGTATATTGTTGTTGTTTGTGTTACTATCATATGCAACTGAATAAGTAGACCATTTCAGAATTCGGAATTTGGAACTCTCAAAATGCATAATGGGACTCATACTTTTCTGATCAGCGAGTCGCTGGGACTCGCTGGGGGTAAACTGTAAAATTATCACTGTACAGCACGGGTTTCCTTCGTTGTAAGTTAGAAGGCTTTAATTTTTTTGCGGCTCCAGACATATTTGTTTTTTTTGTTTGTTTTTTTGTCCTTTATGGCTCTTTCAACATTTTGGGTTGCCGACCCTTGCACTAGATGAAGCTACGCACAAGGGAATACAATGCAGCTTTATTTATTTTGAGCCATAGCTGCAGTTGCATGATGCATAATCCACGAAATAAAGCCGTATTTAATTATATTGAATTTCCCTTTATTTATATGGAGCCTTCACAACCACTGCAGCTGTAACAAAGCATGTTACATTCGAACTATTGCGTTCAAGAAATCAGAATATTGATCCATATGTAGCTCCCTCTGAATGTAGCATAAAGCATGACATGAAGTCCATAAAAATACAGGGTTTATTAAATACTTCTCTATACATTCAAAGCCATCCATAACCTTGCCCCCCCTCACCTCCTATCTATCAGATCTTCTTCAGATTTCCATTCCCTCTCGCTCACTCAGGTCCTCATCCTCCCTCCACCTCTCTATACCCTCTACCCGTCTCAGCACAATGGGGTGCCGAGCCTTCAGCCGCTCTGCCCCCAAACTCTGGAACTCACTTCCACCCAATATTCGTAACATTGACTCTCTTCCCACATTCAAAACCCAGCTCAAAACCCACCTATTCAGACTTGCATATTCTACTTAAATCTATCTCTTCTTTTATTTAGAATTTTATCTGTGGTTTTATTGTTTGCTCTTGGTTGTAAAGTGTCCTTGGGTGCTGTGAGAGGCGCTTACAAATAAAATGTATTATTATTATTATTATTATTATTATTCTCAAAGCTTTCGCTCTGTTAATTACTCCTTTTGATACTTTCATGAGAACGATACTTGTACGAACTTTAACTTATTTGCCCCCATGGAGGTGAAATAAGGCTGTGATTCCTGAATTTGAGCAAAACTACAATATCTTTAGCAGGCACAAACAGATCGTCGCTAAACTTGCTGGTACTAGCTGCAGCGGTGTCCCGCCTCGACCCGCCAACTCCCCCGCTGCAGGTGACATAAGTAGACCAGTGAACAAAAGAAAATCTGCGATTGTCAGTTTTGCTATTCTTTGCGTTTTGATGAGGCTCAAAATAAAAATTGCGATGATTGTATAGTTTGAAGGCTTACCCAACATGCCTTGAGGGCATTTTAAAAAATCTTGTGAATAGTGAATAATAATTACAGGTTTGTTGTTAGTTTATTCTTTCCCAAAGCAGGAGTATTCGTTTGTATCGTTATTTATTCATTTTCATTGACTCTTAATTAATTTTACTCTTAATTTTGCACCCTACATTTATGTACAGTAACAGTGTGTTATGATTCAGTTTCTTATATAGTTGTTCATTCTAGTGGCAGCGGCTCAGCTCAAGATCGATAAAATAATACAATGCGTCTTTGTTTATACGGTGGTACCTCTACTTACGAAATTAATTGGTTGTGGAAGAAATTTCTTCACTAGAAAATGTAAGTAGAGATGCGTTACGTAAATACCCAAATTCGTTCCAAGCCCCCCCAAAATTCATACATAAATATTTCCTAAAGCATAAAAATGCATCAAAATATGTAACAAATACATGTTACAATTAGATTATTGCACAATAAATGAGAGTTTTGCATCATGTAAAAAACAAAAGATAAAGAATAAAATGATGGTCATTTAGTTTTTAACTACCTCATCGTTTTTTGACCTCTTCATGTTCTCTCTCAGAAGTGGTTTTTGCCTGGCGTTTTGTAAAGAACTGATACAAGAATGTTTGCTTTTGTCAGCTTTTAACAATCCTTTGAAAATGTCCAAGGCAAACAGCATAGTGAGCGATCGCCGAACTGGTGAACACTTTTTCTGTTCATAAAATAAGATGCCGCCGCAAGAGTGGCTGCCTTTACAGCAGCTCTCATTTTCTTTTCTTATTAAACATTGGCAATAAGTGCAAGCTTTTGAGCATCAAATCAAGTCACACGTGATGTATTAATTCCATGCATTTTGCTGCAGATGACAAATGATGATAATACGATAGTAGACACGCTAAAATCTTTTCTCTCGTCTTTGTGATATACATCGTCTTATCACCCAGCTCTATTTCCCACTCCTTTGGATTTCTTACAGACTCTTTTGGGTTTCTGATAGTTTATGTTGCAGCAATTTCTGCCCGGCATGCTCAGGTCTACTAAGGCTTGGTGGAGTGGCATGCCCTTGTTTCATTATTTCTTAGGAGGGCTTGATCCTCAAATTGCACCACGTGTCCCCAAATGGAACCTTCAGTCGGTGCTTGATACGCTGCGTCGGCCCCCCATTGAGCCCTTGGCTGATGCGACCTTTCAGCGGGTGTTTCATAAGGCTGTGTTCTTGCTCGCCATTGCCTCAGCTAAGCATGTCGTTGAGTTACATGCACTGGCAGTCAGTCCATCATATTTGAGATGGCACCTGGATATTGTTGTCACTCTGGCCAAACACCACTTCCGCTCAAAGACTCAGTTCCCAAATATTTATTGAATGTTGTTAAAAGAAAAGGTGATGTAATATAGTGGTCAATATATGACCCTGTCCCATCTTTTTGGAATGTGTTGCAGCCATAAAAACTAATTTGATAATTATTTGCTGAAAACAATCAAGTTTATCAGTTTGAACATGAAATGTCTGTCCATCCATTTTCTAATTATTTTCAAATTACTTCATGTAAACATATTAAATGATTTTGGGATCTCTAGATCTGTGAAGGTGTGTTGGGGAAGTGAGTGCCAGTGGGATTAGGAAACAATGGAGTCTCTGCCTCCTCAGGTTTTACACCGGTTCATGGGTAGGTGGGAAAGACAGTTTGAATGAGAAGAATGGCAGGTGGTGGTGTAGCAGTTCTGTGAGTCTGTATTTGGGATACTGTGGAGGTTTTGGAACATGAGCTTGATGTGGGTAATAAGAAGGATGCAAAGCCGATCTTGCTTTATTTATTTATTTTCAATCAAATCAGTGAGAAACGAATACAGTATATGGCAATTAGATACTGGTACATTACTGAATGCATGCAAACCTACCCTGTATGTAATATTAGTACTGCCGTTTGTGTCATCCTTATCCTCTCTTTTTTCTACCTCTTTAGTGATATTTGGGCTCTTGGCTGTGTCCTATATGAAATGTGCACCCTGAAGCATGCTGTAAGTATTTTGGCAGAGTTAATATGTGCTGTATTTGCACATGAACAAAATTGTGCATACAGTGGTCACACAAATAACATTAATCTGAAAAAAAGTACCGTATTTTCCGCACTAAAAGGCTCACCTTCAATGAATGACCTATTTTGTAATTTCTTTCATATTTTGCATGCACTGGACTATAAGGCGCAATCTAAAATGCATCCACTAGATGGAGCTACAGGTATGTCTTTGTCCGTCTCCGTGCCTTCTCTTCTTCCTAGACTCCAGGGGCATTCATGACCGCCTCCAAAAAACGTAAATGAACGATTACTTCAATGAAACTACGAAAATTGAAAATACAGTAATGCATCAAAACAGAAAATCAAAATTTAAATTCTATAGCCCCCCGACATAATTTATTTTGGCGTTTCCTTGAGTGTAGCTGAAACAGAACGATCAGATATCAGTAAATTGGAGGAGACTGGACTGTCTCAGAAGTGTTTGTTATTTATTCCTTTGTTGTGTACTGTAGTCACAAACGAGGAAATCACAAATAAATTCTATAGTGGTGCTATAGAATTGATATTGTGATTTCCTTGCTTGATTTTCTGTTTTGATGCATTATTTTCAATTTTCGTAGTTTCATTGTAGTAATCGTGAATTTACGTTTTTCGGAGGCGGTCATGAATGCCTCTCGAGTCGAACGGAAGAAGAGAAGGCACGGAGACGGACAAAGACGTACCTGTATTTGTTGAGACTGTGAAAACATTAATAAAGTGTGCGTTTTAAAAAAAACACCACCACAGCTCTCCTTTTTTCGGAGCTGCAACAAAAACGTATTTAATTAAAGCAGTGACACAGTTCACTGAACCAGCAGCAAGTTATACCATCAAGGAGCCATCTTGGGGTTGACATATTACCATAATGTGTAGTGCAGAAAATACGGTAATTCAAATAGATATTTTTAAATAAACCTGGGAAAATCAGACATTGCTTTTCAAGTTTGGTTTAACAGAATTGTTTAAAAAAAACATTCATGAAACAGACCTGGTCAAAAATGATGAAAAGATCAAAACTGATTTGACTCAAGGGACATATTTGACCACGGTGTGCCTTCCACACTTGTAACTCAGTTTGCCTATTTAAAGGGTAGGGCTGTCAAAAACATTTGCATGATCGCGATAATAGCACGTGCAATAATGCGTATCACAAAGATGTGAGATAAAAAAAAAATACTTGGAATGTATGCTGACTTTGATTAATCAGATGCAGATGTGTATCTTGGGGCTTTACTCACACTACAAAACTATAGAAACATAATGCAGTGTTACAGGGTATCAAATTCCATGCCATCCCATTTGCTACCTCACTTCAATGAATCTATCTATCCATCCATCCATCCATCCATCCATCCATTTTCTGATCCGCTTATCCTCACAAGGGTCGTGGGGTGGACTGGATTCTATCCCGGCTGTCTTCGGGCAGTAGGAAGGGGACACCCTGAACTGGTTGCCAGCCAATCACAGGGAACACATAGACAAACAACCATCCATGCTCACTCTCGCACATAGGGATAATTTAGTGTTCCAATAACTTACCACGCATGTTTTTGTCATATGGGAGGAAACCTGTGTACCTGGAGAAAACTCACGCGGGCATGGGGAGAACACTCCACACAGGGAGGCCAGAGGAATCGAACCCTGCACCTCTGCACTGTGAGGCCAACGCACGATCCAGTTGACCAATGGGCCGCGTGCAATTCATCTATAAATATTAACATTTAAAATTTTACAAACAAATCTTCCACATTTTGTTTCCAAAGTGTGTTTACTATTCCCACATTGCCGCTCCTTTCCCATTTTGATTATAAATCTTCTTTTATATGGATTGGAAAACCACACAAAATAACCACTCCATATTTGATTTGATTTGCTGCGTTAGCAACCAAAGTTGCTCGTAGCCATTGAGTTACATATGGTCATGACTTTCTCACGAGCACACATTTTAAAAATAAAACTGCGCCAAAGTACAATGTGATTGACATACAAACAGCGAAGAAATTAATAATTGCAAAATAAAGTGTGTAATGCACAATTATGCAAACTCACTTCTCTCAATCTTACCCGAACTCAACGCGAGAGTCTCCTGCTCCTTGCCAATCTACCACCAAAAACATGACCGACATATTACCCAATAAATGTTTGATTTGAACCAACAATTCTTTCTCATAAGAAGTAACCCCAAATTTCGACTCCACACAGTCCACAAATGTAATTAATGAAATAACCCAACTGTTTTTAGTGTGTTGTGTCAGAAAGCGTGGTCTCACGAGCAGATTGTCTGTCTTGATCCAGGATAGTGATCCAAAACTCATGGGTAAAACTACTCAATAATACAATGCATCAAAACTTTATTTATGTAGTGCATTTCACAACAGCTACAGCTGTTACAAAGCACTTAAATAAAACAACAACAAAAGAAAACAGTTAATTAAAACTAAATTGATGACACTATCTACAGTAGACATCAGAAAACAATAGAACTTTGTTAGTCTCGTATTTGAAAGCCAAAGAATAAAAGAGTGTCAAAAGAGTTTTAAAAATGGACAGAGAGGGCTTGCCTAAAATTTAACAGAGGGATGGACCAGCATCAGAAAAGGCTTGATCCCATTTGAGGCTCCGCTTCGTCCTCAGCATTTCCAGTAGTGTCTGTTCCGCAGACCCGAGGCACCAGGCAGGTGCATAGGGGTGAAGAAGCTCAGACAATTTAATTCTGATAAACCACAATTCAAAAGCAATACCCGATTTTCAGAATTAAGTTTTTCATTTATTGCTTTTGTCAGATTTATTTGCGCCCACTTTGTGCTTTTCTTTCATAAACAGAGGGCTACCAATAGTTTAGAATATCCACATATATATTGCACAAAGGGGCGGCCCGGTAGTCCAGTGGTTAGCACGTCGGCTTCACAGTGCAGAGGTACTGGGTTCGATCCCAGCTCCGGCCTCCCTGTGTGGAGTTTGCATGTTCTCCCCGGGCTTGCGTGGGTTTTCTCCGGGTGCTCCGGTTTCCTCCCACATTCCAAAAACATGCATGGCAGGCTCGTTGGGCACTCTAAATTGTCCCTAGGTGTGAGTGTGAGCGTGGATGGTTGTTCGTCTCTGTGTGCCCTGCGATTGGCTGGCAACCAATTCAGGGTGTCCCCCGCCTACTGCCCGAAGACTGCTGGGATAGGCTCCAGCACCCCCCGCGACCCTAGTGAGGATGAAGCGGTTCGGAAAATGGATGGATGGATGGATGGATATTGCACAAAGGGAACATGTGAGGGGAAGAAGGATATACGGTATGCTTGTGAAAATTTGTTAACGTTTTGAATCTGCATCTGCTCAGTTTGAGGCAGGAAATATGAAGAACCTTGTCCTGAAGATCATCCGTGGCTCATATCATCCCGTGTCTCTTCACTACTCCCAAGAACTGCGTTCCCTTTTGGCACAACTTTTTAAACACAACCCGAGAGAAAGACCTTCAGTCCGTGCCATACTAGACAAACCTTTCCTCTCTTGCAGGATCCAAAGGTTCCTCACACCAAAGGTAAGTGCACAGCTAACTAGGTCTAAATTAATTTAAGATTGATTGTTGTTTATTCTTCTTTCATTTAGGTTATTGCTCAGGAATTCCACCCTACCTTTATTCACAAGCAGCATAAAGTAGGTGTGCATCAGGGATCAGTAGGTAAGCAAAGAGCGACAGATTTTTTTTTTTCTCGGTGAAGTTACATATTCAACCATTTGCGCTGGCAATTTTTTAAATTTTTTTATTTTAAAATGTCTGCCTTGCTCATGTTCAAGGTACACTCATTCTCCCATCCAGACTTGTGACACACCATGCGTAACGTAAATTTGTGTGCAACACCAATGAGGCGTGACTCGATGACGTTGAGGGGGACTCTAATTCCTCGGTTAGGGAGTTTTCTTGAGACAGATGAATTCCATAGAAATCCATTTAGAAGGTATCTCACACTTTGAATTTCAATTCAACTTGCATAGTGGATTTCAGAATTTACTCTAATCGTCAGTGAAGTGTGCACCAGTCATCTAACAGGCTACTTTGGAAGTACATGTATTTTTGTATTAACTTAAAAAAATCGAATAAAATTATTTTAAATCGGAGTACTGTGCTCATGACTGAACACGTTTGGCGTACAAAAGCAAGTTGGGACAGTAGACATTAATCAACACAAGAAAAAAAAAATTGAGTGCATCAACGTTGCCCAGCAACCCTGCTTCTCTTCACCATGCGTCACACCGCCGTGCGTACAAGAAATATTGCATGAAAATCATCATATTGAAAATAATCTGAGATAATCCATTTTTCCTGCCCACTTACTCAATGTTTGAAGACATAGAGGTTAACCGAATCCAAATGGCCAACATTTGTGTCTCTGTGCATATTAGTAATATATTTTTTTGTGTTCATGCACACTGCACCCTAATCATTCTATCAGTCTCACTTTCACAAAAAGTATTTAAAAAATAAAATAAAATAAAGCATGTCATCTTTGACCGACGGTAGCGTGTGACTGCGTCACCGGAAGTTGTTAGCGCTTAGCAGTCTGCAGTTGCAGCTTGTGGCCAGAGCTGTTTCGCTATATCTTTTATCGTTATTATTATTCTCATTCAGTTTGTTTTGTACAATTCATATAGGGGACAGGCAAAGAATGGGAATCTGGAGGGCCGAGAGAAGCATTTTAATAATAATAATGATACATTTTATTTATAAGTGCCTTTCAAAACACTCAAGGACACCTTACAATCAAACGAGCAATAAAACCACAGATAAAATTATAAATAATAAAAGAAGCGATGAGTTTAAACTGAGTATGCAATTTTAAAAAGGTGGTTTTGAGATGAGTTTTGAATGTGGGAAGGGAGTCAATATTACGGATGTCGGGTGGAAGTGAGTTGCAGAGTTTGGGCGCAGAGCGGCTGAAAGCTCTGCACCCCATCGTGCTGAGACGGGCAGAGGGTACGCAGAGGTGGAGGGAGGCTGAGGACCTGAGGGAACGAGAGGGAATGGAAATTTGAAGAAGGTCAGACAGATGGGGGGGGGGGGCAAGGATATGGATGGCTTTGAATGTAAAGAGGAGTATTTTGAAGTTGATCCTCAATTTGACAGGCAGCCAGTGGAGCTGTTGGAGGATGGGGGTGATGTGATGGAAGGAGGGGGTTCTAGTGATGCTCCGGGCTGAAGAATTCTGGACCAGTTGAAGTTTATGGAGGAATTTGTGGTGGACACTGAAGAGAAGTGAGTTTCAATAGTCAATACGGGAGGTGACGAGATTGTGGACAAGGATAGCAGTGGTGTGAGGGGTGAGAGAGGGACGGAGACGGTTGATATTGCGTAGGTGGAAATATGCGGACCGGGTTACGCTATTAATGTGAGAGTGGAACGATAGTGAGCTATCGAGGATGACACCCAGGCTCTTGAGCTTTTAAAACGGTACATGTGAGCTACGATCGTTAATAGGCTGTCTAAGTGCTTCGCATGCCTCAGCGTCAGGCTATTGCTCATCATGCGTGCGTGCGTATGCGCGCGTGCACGGTAACTGGTCAATCGCTGGACGTTGGTTGATCGAAAAGTAGATCCTCGCTCAAAAAAGTTTGGGCACCCCTGTTCCAGATCCATTACGGCAGTTACGGTAACTTCACAATCAAAGTGTGACATACAGTCAAACCTCGGTTTTCGTACTTAATCCGTTCCAGAAGACCGAATTGTTCGGAAACCGAAACCATTTTTCCCATTGAAATCAATGTAAAATGTTTTAATCCGTTCCAAGTCAAGAAAACAACTTTTTTTAACCACTTATTTTTACAATTTCACACCATAAACTGTACAAATGTAATGGGAGATGACCAATTTTAACATTAACATAGTAACATAAAAATTGAAGGAACATCTCTCTCTCTATCTGTCGTGGGGCGTGCGCCTGTCCCAGCTGTCAGCAGGCAGTAGGCGGGGCGTTTCGGCATCCCGAACTCCTTCGCCAACACAGACACACGCACACCTGACTCATATTTCGCGATTAAATCTTTCTTAAATTCTATAGTTTTGCTCACTATTTTCCTATTTTCTTCACCGGGTTCACCACTCCCACTTGCTTTCTTTGGTGCCATGAGTAGGGGCTGATACACGATGCAAAAATAACAGTCCAATACAGTAAATATTCTCTAGTACGGACTCATGTTTGCGCTGTCCAATCTGTCCTTATAACAGAAATTCCTCTTTTGGGAAATGAGCATGGTACATGTCCTTTATGAACCTGCAAGTATGTTGAAAACTGCATGTGTAACAACACAAGCAATAAAATGCAAAAATATACTGTCCAAAAACTGTTTATATAACAAAAACAGCAGTACAGTATACAGTACAGGTGTAGATTTAAAAAACCACAACACAGTATAGTATGTACAGTATTTTAATGTTGATTTTTTTCAGTCTTGGGAAAAAATGAGTCTATTTTGGGTTGTTTTGTTTTGTTGGGTTCTTCCTTGTTTTCTATGCCATGATCTACAGGACGAAAGTAATAAAGTTAAAATCGTTCGCAATTACAGTAAAACGCACGCCAATAAAAAGTCACTGACACATAGTCGTTTCGAATTCGATGACATAAACGGCGAAGCAAACACGTTTCTTCCATCTTCTCCAGTTGTGTTGAGTGGGCGTTGCTTTTTTAGCTAGTGCCGCGATCAACAGGACGTAAGTGGATAAAGTTAGAAATCGTTCGCAATTACAGTAAAACGCACGCCAATAAAAACTCACTTACACGTCGTCGTTTCGAATCTGATTATCAAAAAAATGCGAAGTGAAAAGGTGTCTCTGTTGGTGTCTTTCCGCGTATCGGGTGGAGCATTGCGTGTATTTAAGCTGCCGCTGCATGACGTCTCCATCCGGGTTACGGCTAGTGGAATTTCCGCTTACGTAGTTCCGGTAACATGTAATATCGTAGTCAAAATGTTAATGCATAGGTTTTTATTACGGGTGAAGGATATTCCTTTTCATAGAATTCCGGGGATGGGAATGTTTACTGTATTACGTAGTTCTCACCAAACACGTCTGCTTTTTAAAAATAAATTCTTAATTGAACAATACAAACTCGTCTGCTCACAATGGACGCTACACAAGGAAGCTGTTTCTGTATGATTATTGCATAAAAATGAGACAGCGGACACCAGAGTGTTCATTATGTGCCGCTGCATTGAAAACGGATGGCCGTAAACAAAAGCACGCACACCCACCGTGCTGCTGGGGTAAACCATTCTGAAAAGAGGGGGATTTCTCTCCCGAACAGAAGCGTCTCACCAAAGACGTCTGCTTTTTTTAATTGAACAATATAAACCCGTCTGCTCACAATAGACGCTACACTAGGAAGCATTTCACCAAACACGTCTGCTTTTAGAAAAAAATCTATTGAACAATACAAAAACGTCTGCTCACAATGGTCGCTTCCTGTGTTGCGACGCAACACAGTGGAGCGCGGCGACATGAGGGAGCCCCGCTACAAAGGGGAGCACGGCTACAGTCACTTGATCCGAGGCATAAAAAACTCGAAATTTTAGTTCGAAAACCGAATTGTACGAGAACCGAGACGTCCGAAAACCGAGGTTTGACTGTATTTTCAAAATGGATCTCTATGGAATTCACATACCATGAAAGCGCCATGAGCCAGAAATTATTCGGGCCACCCTTGGACTTGCGCACATATTCACATACATAAACATAGGTTATGCAAAGTAGGTGTGTCAGAAGTCTGGACTAGAATAAAATGGAGGCCCCGGATTGTACTTATTGGTTTGGCTAATATGGCCGCCCCATTGAATCTGGGGTGTACCTAATGTTCTGGCCAAGATGGACGCCCCACTGAGAATAACCTGCAGACAAGAATTCCGGGGTATACCTATGTTCTGGCCGATTTGATGAGCCCAGTAGGGAGACCTGCAAAAGTACCAGGGGTGTACCGAAGGTTTTGGCCCAAATGTCATCACCAGTGGGGCCGTCTGCAGACACAATCCGAGGTGTATATGTTTTGGCCAATATGAACGCACACCTGGAGCAGCCTAGGCTGTGTCTGAATGTCCACCCTAACCCATCATTCACTATATATTCCGGCACTGTAAAGTACTTCCCTCATTCTGTTTGGCGATTCAAACAGCCATCTCATTACTCTCAACTTGACACATATCATATTACCACCGTATCTGTCATGATGAACCCGCACGTTAAGATTCCCCACGATTTATCGTGGAAAAAAACATTTAAATTGAACATCCATACTCACTACTTTGCCAATTGCATTATGGGTAATATCAAATGCCTTACGTTTATCCTCTTTGGACATTCAGGCACCCCTACAAAATTGCGTAACCCCTTAATAGTGCACAATATAGGGAATAGGGTGCACATTCAGACACAGCCCTCGAAAAAAGAATCCGGAGTGTATTCTGGCCAAGATGGCCACGCCATTGGGGAGACCTAGGGATGAGAATCCAGGTTTTCCCTCATGTTCTCTCCAATGCGGGGTCCGCCTTGAAGCCTTCTGCAAACAAAAATCGTACCTGCAAACAAAAATTGTACCTAATGTTTGGGTCAATATGGCTGACCCACTGGGGAGGCCGACGGACAGGAAGCTGAAAAGTTGCTACATTTTGAGTCGATCAATAATGTAGAATTTAGAGGGCGGAAAATGAGACAAATCAAACACGTTTGCAAAAGGCAAGGACAAATGTAATCAGAAATTGCTTGTCATGAAAAGACAAGAAAACCCACAACACGTATACGTAATACAAACCGAGCCTAAGAATGAAACAAAGATAACTTACTATGAGCTAATTAAAATAAAATGTGGCAATACAAATACGTGGCATGAACAAGGGATGTCTAGAAAATTCAAACACTTGGAGACAGGGTCATGTGCATGGCGAATGATCCCACATTGTAATGATGGGTCCAGCGACACCGATGCGCCAACGCATGCGTCGGGCTCACAGAGCAATCCACGTGTCGGTGCGTGTGCTGCTTCATTACATCACGTGATTGACACGTGAACTGCGTCGTGCTGCGTCGACACAGTCCAGGCTGCGTCACTCAGTCCAGGGGGGGTTGACGCAGCAAAAGCCCGCCACACAGTGGTTATAAGGAAGTGCGTCTGGCGACACGATGCCGCCTGCCGAAACAAGCCAGACCTCACCCTCACTCGAATAAAAATATATATTTGGACAAAAAGGAAAACACACAGATTATCAGTAAAACGTGTCCGTCTCACTTTGATTGAGTTGATTGAGAGGTCCCGCCTATGAGGGGGAGTTCCAGGAAGTGACTGCAAGTGAGCACACCGCATGTTTGACGACTCTGCCACGTTGTTATTAAAAGTCACATAAAACGTAAACCTTGTCTGCTGACCATCATTACATCGGCTCGGCTAGCTTAGCTGTTGTCGTAGTTCAAAGCCTCTTTAATGTGGCGTGGGTTGCGTCGGCGCCGTGAGTACGTGCTCGCGCTCACGCGTGCACAGCAGAGAGCATCGGACTCGACTGCTGAGACGCGCTTCAGTCGAGTGACGTTGCTACAGTACGTGCATATTATGGAGCAGCCTCCGGACAAACGCAAATTGTCCGCCGTGTAGAGCCATTTTGATCTCCTTTTGGAGAATAAGGTATTTATTCAAATCTCCTTGTCTCACCAAGTGCCTCTCGAATTTTTGACATGTCTTATTCCATTGTGTGTGTGTCTTCTCCACAGCAGGGGAAATAGCATGCAAGAAACACAACAGACTGAAATTTAAAACACTGGAGCATCTTATTTTTCTAAATAAAAAAGTCCACAAGCATCCTCATTCACATGATTTCCACATTATTGAAACACATTGAATGATACAATATGAATGCATGGATGTGAATGATATTGTACACACTTCATCATCACATCAGTCGGTTCAGTCTGTCAAGTGGGTTGGCTGCAGGGATTTTGAAGGTCCAGGAGGTGGCATTGGTCAGCGACACAGTATCAACACAGTGTGTCAGCGTGTCGACACGCCTCATGAGGCCTCATGGACCCATCACTACCACATTGGTTTGTTGGCATGGAAGTCCTTAAATAGTGTGCTGATTGTGATACGTGACAGCTGTGCCGCTGGAGGGACCACACTCTACTCCAGCGGAACTACAACACAAAACAGAAAATGACAGTAACCATCCAAATCAGTCAAAAAATGTAAAATAGCTAGCCTGTCAAAAAAGTGTGAAGAGTAAAATAGGAGAAGAACGTGAATGACGTAGAATCACGTGTATGAAGGACGCACCTTGCACACAAGTAGAATCACGGGTTTTCGAACATTATGCCAGGTTGGGGTTGTCATAGACTGCATTTTGGAGACTCGCAGGCTGTGTGCGTTGGCTAGCTACTTCTGCCGTAAATTTATTTTTGTAGGAAGAATATGAAACCTGACATGGCTAGTTGTGCTAACTTCTAAAAACGCTACATTTTGGTAATATATAGCCTTATGACATTTTCATTGTATAATAGACCAGGAAATAGGTCAAAAATGAAGATTGACATCTAACAGACTAACACTATGTCACAGTGATTGTGTAAACGGCTCACAAATTCTCAGAATGGTGACAGCGTTAACTTTTTTTCGGGAATTCTCCATTGATACTTGCACTTCTAACGTTTATATACACTGCCTAATGTAATGGAGTAAAATGAATGTTCAGTGGCATGTTCGTTTTAATAAATGGAGCTTTTTGACTCATTGAAAAAAAAATATTTGTGGTAAGTGGTTGATTGGCAGCCAGTCCAGAATGAACCTCCACCTCTTACTTATAGACATACACAAACCACAGACTTTTTTTTACTGGACTGCTTCCCAATTAATTCCCTTGCCTAATTTTCAGCTTACTGAAATTGTAAATTCAGTCATACTATACATTTTGTAAAGTTGAGCCAGAAGCATTATAAGTGACTGTTTCATGTTATGCTTGTCATTTTGATGATTATTCTACTTGTGACTAGCTAAGCATCCTGCCTATGGTTCCATTCCATCTCCTGCGGCCAAGATTACCACACCAGCATGTAAATATGGAGTGCCTTTAACTGCGAGGAAGGTGTCAGTAACAAAAAAACCTGCAGACAGGAAGCCTGCTATTAAACATAAACCGGTGAGTAAACTGGAAAAGTCAGACTGTGATGCCTGAGTTCCACACTTGGTGACACCTCAGGTGTTATGTTTTAGAATCTTCTGATTCCCCATGTTATATGCTTAGGCCCTTGCATCCATCCACAGAAGAGTAAGTCAAGGGGAAGAAGAGAGACGAAAAAAGGTACACCACTGAGAAGGCTGCGTAACATGTTTACATTCAGATTTCATTTCAAGTATCTAGTACAACTTTATTGTCAAATGTGCTCTATGTGTAACATACAGCACAGATGAAATTTGGACTGCTTGTTGTTGTTTTGGTACTTTTGAGGTGCCAATCAGAGCAGTTCTCTCTCTGACTAAAATTATTTTTATGTGTGTATGACAGGAGATTATCAAAAAAAGAAGAATGGAGCTGATTGATAAAGAAAAACAGCGAGAGCAGGTGAGCACACACAAACATGGTTATTTTTACACAGAGAGTTGCACTATTGGTGTAAAATTTACATACACGTCTCATATGTTGTTGAAAGCAGAGCAAATGAAGCGGTATGAAAAGGAAACTGTATTAAAAAAGAAATGGTGGTTGGTAAACAAATGTATGGCATGTATAGTATAAGAGGGGTGTGCCCTAGGTTGATTTGATTAGATTTCTACGATTTGAATATTCCAATGATTATCACCATATTCATGATTATCTCCCTTACCAGTGAAAGCATTTTTTTCCCCTCACTTCATGGTTACTTTGTACAAGCCCCAATTAAGGACTCCAGATTGCTCCTTTGCACCTAAAATTCAAGACGCAAGAAAAATGTTCATCCACTTGGGCTTGTCTGACCTGTAAATTTTCAGTTTTTTTAATTAGTATTTTTAAACATATTTTGTTGCTGACGAGCTGGTCCGCCACTGTTAATCCTGATCACATGGCGGTGAACAGAGATGAGCTAGTTGACTGAAGAGACACCCTTTTGTTACTCATTTGTTTTCACATTAACATTGTCAAAGTTGCCCAATTATACATTGCAAAAGAATGTGGCCACATTCTGACTCTGATCTACTTTTTAGTTATAGATGCAGCTACAGTATTGAGGTAAACATTTCCATATGAATGACACATTCACCGGTGTTCTGTTTAATGCTGCGTTTCATTTGCACTCGGAGGCTTACTATGCAAGTTGTACTTCATCAAGTGACAGTTTGACACTTTTTACATGCCAACTTCTCGTATTGTAACTTCACAATAAGAGAGCATTGGGAAGTTTAAACATTAGCAGTGTTAGCTCTGTATCTCAAAGGGCCCCATCAAAAACAGATTTTGGTGCATTCCATCTAAAGTCCTAATTTTGGTGACCGTCCAATTGTACTTGTCAAAAATGTTATTAATTAAAACTAGCCATCATACCTGACACGTACCAGGAGTGCTAAATACTCTTTGCAGGATTTTGTTGACATTTTCAGGGACAAAGGTTATTCCCCACCCCTAATTAAAGCACCACTCCAAATAAATACTATACGAGACAAAACATTTTTGCCTCGTTAATCAGAAATATCAGCAACCACTGTTAGAAATGTGGTTGGAAAAAGCATGTGTGAAAGCGGAATTTCCAGCTGCAAACACAACATATCTGCTGTTTTTTAAAAATGGATCATTAGTGTGTAAAAACTGTTAAATGTGCTAAATTTTTCTAAATTGTTTAGAAAAGAGAGAGGGGAAAAAGTGATTGTTTCCGGTAAAATATACTGTCCTATTATTTTATTTTATTTTTTATCATCACAGGCCTATTTACCATCTCTGATAGGCTATTTTTGTTATGGCGGTCTTATAATAAGTGGTCTTAAAATAAGTGGTCTTAAGATAATTGGAAAAAAAACTTTAAGCAGCAAACTACCCCTTTAAGTACTTTTTAAAGAAAAGATCATTTAACATCGAGCCATCCATCCATTATCTGAACCACTTGGTCAAATCAATTTCTTTGGTGAAATGAAAATGTTTAAAAATGATAAAGTACTTGGGCTTCATGAGTTCCGATCTGGACTTACATCATTTTTGTTTTACATGCCTTACATATGGAGGAGGTGTTGTCAGTGCCATTCCCGTGTTTAATATTCATGAAACCAAAACTGCTCTAAACGCTTGCCTTTCAACCTGATTGGTACCCGTTACGTTCCTTAAGGTGTCTGCGTGGCATGTGTATATCGTTATTGAATCGAAGTGTCACATCGCAATGACTCTTACAATCGATGTATCGGCACACCCCCATTCTTGGTTTTTTTTCCTTACGAATTTACAACTCTGTCATTATGAACTTGTAATCTGTTTCAGATAAATCGTATTAACCATGCCAGGGAACAAGGCTGGAAAAATGACTTAATGTTAATTATTGGGAGCCCAGAGAGGAAGGTACTTTTACGTTATATTTGCTTTTCAAAATGTATGGGTATCACTGTGGCATTTTTGTAATATAATTTGTATTCCATAGCCTACTATTTTATCACACAGAATCTGCTTTCACATCACAACATATATAAAGACCAGCAGGTGTCCTTTGTTGCCTCGGCGTTTAAATTAATGTTGCTAAGTGCCCTTTGAAGACTACATTTTACATAAGTGTAGGTATCATTTACAACACCAAAAAGCTGCTGAGGGGTGACAAACAGGCAATTGTGAATCTGACAGAAAAAGGAAGCGCCATCAGATCAACATTGTGTACCATAACCCAGAGGTCCCCAACCTTTTTTGCCACACGGACCGGTTTAATATCAGACAATATTTTCAGGGACCGGCCTTTAAGGTGTGGCGGATAAGTACAACAAAATATGATATGACCTGCATGAAAACTATGATATTTTCTAAACATACTAATAAACACGAATCATGACACGAGGAACGTCCTATTTGGCCACAACACTCTCTGATCCCTAAGGTAACATTTAAATGTGCCTTCAAAATAAGACACACCGCAAATACAAAGTGCATGAAAAATACGACCCACCATCGCCGCATATTATGCAGAGTGGGCTTGGTGCGTGGGAATCTCCAGTTGGGATAAATCTGTATTTTAAGTAGGACTCCTGATACTCTCTATTAAATGTATCCTTCTTTGTCTTGAAAGTCGTAGGCTCATCTTCTGTCTCCTCGCTGGGCCTTTACGCCTTCCCAAAGAAACTTTCTAAAGACGTTTGTTTTTTTTACTCCTTTAGCTCCCGGGTTTCATTTTCGCGGTAACCTAATCACGTGACCGAGAAGTGTTCCTTGACCTGCGTCGAGTGACATAGTGTAGATGGATGCAACATAGAATCCGGTACATTTTCAAAATAAAACCGATTCCGAAACGAATAAAATGGAAGTACAGTGAAACTCCTCTAAAACGAAATCATCACTATTCCCCCCCCCCCCCCCCTCCGTTCTAGTTGAGATGGTATAACCCAAGAGGCAAAGTGCCGCTTGCTACTGTTATTTCTTGTGTCGTTATTAAACAAACACATGACGGAAGTACAACAGAGCACGAAAGCAATGCATTCTCGCCGTATGTAATCAACTCTTATTCGAGGCTACTCCCCCCTCCGCAAACGAGCATTTTTAAACCACCTCCCTGAGGTGGGTTAAATTTGCTCCGGAGTAAGCTGTTTTCAGGGGCTACACCGGTGTAACTTTGCACGTGTGAACGCTCTACTGGGGCAGCACCGGCGTAGCACCGGAGCAAATGTTGCCGTGTGAACACCCCTATCGTCAGTGTACAAGGAAAAAAAGGGAAAGAAATATACGATTAGAATTCACTTTCACTTACATCAATTTCTTGGATAATGTCTTATTTTGCTTCCTCCTTTCATTTTGATCACTTTTACCCTCTCTTCCTGCATCGGAGCTCTTCTTGTCTTAGCTGCTTGACATCCAAAGGTCCGTTTTGGAGCCATTTTAGCAATGCAACGTTCATGCTGCGTCTGAAACTAACAATAACAAATACTTCCCGGACTACTGCGCATGTGTAAACCAGTGTGGTGGTTGCTGTTGCCGTTTCCGAACAAAGCAGTTGAGGTCGCTGTTGGATTAGACTGCGTTGTAGTGAATCTCGTCCTGAGGCAAGAGCAGAGAAAAATATTTCGTATAACGCAACAGGGGGGTTTTCGTTGTATGGGGGGCAGGAAAGTGGGAATGGTGTTAATGCATGAAGATTTTTTCACACTGGGGGGCATTGTTGCCCATGTATTTCATTGTATAGGAGTTTCACTGTAATGTATTATTTATTCTTTCTGTGCGGCCCGGTACCAAATGACCCACAGGCCGGTACCCCTGCCATAACCAATGCAACCAGTTTTGAATGTATTGAAGAAGAAATCAGAGGTTGAATCATGAGACTGGGGAAAATGACAACAATTGATGACAACATTGTGAAAGTGGCATGGCAAGATTGGCCATGGCAAGGTCGCACCCCCCCCCACCCCCCACCCCCTCCGTTCTAGTTGAGATGTGACACTGTGCAGTACTCGTGCTCTATGCAAGGTTTATAAATAGAGTCACACGTTCAACATTAGACCACTGTAACAAACAAGCCCGCGCAATCAGAGGAAGGATGTCAACGCTGCTCACAGGGATAGTCAATCGGCTGAAAGCTGTCAATCTCCGTTTGAGAAACTGCAAAGACGCAAGCTGGGAGAGGCGACGAGAACCTGCAAAAACTACAATTAAATTGTTAAATCAACTCCACCAAAGAGACACACGGAGGAAGGGGCGTGAACGCTGTCTAAACTCAGCCGAAGTGGAATGAAGAAAACACAAGTCAAGGAATGAATAATCAAAAAGGAATCAATAACCATACCTTTTGTTGGAAAAGTTAGAGAGTAGCTTGACCACACAAGGTCTCAAACAAAACAAGACGCTACAACATTGCTCATCACAAACAAAACAAACCACGACCAACATGGTCACGGAGCTACCAGCGATGCTACGTCGATGTCGATTATTTTTCCTTCCGGGGAGTACAATTTGTATTCAGCGGTATGCGAATGACTCTCCAGAAGAAAAGAGGAAACAAACCACTGGTGACCGACCCATCATGAGTCATCCAAGGGTCTCAGATGTTTTTTGTTGTTGGTTTTTTTATATACAGTCAAACCTTGGTTTTCGTCCATAATACGTTCCAGAGGGCTGTTCGAAAACCGAAATTGTTCGAAAACCGAAACACGCTCTTTTTAAAATTAAAATGTTGACTGAACACGTCTGCTCACAATGAAAAGCAAGGAGTGACGCTTCCTCGTGTAAGGATGGCAAGAGGAATCAAATGGTGCATTCATGTATGCTGGGTTTGTTCGAGAACCGAAATTTGTTCGTCATCCGAGGCATAAAAAAAAAAATCGAAATTTTGGGTCGAAAACCGAATTGGTCGATAACCGAGACGTTCGAAAACCGAGGTTTGACTGTGTGTGTGTTTCATATATGGATCCATCCATCTTCTACCGCTTATCCGGGGCCGGGTCGCGGGGGCAGCAGCTTTAGCAGGGAAGCCCAGACTTCCCTCTCCCTAGCTACTTCTTCCAGCTCTCCCCGGGGGGTCCCGAGGCGTTCCCAGGCCAGCTGGGTGACATAGTCTCTCCAGCGTGTCCTGGGTTGTCCTCGGGGTCTCCTCCCGGTGGGACATGCCCGGAAAACCTCACCAAGGAGGCATTCAGGAGGCATCCGAATCGGATGCCCAAGCCACCTCATCTGGCTCCTCTCGATGTGGAGGAGAAGCGGCTCGACTCTGAGCCCCTCCCGGATGACCGAGCTTCTCACCTTATCTCTAAGGGAGAGCCCGGACACCCTGCGGAGAAAACTCATTTCGGCCGCTTGTATCCGGGATCTCGTTCTTTCGGTCACGACCCATAGCTCGTGACCATAGATGAGGGTTGGAACGTAGATCGACCGTTAAATTGAGAGCTTCGCCCTTTGGCTCAGCTCCTTCTTTACCACGACAGACCGATACAACGTCCGCATCACAGCAGATGCTGCACCGATCCGCCTGTCGATCTCTCGCTCCCTCCTGCCCTCATTCGTGAACAAGACCCCGAGATACTTAAACTCCTCCACTTGGGGCAAGATCTCCTCCCCGACCTGGAGTGGGCACTCCACCCTTTTCCGACTGAGGACCATGGTTTCAGATTTGGAGGTGCTGATCTTCATCCCAACCGCTTCACACTCGGCTGCGAAACGCTCCAGTGAGAGTTGGAGAGCCCTGCTTGAAGGAGCCAACAGTACCATATCATCTGCAAAAAGCAGAGATGCAATCCTGAGGCTACCAAAACGGACCCCCTCAACGCTTCGGCTGCGCCAAGAAATTCTGTCCATAAAGGTGATGAACAGAATCGGCGACAAAGGGCAGCCTTGGCGGAGTCTAACCCTCACTGGAAACGATTCCGACTTATTGCCGGCAATGCGAACCAAACTCTGACATCGCCAGTATAGGGACCGAACAGCCCGTATCAATGGGCTCAGTACCCCATACTCCCGAAGCACCCCCCACAGAACTCCCCGAGGGACACGGTCAAACGCCTTCTCCAAGTCAACAAAACACATGTAGACCGGTTGGGCGAATTCCCACATACCCTCGAGGACCCTACTAAGGGTGTAGAGCTGGTCCACTGTTCCACGGCCGGGACGAAATATATATATATATATATATATATATATATATATATATATATATATATATATATATATATATATATATATCCATCCATTCATCCATTTTCCGAACCGCTTGATCCTCACTAGGGTCGCGGGGGGTGCTGGAGCCTATCCCAGCTGTCTTCGGGCAGTAGGCGGGGGACACCCTGAATCAGTTGCCAGCCAATCGCAGGGCACACAGAGACAAACAACCATCAACGCTTACACTCACACCTAGGGACAATTTAGAGCGTCCAATCAGCCTGCCATGCATGTGGGTTTTTTCTATTTGTATTTGTTTTTTGTTTTTTTGCTCATGAACTTTACCAGGGGAAGGAAAAGGGGGAAGTTGACTCCAGCTCCTCCATTGAAAGAGTCCTGTTGCATAACAACAGAGAAAATCTGATTTAAATTTTTCATCTGTCAGTTTTATTTCTAATTCTCTGGTTGATTTTGGAATACCAATTCAGGTAAACCTTTTTCTGTTTAAAAAAAATGAAAAGGTGGCGTGTAACATTGTCATTCAAAAGGTGTAATTTCTGGACTGCCGGATTGGTCGCTATATCGGCAAATGCAGAATCACAACCAATCCGTGTTCGCCTTCCTAAACCCCATCCATCCATCCATTTTCCGAACCGCTAGATCCTGACTAGGGTCGCGGGGGGTGCTGGAGCCTATCCCAGCTTTCTCTGGGAAGAAGGCGGGGGACACCCTGAATCGGTTGCCAGCCAATCGCAGGGCACACAGAGACGAACAACCATCCACACCCACACTCACACCAAGGGAAAATTTAGAGTGTTCAATCAGCCTGCCATGCATGTTTTTGGAATGTGGGAGGAAACCGGAGCACCCCGGAGAAAACCCACGCAGGTCCGGGGAGAACATGCAAACTCCACACAGGGAGCTGGAATCGAACCTGCACTGTGAAGCCGACGTGCTAACCACTGGACTACCGGGCCGCCCCTTCCTAAACCCCTTTCCCGCGGACTCTGAATGGTTTTGGGCGAGGGATGTAGTGTATTGAAATTACTCTCGTATGTAGTCTGTATGAAACAAAATGCCGAATGTTATCGAGACTCATGTCGAAACTAAAGTGCGTCAGACAGATGCGGATCAAGTTTCGATGGGACTGGTTGGATAGAAAGCTGACGATGTCCCCAGTAGGAACCAGTAAAGAGGAACCATTGTCTGTGCTTGTGTCGGATTTCGTGAAAAAGCTCGATGTCGCTGGTAAAGCTCTGTGTACAGTGTGTAACGATGTCATTGTATACGGATCGAGAGGATGGAAAGCTTTACAGAGTCACGCAACCTCGGTGAAACACAGAAAACAGACATTTCCACTGAAAAGTAAACTAAAATGTATTATTATTATTGTTATTATTACTCGATCTCAAGCGCGTATGAATTGGACAGGAAGCAGAAGAAAGCAAGGCTGTAGCATGTGAAAAAACAAGAGGTGTTGGCTAAAAAGAGTGAAAAAGATGGAGAGGACCAACAAGCTTTTAGCTCATGCTAAAAAGCATAAATTGAAGAGAAGATAAACATTCTACATCATGAAACTGTACATAGTTGTATACTGTCAATAAACACCCACTTTATAGGATAAAATGCATTCATAACCCATATACAGTCAAACCTCGGTTTTCGGACGTCTCGGTTCTCGTACAATTCGGTTTTTGAACTAAAATTTCGAGTTTTTTATGCCTCGGATGACGAACAAATTTCGGTTCTCGAACTAACTGAGTGCACTTGAATGCGTCACTTCACTCCTCTCGGCTTCGCTACCTCGTGTAGCAACGCTAACTCGTGTAGCTTCGCGAGGTAGCGAAGCCGAGAGGAGGTAGCAAAGCCGAGAGGAGTGAAGTGATGCTCCCTCGTGTCGCGGCGCTCCCCTGTGTCTCGTCGCTACACAGGAAGCGACCATTGTGAGCAGACGTTTTTGTATTGTTCAATAAAAAAAAGCAGACGTGTTTGGTGAGACGCTTCTGTTAGGACTAGTGAAATCCCTCTCTTTTCATAATGGTTTGCCCTGGCAGCACAGGGGAGGGGGGGGGGGGCGTGCGTTTGTTTGCAGCCGCACATAATGAACACTCTGGTGTCCGGTGTCTCATTATTATGCAATAATCTTACAGAAACAGCTTGTGAGCAGACGAGTTTGTATTGTTCGATTAAGAATGTTTTTTTTTTTAAAGCAGACGTGTTTGGTGAGAACTACGTAATATTGGACTGTTATTTTTGCATCGTGTATCAGCCCCTAATCATGGCACCAAAGAAAGCAAGTGGAAGTGGTGAACCTGGTGAAGAAAAGATGAAAATAGTGTGCAAAACTATAGAATTTAAGAAAGATTTAATCGCAAAATATGAGTCAGGTGTGCGTGTGTCTGTGTTGGCGAAGGAGTTCGGGATGACGAAATGCCCCGCCTACGGCCTGCTGACAGCTGGGAGAGGCGCACGCCCCACGACAGATAGAGAGAGAGAGAGATGTTCCTTCAATTTTTATGTTACTATGTTAATGTTAAAATTGGTCATCTCCCATTACATTTGTACAGTTTATGGTGTGAAATTGTAAAAAAAAGTGGTTTAAAAAAGTTGTTTTCGTGACTTGGAACGGATTAAAACATTTTACATTGATTTCAATGGGAAACATGGTTTCGGTTTCCGAACAATTCGGT
Organism: Hippocampus abdominalis; assembly: GCA_018466805.1. Taxonomy (NCBI): domain Eukaryota; kingdom Metazoa; phylum Chordata; class Actinopteri; order Syngnathiformes; family Syngnathidae; genus Hippocampus; species Hippocampus abdominalis. Next base: position 185,663 of record CM031701.1, on the reverse strand, counting down.
TTCGGAACAGTCTTCTGGAACGGATTAAGTACGAAAACCGAGGTTTGACTGTATAGTAAACAGTTTGGGACTTCACTATCACTGTATGAGGTAAGAATCAAAGGCTTTTTATCACATTTACACAACATTTTATGAATATAAGCAATGAACAAATCTTAAATATGGCAGGGAATGTGTTTCCTTTTTTAGTTTTGATTTTGAGTTACATGTTGGTGCTCACCAGGAATGCATAAGCAAAATTGCACAAAGGCCTATGTCAAATTTTCACTTGAATGAATGGTGAACAATCTATAAAGTGCCAATTTTGTAAGCAAATAGGGAATGGTATTTCAACTAAAATTGTAAAATGTTGTTGATCAAATTAATGGTTTTAAGGCTTTAAAATCTCTAAAACCCATTAGCTTCCGGGGGCTATGCCCCTTCATCCCCCATCCGGGGCGTTGCCCTTGCACCCTACTCGGGGCCTTTTTTCATCACTAGCCACTCTCATCCTTGCGTATTTTCCGCACTAAAAGGTGCTCTGGATTATGGGGTGCACCTTCATTGAATGGCTTATTTTGTAATTTTTTTCATTTACTGGATGCACCGCACTTAAGGGCGCACATCATCCGCTAGATGATGACTACAATGCATCCACTAGATGGAGCTACGCTCAAAGAAATGCCAACAGAACTGTAGCAAGCCACTCGAGTGAAGTGCGCCTCAGCAGTCCATAGTCCGCTGCTCTCTGCTGTGCGCGCATGACCACGAACGCACGTGGTTCAACCAATCAGCGCCGACGCAACCCACGTCATAGATCAAAGACGCTTTGAACAAACGACAATATCAATAGCTAAAATAGATTAGCTGTTGAATGATGTTGCTCCAGAACGATCAAATGTCAGTAAAACTTATTTATTAAAGCAGCGACACAGTTCATTTAACCAACAGCAAGTTATAACATTGACTCATTAACATTGAACTCTCTTGTCGCTGCTCTATTTCCGTGTTCAACTGCGTAACCCGATCGCCTTACGTTTGAACTCTGGTTGTAAGCATGTCTCTAGCATGGGGCCATTTTGGGTCGACATATTACCGTAATAACCATACACAAGGCGCATCGGATTTTAAGGCGCGCTGTAGGCTTTTAAGTGCGCATTTTAATGTGGAAAAGACGGGTACCGTCATGGTTGTTTTAAAGTGCTCTATAATCACAGTTGAATTGAATTGGGTTTTGGCAGTCTCTGGTCTTCAGCTAACCTAACATGCTTGTTTTTGGAATGTGTGAGGCTGCCGGAGTATCAATAATAATAATAATAATAATGATCATAAATGGGGTTGTTTTTCTTGGAGTTTTCTTTTTTTGAGGGAGTAAGATACAATGCCTCCAGGTGACCCATGCAAGCACGATTGGAAGAGTTTTGTAAAGTATGGATGTACTGTATGTGTGAACCTTGTGTTTTGTCCTTCATACTAAGTGTTATTTAGGTGGTGGAAAGAGAGCTGCAGTTGTTGGCCCTTGTCCTGTCCCGAGCTTTATTCCGGTCTCTGTAATGAGCAGAAATCCTTATGAACACTACTATTCTGCACTTGACCAAATGGCTAAACAACAATCAAACGAGGTGGGAATCAGCAGGGAGGGATCAGCTGAGCCAGGCACTCTTATTCGGTAATTTCTGATGTTTACTATCATTCGCAATATTAAATATGGATTGACAGTGTTGCATCTGTTTGCAAGTCATGTGCCAGCCGCTGCCGGCCCAGTGCTTCCCAATGGCCCTGCCCCACTCATAAACCCTGATGCAGTCAAAAGAGAACTACAGAGATTGCAGCACAATTCAAAACAAACCCATTTGAGCAGGTATATTACCCAGCTTTATTCAATCAATGTCAAAGCCATTAAAATTTCTCTTGCTCTTTGCGCTTACCGTATTGTGTTTTTAGACGAAAGAGTCACATTCCTGTTGAGCGGGCATATCAGGTTGAGGAGTTTTTACAGCGCAAAAGAGAAGCCATGCTCAACAAAGTCCGAGCCGAAGGACAGTTGGTACGTGGTTTGATGATGTACTTCACTCTCTTACATTTTTTTGCTTTTAAAAAATGTTTTTTTTATAAATCCTACTTCATAGATTTCACTAATCACTGGTTCTTTTTGGAATTTAACCCCTGCGATAAACAAGGGATTACTGTACTTTACAAATGTTGCGGTTTCAAATGATAACAGAACTACAAAACCCCAATTCCAATGCATTTGGAAACATAACTAAAAACAAAATGCAATGATTTCCAAATCCTTTTCTCAACCTATATTCAGTTCAGTAGACTACAAAACAAGGTACAGTATTTAAAATTTAAACTAAATACAGAAGACAAAAACAACATAAAAGCAGACCTCTTTAAGAACTCTTGCAGACGGCTGCCAATCATTCATGATGCTCTCAAACGTGTAATTTACCCTAGTCCTGGGGCACTAACTTGCCCCCGGATTATCACAGATGCTGGCTTTTGCACTTTGAGTTTTGAACAGTCCGAATGTTCCTCTTTGGCCCGGAGAACACAATTCCAAAAATAATTTGCGCCTACACCTGCCCCCCACACCTTGTCATATCTTGTCTTTGAGGTGTATTAAATTGAATATAGTTTGAAAATAATTTGCAAATAATTGTTTTGCCTTTAATTACATTTTATACAATGTCCAACTTCAATTCGGCAAAATTTAACAAGGCATCTTTTAAAATCCAAGTGATGAGCTGAAAGCTCAAAAACAGGCATGTCCAGCTCTGGGCCTGGAGGGCCACTGTCCTGCCTGTTTTCCAGCTCTCTGGGCTGCAACACACCTGATTCAGATGATCAGCTCATCAGCCAGCTTTGAAGCAGCATGCGAACGATCTTGATTATTTGAATCAGGTGTGTTGCTCCTGGGAGAGCTAGAAAACAGGCAGGACAGCGCCCCTTGAGGACCGACTTTGGACACCCCTGCTCTAAAATCACAACTGTAGCTGATTACGCTCTGTAATTGTTACTTGCATCACAGTTTGAAAGAAATCATTGACATTTGTTTAAAAAGCCCCAAGTTGAAAGTATTGAGCACAAATTAAAGGGATGTCAGCTTTAACTTTTGGTTGAATTGAAGGGTAAACAGGGTACTCAGCAATACGGGGCATCAATCTATGAAGGCCAAGTTGGTTCAGCTCGGTTTACAAGGCCCCAAGTCAACAAAGAGGAGGAGGTAGGAGCATGAGCCAAAACAATCATTTTCCCGCTACCACCCAACACATCTGGCATGGCTTGTCTTCCATCATACATCTTCACTTCCATACGTGTGACTCAACAACATTTCAACCAAGGAACTGAGGTCCTTTCACAACTATTCTTACACATTTCATATCCCGCTTTATGATTTTAGCCCAAAAATAAATTCAATAATGTTTTTGTCTCCTCTTCAGTTCTGGTTTTGTCCTATTGTGTTCATGTTCTGTTTTCAGTTGTGTTTTGGAACTGTTTTGCTATGAACATACATATTTACACTATTTTAGATGTTGGTTGTTTAGGTGTTGATCTTATTTAATAAAGTCCAGTCCTAGAGGGCCGGTATACTGGAGGTTTTATACAGTATGTGTCCCTTCTCCAACATACTTGATTCAAGTGATCAGCTCATCAGCAAGCTCCGAGGAAGTTGGCTGGCGATCCTGATCATTTGAATCGGATGTGTTGGAGCAGAGAGACATATAAAACATCAAGGCTATCTGCCCTCGAGGACTGGAGTTGCTCACCCCTGATTCATACTGTATCCCCCATTATAATTTACATATGTTGTCAGGAATACTTAACAAGACTCAGACAGATCCGCTTGCAGAATTTCAATGAGCGCCAGCAGATCAAAGCCAGACTTAGGGGAGAAAAGGTATGTTGGTTATATGGACATTTTTATGTGAGATGATTAATTCGAGCTCTTCAGCTTTGAAAATATTTTACTCTCTAATGTGTTTCAGTTTGATAGTGATGGTTCAGACAGTCAGGAGTCATCTGAGGGGGCTGAACAGAAGAGGAAAAAGATAGTGGCTTTTAAAGTGAGTCCGCTTGGAGTGAAATAAAACTAAAAATTGTTGATGCAGAGATGACTGTTTAAACTCATGAAGAGTTTATTGAACAATGATGAAAGGGCCAATTTATGGCAATTTTGGAGTGGATTTTGAAATGAACATCAATATGGTTTAAAAAAATCAATTGAAATGTTATTAATAATTTAAATGCATTTTCCATAGACGTTAGCATTTTTTTTTCCAGTTCCAAAGAAGTTAGACTCTTTCAGCTCCAGTCTTAAAAATACAATAATCACTTTTAGATAAACCATTTAGAAATTATGTTGTACATTCCAGGCCCAAGCTAATGCCCGTGCTGCTTTACTAAAAGAGCAACTAGAAAGGAAGCGAAGAGAGGCTAATGAAAGAGAAAAGCAGGCATGGGATGACCATGTAAGTACTTTCACTCTGTTTTCTTCTGTGCAATGGCTTGGAGATATCTATATGTGTACCGAGTAGAAACCCAGTCTAATCTTGGTGCATCTATCAATTATGGAAGATTGCAGTTCAGGAAGACAGTGTTTGCATGGCAGCCGTACCACCTACCTCTCAACCTACAATTGTCAAAACGTCATCAGCCTTCCCAGAATCTGAACCCCCGCCTCCTGTTATCTCCATGACTGTTGCCCTGAATAATGTTGGAGCGGTTCGTATACATATCAAACAACACTGCAAACTATTGCTCCCTTGTCCTATTCCGTTCAGATTTGCACTTTGTGTTTTGCAGAATGCTCCATTAAAAAATAATCTGTCTGGCATAGTCAGTCAGGTGTGTTTATTTGTGATCATTATTTTTCAGAAGTTTACAGAAGATTACAATTACGTATTTTTACCCCTGGGTTAGAGTGAGAAGAAGCAGATCTTAAACGGGCTTAATCAGACTCCAAAAGCTCCGAGCCCTGTGGATGAAGTGTTGGAGTTGGCACCCACTGCACCCAAATTGGAGATCCATGCTTCCCAACAGAAACTGCTTGAAACAGAGAACCTTCCTTCCATGGAAGAACGAAAGAAATGGGATCCAGCAGAACTGCCTGTGCTTCCTACCTCTCAGCCAACCCTGGAAGACCTCTGTACTACTGCATCTAGTGAGTTAATAAGACCAAACTTCTATTCATTTCCATGTAATCGCTCTTTCTGTTGTGTAACGCATAATATACAGCAGAGTGTAATGTGACTTTAAGTATAATAATTTAAGATCACATGAGACATATATATGTATAAAATATTTGAACCTTGACTTTATGATCTTTGTTTGCAGGTCTTCATTATCAGTTGTTGCTGCCTTTTTATATGATCACTCATAGAAAATGATAGTGCTTCTGTCTTACTGTGAGTTTAAAGAAATATGTATTTTATTCGTTCCCCTGATATTCACCTGGCTGCTTCACTGTCTCCAGGGGATCGCCCACCTTCTGGTGGAGACAGGAAGAAATGGGATGAGGGACTTCCATTTGTCTTCTCTGTTGCCCAACAAACTCTCGAGGAGACATGCATTCCAACAATCGGTGAGTTACTGTCAAATCTCTATTTACGCTTCATGGTTCAAGTGAACCAATTCTCTTGCAGGGTTTTGTAAATTTACCTTTAATCCTAACTTTTCAAAGACAAGTCACATAGATCAATTCAGTCATCGCTCACAAGTGTACTTATAGCAGTCTACACAGCATAGAGTCACTTAATTATTTGGTATGGAAAGTTCTCCTGACTTAGATCACTTGGCATGAGGCATGGTGTGGCAGGTTGTTTCTGAAGCAGGAGCTCTTTTTTATCACCATCTTTCATTTTACGAACTTCCTGGCAAGCTCAGTTGCACGATGCACCAGGAACTTCACACCTCTCTCCTTCACTCTGATGCATGTCTGATACATTGAAGCACATGAGTGTTCTCCTGTGTTGATCATGTTGCAAAATACAGAGACTGGCCATCTTCATCTTCCGGAATGCACTATCACACCTTCTCATCAAAGCTGTGGATCCCACACTTCATGGTGTTGTTGTTAAAGACGGTGTTAGCCTTTCTCTTGCTATTATTCCCAGTCTCAATTTTGCTGTGCAACGTGCTAAATTGGCAGAGCTTTTTTTTTTTTGTAGATAGAACAAGAAACGTGTAGCCTCATTTTTATATTATTATATTAGCAGCGTGCTCCTGAAATGCACCAAACTAAGGCGCCACAGACAAATTTAAACCGCATGAAAATACATCACTCACCATGCCACTAAATTGCTGCATTTTGTGCAGAACTGGCTTCGTGCATTATATCTTTTGTAGTCACTTTTCAAAATAAAATGTTTTTCATCCATTTACAGTTGCAAGAAAAAGTGTGTGAACCCTTCGGAATTACCTAGATTTTCTGCTTAAATTGGTCATTAAATGTGTTCTGATCTTCGTCTGCTTGAACTAATACCACACAAACAGTTACAGTCAAACCTCGGTTTTTATCCATAATCCATTCCACAGAAGGCTGTTCGAAAACCGAAATTGTTCGAAACGCGAAACCACGCTCTTTTTAATTAAAATAAAAATGTTTATTTAACACGTCTGCTCACAATGGAAAGCAACACGAGGAAGCGTCGCTTTCTCGTGTAGGGAAGGCGAGAGGAGTCAAATGGTGCATTCAAGTGCGCTCAGTTTGTTTGAGAAGCGAAATTTGTTCGTCATCCAAGGCATAAAAAACTCGAAATTTTTGGTCGAAAACCGAATTGGTCGAGAACCGAGACGTTCGAAAACCGAGGTTTGACTATATGTTTTCATGTTTTTATATTGAACACTGTGTAAACATTCACAGTGCAAGGTGGAAAAAGTATATGAACCCTTAGGCTAATGAGCAAATTGGAGTCAGAAGTCGGCAACCTGGAGTCCAATCAATGAGACAAGATTGAAGATGTTGAGTAAACCTGCCCTGCCCTATAAAAAAAAAAACCCACCAGTTTGGATTTTGCTACTCTCAAGGCGCATCGTCTGATGTGAACTATGCCTCACACAAAAGAGCTCTCAGAATACCTACAATTAAGGGTTGTTGACATGCATAAAACTGGTAATGGTTAAAAGCCTTGATGTCCATCAGTCCACGGTGAGACTATTAATCTATAAATGGAAAAAGTTCAGCACTGTTGCTACTCAAACTAGGAGTGGCCATCCTATGAAGATGACTGCAAGAGCACATTGCAAAATGCTCAGAGAATCCTAGAGTGTCAAAGACTTACAAAAATCTCTGGCTTAAGTCAACATCTCTGTGGAGGAATCTGCAATACGCATAACACTGAGAATGGAGTTCATGGGAGGACACCACATTGGCTGTCCAAAAAAACATCGCTGCATGTTTGAAATTTGCAAAAGATCATGTGAATGTTCCCCAGCACTACTGGCAAAATATTCTGTGGACAGATGAATCCAAAGCTGAGTTGTTTGGAAGAACACACAACACTATGTGTGGAGAAAAACAAGCACAGCATACAAACATCTAAACCTCTTCCCAACTGTAAAGTATGGTGGAGAGGACATCATGGTTTGGGGCTGTACGGCTAACTCAGGACCTGGACAGATTGCTGTCATTGAAGGAAAAATTAATTCCCAAGTTTACCAAGACATTTTGCTCAAAAGCTTAAGGCCATCTGTCCACCAATTGAAGCTCAACGGAAGATGGGTGATGTAACAGGACAACGCACGCTTAATGTTTACACTGTGTGTTCAATAAAAATACATTCAAACATATTTTTTGCGTGGTAATAGTTCAAGCGTCTGTGTTTGTCTATTTTGTGACATGAAGATCAGAACACATTTTATGACCAATTTATGCACAAATCTAGGTAATTCCCAAGGGGCCACATACTTTTTTTCTTGCAACTGCATATAAATAAACTGGGAATACTGTAAGTTTGTTGAGTTGAGGGGTAGAGACTGTGAAAGGATGAAAAGTGAGTGTCTGGCCTCTGTCATCGGGATGAAGGCTGCTCTTCAGGGCCGTCGCTCCCTATGTGCAGAGGACACACTCACTTGCAGAGGGGGTGCATTGTGATGGCATTGGGTGAACATTTCACTTTTACATATATAATATCCAGATCATTGCTTTTACAAGTGAATGACATGGCTGGGAAGTCATTGTTTGTTGTGTGGGCCAGTCATGGTTTAAAAAAAAAAAACGGAATACCTACAGTACATCATCGCATGCACATTCCAGTGATAATTTTACAGTTTACCGCCAGCGAGTCCCAGGGACTCGCTGATCAGAAAAGTATGAATCCCATTATGCATTTAGAGAGTCCCAAATTTCGAATTCTGAAATGGTCTACTTATTCAATTGCATATGATAATAACACAAACAACAACAATATACATACAATTATAAACACATGCTGCAAAAATGTAAATAATTCAGTAGCAGGCCTGAGGATTTCGGAAATTCATGGTAACCGTTTTTCGGTTCCATCTGATTACCCAAAGGGAAACCACGGTTACTAATTTTGGGTTCCGTAAACGTTCATCATGGGAACCCATTTTTCTATTTTGACTGATATTGAATAATCAAGAATTCTGAAACTCCAAAGTATAATGTTTCAAGGGTAAATGTTTGAAAACTATGCATTAACAATGAACATTACATTAGCAGCTGTGTACTCCAGGTTTATCCCAAAAAAATAAATGGATCAAAATATGATGTACCGGTACTCATATGGCATCATGAATACAGCATACCACAAAATCAGAGTATTTTTTCCAATCTCACACTGCAAAGATTAATTTACTGGCAATCATTAATACAGGTAAGTATGTGCCTTGACATCCTCTTCCCAAGATGATGCATGTGTAATCTACTATCAATTTGACGAAAGAATCTCCCACAGTCATCATTAATTTACATTTAATTAACATAAGCATCACATCACAGGTGAGTTTTGTGATATGCCCTTCGGACGATTCATACGAAAAATCACACTGACATTCCCATTTCTTAAATGCAGTAATTAGTAGACCTTTGTGAGTTTTTTTAGCCGCCATCTCAAACTTTCATTCGCGTGATTCCTCAGTTTGCGGAGTAAAATAACAATCCGCTTCGCACATAACGTTCTGTCCCCCCCCATCCCCTGAAAACAAAACAAAACTAATGTAAATTAGAAGAAACACACTCACACACCACACTACAAACACACATACAGGCACAGTGAAATCGCATTCATCACACAGGAGAGTTTAGATCGCGTACAGTCAACTCGTGTGTTTGTTTGTTTAATAATGACACAAGTCACGATGGCGTTTGACTGATGCTTTAGTAGCATGAATGGCAACTGGCAACAACAGTAGCAAGCGGTACCTTGCCTCTTGGGTTATACCATTTTAACTAGATAGTCCCCAAACATCTTTTATGGTTAAACGATTTTTCGGTACCGTCAAATGACGCCACGGAAACGACACGCTACCGATGACGACAGTTACCGTGAAATCCTCAGGCTCGCCGTAGTTTTTTTTTGACTGAGAAATTTCCTTGCGTCTCAAAAACGCACATTATTTGGAAATGTGCGTCCCGCGGGAAAATTATGCGTCGAGGACGCGGGACGCAGAGGTAACGAGATGGCTGAAATTCGCATGCACATGTGTGACATTACAGTACAGTGAAACTCCTCTTCAACGAAATCATGTTTGCAGCAAGAAATTTTTCACAACAGGGGGTTTTTCACTGTAGCAAATTTGATCTCAGATGTAAACACACACACACACACAAACGTATGTGTACACGCACACACAATCTTATGTGTACTCTTTATTTTTATTCCAATAGTGCATAAGTATGAGCACACACTTATTTAACACTTAATATAGTCAGTGTAAAAACAAAAAAAGGGAAAGAAATTGCGAAATGTACGATCAGCATTCACTTTCACTTACATCAATTTCTTGGATAATGTCTTTTACTTTGCTTCCTCAGTCTTTCATTTTGATCACTTTTACCCTCTCTTCCAGCGTCAGAGCGCTTCTTGTTTTAGCTGCTTGACATCCAAAGGTCCGTTTTGTAGCCATTTTAGCAAAGCAACGTTCATGCTGCGTCTGAATCGAGCAATAACAGATACTTCCTGGACCCGGTGGCTTTTTCTTTCCACCATCTCACTGTCTCTAACTCAACCTCGCCTCGATCACCACCCAAGACAGCGTTGCTCAGCTGATGTCATGCAATGAACTTTTAAAGCCAGCCACGGGACGCATCGTAGTCCTCGATGGCCATAGTTAGCGCGGTGGAACTCGCCTTCTCTCTAATTAGCGCACCAGTTAGCGTAAGCGTTTTAGCATGATAACAAGTAAAGCATTCCAGGAAACGTTCGTTTATTTGAATGTCCTTCGAGCCATAAGCAATTTACTCTGAGCAGCTAATCGGATGCATTCCACGCTATCTTCCACGGATCAAGCTACAGTATCTACACACATAGACAGTGAGGTCCCTCTTGGCCAATCGGAGGCCAGGATGATGCTCGGTAAGCCAATGGCAAGAGCAGCTATGAGTATGTTGTGTTCAGGAAACTCGGAGCTGTGTAAACCAGTGTGGTGGTTGTGTTTGCCGTTTCCGAACGAAGCAGTAGAGGTTGCTGTTGGATTAAACTTTGTTGTAGTGAATCTCTCGCGAGGCAAGAGCAGAGAAAAAGATTTCGTATAAAGCAACAGGGTTTTTTTTCGTCGTATGGGGGGCAGGAGAATGGGAATGGTGTTAATGCATGAAGATTTTTTCACATTAGGGGGTATTTTCGCCCATGTAGGTTTCGTTCTAGAGGAGTTTCACTGTATTGTGTTTGTGCTTGCTTGCTCACGTACACTGACATGCTTCCCTCAACGCATTTCATTCGTATGGCCGGTAAAAATGCCAGAAACAGTTTTTCACGCCAGGCCACCCATGCTTGGATGAGAAACTTATGCCCCTGGAATATGCACTTTCTCATTCAAATATCCGTCAATAAGTAAGTTTTTGCTACTTTCCGTATTGAGGTATTTTATGCAGTTATGGTATCAAAGTTAAAATGTTGGTATCGTGACGACATTACACGGAAGATTGAAGAATATAAATTAATATGCAGCACAAATCCATTCTAAGAGCGGGATTATATTCCCTGATAAAATGTGTTTGTTTCCATTCTCAGAACAAACAGTGGGTGAGGTGATACAGATGGGTGTACTCCAGGGTGAAGTTCAAAGGAAGCTATGGGGAGTGAGTCCAGACTGCCAGATACTCAAAGTACTTCATGAGGCAGAAGTTCAGCCACTCACCGAGCTGTTGGAAACAGTCGGCGTCTGCGAAGAGGCTTCCCCAAGCCCCGGTTAGTATACACTCCCACTTGAAAAAGCACATGGGGTTTCAATTCCATCTGAATTCCAAGGCCAATGCTAATGAAAACATTTGTGAGATCATCATAAAAAAAACAATTATAATTACTACTGGTCAGTGGCTGTTTATTTAGTTATTGTATTTTTTGTTAAACCTCTTTATATCAGTTTCAGTTTGGGTTTGTTATCACTCCAATAAATTAGCACTCCATTTACGAACAGTTGAAACCAATTGGCTTGTGGGTGTGCCTGTGTATGTGAGGTCTGTCAAAATACATTTGTTTTTTCATAAAAATTCAATCTTAGAAATGGATATCCACTGTCTGTGACAATGCTTTTTTGCCTATACAGTCAAACCTCGGTTTTCGTACTTAATCCGTTCCAGAAGACTGTTCGGAAACCGAAACCATGTTTCCAACAACGGCGGAGGCGGCTGCCGATCCGCGGACCACGGCGTGTTGGCCGGCCTGGCTGGGTCGGCTAGTGCTCCTCGCGACGCCGATGTTGCCGGCGTCAACTATTTAAAACCGCATATTCAGTTTAAATTTTCATTTATTATTTATAGTTTATCTGTGGTTTTATTGTTCTTGTTTGATTGTAAAGTGTCCTTGGGTGTTTTGAAAGGCGCTTGTAAATGAAATGTATTATTATTATTATTATTTCCCATTGAAATCAATGTAAAATGTTTTAATCCGTTCCAAGTCAAGAAAACAACTTTTTTAAACCACTTTTTTTTACAATTTCCCACCATAAACTGTACATGTCATGGGAGATGACCAATTTTAACATTAACATAGTAACATAAAAATTGAAGGAACATCTCTCTCTCTCTATCTGTCGTGGGGCGTGCGCCTCTCCCAGCTGTCAGCAGGCACTAGGCGGGGCATTTCGGCATCCCGAACTCCTTCGCCAACACAGACACACGCACACCTGACTCATATTTTGCGATTAAATCTTTCTTAAATTCTTTAGTTTTGCACACTATTTTCCTCTTTTCTTCACCAGGTTCACCACTTCCACTTGCTTTCTTTGGTGCCATGATTAGGGGCTGATACACGATGCAAAAATAACAGTCCAATATAACGTAGTTCTCACCAAACACGTCTGCTTTTTTTAAAAAACATTCTTAATCGTCCGTAAACAAACGCACGCCCCCCCCCCCCCTCCCCCGTGCTGCCAGGGCAAACCATTATGAAAAGAGGGGGATTTCACTAGTCCTAACAGAAGCGTCTCACCAAGCACGTCTGCTTTTTTTTTTTGAAGAATACAAAAACGTCTGCTCACAATGGTCGCTTCCTGTGTAGCGACGAGACACAAGGGAGCGCCGCGAGACGAGGGAGCGCGGCGACAGGAGGTAGCGTCACTTCACTCCTCTCAGCTTCGCTACCTCGCGAAGCTACACGAGGTAGCGAAGCCGAGAGGAGTGAAGTGACGCATTCAAGTGCGCTCAGTTAGTTCGAGAACCAAAATTTGTTCGTCATCCGAGGCATAAAAAACTCGAAATTTTAGTTCGAAAACCGAATTGTACGAGAACCGAGACGTCCGAAAACCGAGGTTTGACTGTATATTTGAGCTGTAAATTCACTTCCTGAAGTCAACCAACCTCTTCTCAGATGAGCCAAACCAGATTGTCGCAGAGCATGAAATGAGTACACCTGAAGAGGACATGAGCTCAAAGGATGGCACACCTGCCGTTATTGAAGTTCAGGTACAGACAGAATATGTTGCTCCAACAGAGGTCTCGCACCCAGAAAGTGCAAGTGACATAGAAGGACACACAAAGCCATCTAGTATTGCAGAGATCCAGGGTGAGTATTTCGTTTGATCATAGCTCGGCTGTTTAGTCAAAGTGGATTGCTGGTACAAATACAGTCTGCGTATTGTCAGATCCAGAGGATGTTGAATCAATGGTATTGGAGGACGTTCCTAAAGCATCACACACTTCAATGGAGCTGCATCACGCATGGGAGAAGCAAGACCAACCGCCACTGTAACTATTCATCTTTTTAAAACTATTTATTCTGATTGTTTTCCAGGCCTGTTATTTGTTGAAAATGTTCAATGTTGTCACTGATGGTGTAGTGCAGGAGTGGCCAACCTGCGGCTCGCAAGCCACATGCGGCTCTTTGGCCCGTTCAATGCGGCTCCCGGGCTTTCACACGACAAGCATAAAAAACGCCTCGACAGTGGCGCTGCCATTCAGAAAAGGCGCGAAAGACAACGTACTACGTCGGCCTATCATCAGTCCTGTTACTTGATTGACATAGAGGGCAACCAATCAGATGACTGAATCACCGCAATGCGCAGACGATGGCGCTAAGTGCTTAGTGCTAAGCTAGTCAGCGAATTACCTCTAATTTTAAGGCAGGGGGCCCCAATACGTCGATCGCAATCGACCGGGAGACAGTAAGTGGTGGGAGGAGGAAATGGGTGGGAAAAAATATATTTTTGTGTTTGTGTCATGAGCTTTCGTTCATGTTCGGGCCGTTCCGGCTGTTGCTCATCGTGGCGTGAGCGCATATGTGCGCTAGTGCATGGTTGGGCAACGGTGTGCGTGCGTGCGCGTGTGTGTAAGTATGTTTTCACGTGCACGATCAGGTCAATCGTGGGAAGTTGGTTGCTTCAAAAATCGATTTTTGGGCAAAATGGTGTGTGTGTGAGCGCCTGCGCGCGTGCAAGGACGGGATGCCCATGTGTATGATGTGGCTCTTTGCAGTAACATGGTAAAAAAATTGTCTCTTAGTCTCTGACTGGTTGGCCACCCCTGGTGTAGTGGTACACTTGCCTGCCTTGTGTGCGGGCAGCGTGGGATCAGTTTCCACTTAATGGCAGTGTGATTATGGGTGTGGATGATTGTCAGTCTCTATATGTGCCCTGCGACTGACTGCCAAAACGTCTGCTCACAATGGACGCTACACCAGGAAGCGAAGCCGAGAGGAGTGAAGTGACGCATTCAAGTGCGCTAAGTTAGTTCGAGAACCGAAATTTGTTCGTCATGCGAGGCATAAAAAACTCAAAATTTTTGTTCGAAAACCGAATTGTACGAGAACCGAGACGTTCGAAAACCGAGGTTTGACTGTATATTATATTTTTAGTATATTATAGTAATATTATACACATGATTTAAATTTGTTTTAGCAGCACTCTTTCTTGTGATTTGTTTTAAAATGATAAGTCGTGAGTGTTTGGATGCAGGTGGTGTCATGCGATTTTGGCAAATTTGATCGAGGTGCAGGCAGACAGATCCTGAGCTCAGCTGAATTGTAATGGCTGTATTTCATTCATAAACAGTGTACATTGAACACTCTAAATCAGGGGTGTCAAACTCAAATACACAGTGGGCCAAAATTTAAAACTTGGACAAACTCGCGGGCCAACATTGATATTTATTTAAATTTTTCCTTCGGATATAACAATGAACCTGTGCATTTGGACACAACACGTTTTGCTTAAACACTGAATATGGAACAAGCAAAGTTGAATACTTCACAATATATAGCTTAATACTGCACAATCGAATTTCAAATAAAAAAAAAAACACATCAATGGCATTTATTTCTTAAATAAAATTGAACTGAAAATTGTATGCCTTTTTATTTGCAGACTTCTGATTTAAATTTCAACAGTAACCTTTTTCCACAGGCTAATAATAAATGAACTAACAATGATATCCTTCGATGAAAGTGCAACCATTGCCCATGCCTTGGAGAAGAAGCAAGAAAGTGCTCAAAGAAAACATGAATTATTACTCCGGTTGAAACACATGGATCTACTCTGAAGTGTTCAAGCCAGATACCTGGCATCTCTTCTTGGATGCCAGTTCATTGATGTCTGGGGTCAGGCTCTGAGCTGAGGAAATCCTTAGGATCGAGCAAAGGTGTTCATCAGTCAGACGTCTTCTGTGAGCTGTTTGATCATCTTCATCGAGGAGAATAGTTGCTCACATAGATAAGTGCTGCCGAACATGGAGAGCTTCTTAGCAGCCTGGGTGCGTAGCTGAGGCATTGTGTCAGGGATGAAATGTGGAAACCGTGCAGCACCCACAGCATCGTACTTTGACTTCAGTGTGTCACTACACTGGAGTTCAATCAGCTCCATTTGACGGTGGTTGGTGCATTTTCCACAGCAACTGCAAACGGATTGCTCAGCAGTTCAAACCTACATTTCTGGACATCAAAGTCGGCAAATCGCCGGGCAAACTCAACACTGAGTACGCTGAGTTTATCAGCAAACTGGGCACGTGGAAACACAGCGGTAGAGATGTGCATTGAAATGGTTTGGCAGCAGGGAAAATGGCCCAGGTTTCCTTGGAGCATCTGATTCTCCCACAAGAACAGTTTAGTTTTAAAGGCCCTCACTGCGGCGTACATGTCTGATGATACGTCCCCCCCCCTGAAGCTGCAGGTTTAGCGCATCGAGATGGTTTGTGATGTCACACAGAAAGGCCAGTTCACACAAAAACTTTGGCTCACGGAGCTCCCCAGTGTCTTTCCCTTTGCTGTCCAGGAACCGACATATTTCCTCACGCAGCTCAAAACATCGGTTCATTACTTTCCCTCTGCTTAACCATCTCACTTCTGTGTGATACGGCACATCCTCGTATTCCGAACCACATTCCTCCAGAAAAGACTTGAACTGGCGGTGATTCAGACCTTTTGCTCTTATAAAATTCACTACTTGTGTTACTGAGGTCATAACATGTTCCATCTTTAGGGCTTTGCCACACAGTGATTCTTGATGTATGATGCAGTGGTAAACGGTTAGCTCACCTACACAGTTCTCCAACCGCATCCTCTCCCGAACCCTGCCCACCAGTCCACTCTTTTGACCGCACATTGCTGGCGCGCCGTCTGTCGTTAGTCCCACAAGTTTATCCCAAGGCAGCTTCATTTCAGTGACACAGGTGGAAACCTCTTCAAATATGTCCTTTCCTGTGGTGGTGCCATGCATTGATTTTAATCCCAAAAGTTCCTCCGTAACACACATATTTGAGTCCACTCCACGGATGAAAACTGACAGCTGGGCAGTATCACACGTGTCGCTGCTCTCGTCCACAGCAAGGGAGAATGCAACAAAATATTTTCCCTTCTCCATCAGCTGCTCAAGTAGGTTGGTGGCAAGCTCACATGTGCGAGCAGCGATTGTGTTCCTGCTCAGGCTCACATTTGAAATTGCTTTCTTTTTCTCTGGGCACACGAGATCACAAACTCTCATCATGCACTTTTTCACGAACTCTCCCTCATTGAAGGGCCGTGCTGATTTTGCGATCTCTGCCGCCACAACAAAACTAGCCGCTACAGCAGCCTCACTTTGCGATGTGGCTTTTTTTAACATAGTCTATTGTGTCGCCAAACGTCTTTTCATCTCCTCCGCTTTCTGGCGCCTCTGAGTCGTGTCCATGTCCTTGTACTTGTCGTGGTGTTTTGTTTCATAGTGTCGTCGTATATTGTACTCCTTGTTTATAGCCACGTTGGCTCCACATACAAGACACACAGGTTTGTCTTTTAGATTTATAAACAGATATTCTGTCTCGCACCTGTCCAGAAAGGTCCTGTTTCCTGCCTTTTTTTTCACCATTTTTGGGAGAGGTAGCGCTGTGCCAGTAGTTGCGTGAGGTAGCGAGGTATACTGTCAACAACGGAGAGAGTGTTAATTGGTCCCGATGGAAGCGCCAAAACACCAGCTGAGCATTCTGGGATTTGTAGTATTAGCGTTACATGCGCTGCATAATACCGGCGGGCCAGCTCTAATAGTCATTTAGTATTGCCTTGCGGGCCAAATATAATTACACCGCGGGCCAAAATTGGCCCGCGGGCCAGAGTTTGACACCTATGCTCTAAATCATTGTAGAAGTCAATTAATTCAATGCAATGTTATTATCATCTTTTTTTATATTTGTTAAAAGACCTTCCATGGGCCGTGGCTCAGCTATCTCTGTATTTTGGGGTTTCTGTTCCCTCACGTTCATCTTGACAATGCCCCATATATTTTCAATGGAGATCAAGTCAAGATACAGTAGTTTGCTGCTCCCCCCTCACCCCCAGGTATTCTCATGTTTATGTATGTATGTAATGTTTGAATACAGTTCAATGTGAACCAGGATTTCATGGCTGTTCCACAGTATGTTAGCAACGTCAGTTGGTGAAGGTCTGAGACAACAAGCAGTTGAGAACAGACCAGTTACATGTATGTACATGCACCTTGATTGAGTCAGCATATACAAAGCCTCCGAGTCACGTCTGTCATGATTTGGTTTGGGACCAACAGGTGGCACTGTAGGGCTCCCCCTGCAGCTGCACACCTGTTGGTCGTTATGTAATTATTAGTATAAAAGGACTCCCGGCCAACCACTCATGGTCGGGTCATTGTTGCTTGTTGCTACTGTCATGTTTGTTTTGGTTTGCTGCTATCAGGTTTGTTTCAGTCATGTTTCGGTTACTGTTAGTGATGGGTCCATGAGGCCTCATGAGGCGTGTCGACACACTGACACACTGTGTTGATACTGTGCTGATACTGTGTCGCTGACCACTGCCACCTGCTGGACCTTCAAAATCCCTGCAGCCTGCACTTGACAGACCGAACTGACTGATTTGATGATGAAGTGTATACAATATCATTCACATCCATGCATTCATATTGTATCATTCAATGTATTTCAATAATGTGAAAATCATGTGAATGAGGATGCTTGTGGGCTTTGTCTTCACAAATTTTTATTTAGAAAAATAAGATGATCCAGTGTCAGTCCATTGCATTTCTTGCATGCTATTTCCCCTGCTGTGGAGAACACGCACATAATGGGATAAGACATGTCAAAAATCCGAGAGGCACTTAGTGAGACAAGGAGATTTGAATAAATACCTTACTCTCCAAAAGGAGATCAAAATGGCTCTACAGAGCGGACAATTTGCGTTTGTCCGGAAGCTGCTCCATAATATGCACGTACTGTAGCAACGTCACTCGAGTGAAGTGCGTCTCAGCGGTTGATAGTCCGCTGCTCTCTGCTGTGCGCACGTGAGCGCGAGCACCTACTCACGGCGCTGATGCAACCCACGCCACATATTAACGAAGCTTTGAACTACGACAACAGCTAAGCTAGCCTAGCCGATGTAATGACAGTCAGCAGACAAGGTTTACGTTTTATGTGACTTTTAATAACAACGTGGCAGAGTCGTCAAACATGCGGCGTGCTCACTCGCAGTCACTTCCTGGAACTCCCCCTTATAGGCGGGACCTCTCAATCAACTGGAGTATGACGTACAGTACAAACATTCATAAAGCACTTCTCATATAATAATAGCCTATTATATGACAGCCGACACGACGCTCGAAGTCAGACAGACACGTTTTTCTGATAATCTGTGTGTTTTCCTTTTTGCCCAAATATATATTTTTATTCAAGCGAGGGTGAGGTCTGGCTTGTTTCGGCAGGCGGCATCGTGTCGCCAGACACACTTCCTTATAAACACTGTGTGGCGGGCTTTTGCTGCGTCGACGCCCCCTGGACTGAGTCGACGCCCCCTGGACTGAGTCGACGCCGCCTGGACTGTGTCACGCAGCCTGGACTGCGTCGACGCAGTTCACGTGTTGATCACGTGATCTCATGATGCAGCACACGCACTGACACGTGGATTGCTCTGTGAGCCTGACGCATGTGTCGACGCATCGGTGTCGCTGGACCATCACTAGTTACTGTTATGTTTTAGCTTTATTATTATTTATTATTTTTCTTTATGTTATTTTCCCCCTTCAGGCAGCGCTGGTCTTGTGGCTGTCCCATGTTCCCCCTTCAGGCAGCGCTGGTTATGGGGCTGTCCCATGTTTTCGTCTCGTAAAGCCACGTCTACGGTAGGCCGAGCCCCATCCGCGTCCACATAGAGCCGAGCCTCGTCACGTGTCACATTCACGTCCACGACGAGCCGTGCCACATCCACGCCCACGTCAGGCCGAGCCCCTGTTCACGTCCGGCTGTACCATGACCCCGTTACGTCGAGCTCCGTCCACGTCAGGCCAAGCCCAGCCAAAGGGTTGCTGTCGCTTCTTGTTCCTGTTCCCTGGCGAGGCAAGGGTTGCCATCGCTTCTTGTTCCTGTTCTCCGGCGAGGCAAGGGTTGCCGTCGCTTCTTGCTCCTGTTCTCCGACGAGGCAAGGGTTGCAGTCGCTTCTTGTTCCTGTTCTCTGGCGAGGCAAGGGTTGCCGTCGCTTTTAGTTCCTGTTCTCTGGCGAGGCGAGGGTTGCTGTCGCTTTTAGTTTCCGTTCCCCGGCGAGGCAAGCCTTTGGACGACTTTGGGACGTCTGGGATCCGTCCCTTGAGGGAGGGGTACTGTCATGATTCTGTTTGTGATCGACAGGTGGCACTGTAGGGCTCCCCCTGCAGCTGCACACCTGTTGGTCGTTATGTAATTAGTGGTATAACAGGACTCCCGCCCGACCACTCATTGTCGGGTCATTGTTTGTTTGTTTGCTTCTGTCAGTTTTGTTTCAGTCATGTTTTGTCATGTTTTTGTCTGAACTGGAATTTATTTTGGATTTAGTTTTCTCTGTTTTAATACAATTTGTCAAGTACACCCTCTTGCCAAAGCTCAAAAACATGAAGCGTGAATCTGTTAGGAATCATTCTACTGTTATCCCATGGCTATGAAATCGGATATCGGTAGGTTTGGCTTTGTGGCTGGGTGCCAAATCCTGCTGAAAGATAAAATCATTGTCTCCAAAAAGCCCCTTGGCATGAAGCAACAGGTGCTCTAAAATTCTTGGTTGACAGCTGCGTTAAATGTGGACTTCATAAAAGACAATGGACCCACAGGAGTCTCCCCAATCCATTACTGCGGAGGTGGTTTTACAAGGTGGCAAGGGGTGGTAGCTGCCACCTTCACCAAATATTTTGTCACCCTACTATTGGCAATGAAACATTCAAGTAAAAATGTGATTGCCAATTTTCCTTACTTTTTTTCACTGTGCACAAAAAGTGTGCTCTAATATATTTCGTGGTTTCTCTAGTCTACAGGGTTCGTACGGGTCCTTAAAGTTAATAAAAATCAATAAAAAAAGAAGTTGTAAAATGATTTAATTGTCCATAATTTTCAGGGAAATCTTCTAAAATCCATAAAAGTCCATAAAAATTTACCTGCGGTGTTCATTTCATTTGTGTATGTCATTTTCCCCACCCTTCTAATTCGTAGTTTTGTCAGAAAATGCAGGACCTGTGAATGGATGGTTATTTTCTGGAAAAATCTATTCATCGAATTTATCGATCTCAACAAGTGACAGACAAATATGTAGCGACGCCACTTGAGCGAAGCGCGCCTCAGCAGTCGATAGTCCGCTGCGCTTTGCTGTGTCTGCGTCAGCTAAGCTTAGCTGGGCTAGCTTTTTGTTGTCGGAGATCAAAGCGTATTTGATTTGTGAAGTCGGTGGCTTGGGTGAATCCAAAAGACGTGCGCGTGTGTACATGTTCGCGCGGACGCACACAGCAGAGAGCAGCGGACTTACGACTGCTGAGGCGCGCTTCGCTCGAGTGGCGTCGCTACAAATATTCCGGGACAATGCTATTTTCAAGTGGGGTGGCTGGAGAAGCCGGAGGTCCGTGTTTGGGTCGGAAAAATTGCTGGCGATTATACGTCGGCCTACTGCCAAGTGTGCAAGAAGGGCATCTCCGTGAGAGGTAAAACTTGTCTTAGCCTCCTGTCAAGTCAAATTCATTGAGGCACACAGCAAAACAGAAGAAAATTAATCGCCAAGAACTTGCAAAAGAGATTGAGGAGAAGACTAAGTCACTGTCTGCTATTCCCTAATTGTCATATCAGTTTCATATTTGTCATTATAAAACATGTCTGATCATTGAAGGTGATATGAGGGAAAATAATAGGGTTGGACCATTCGGGATTTAGACTTCTGACATGCATTGTTCAGCATCTGACAGCTGTTCAGGTATACTGGATATTGCTAAAATGGGCAATCAGTACTACTGTTAGTGAAACCAGATTTTTCTAAACCCTGTCCAGGTGACCCATATGACCATTAGCTCTGTTCTTAGTGTTGTGTTTATTCGAAAATAAATTTTAGTTTTATATTTTCTCAATTTAAATTTTTCTTTGTGTGTTTTATTTGAGAATTAATTAGTTTTTTTTCATTTTCCGACCTGTGATACAGGTAGCAAAGTGAAAATTTGACATACAGTATGTCAAATAAAGGGTTAAGTTATTGCCCCTAAAAATATAGATGTGCCCTTCCTTTGGCAGCAATGATTTGAACACCAGCTCAGTGATATGTGGCTTTCTGTTCAGCCTGTGTATTGCTGAGCGGGCATTAAATCCACCGTGAATCCCCCGCTGAATGGAGAAAAAGTCCTTAAAAAAATGGCTAAATTGGTCCAAAAAAGTCATTAAAAGGTCCATAAATAAAAAGCAAGTGGAAGAGTGGGAACCCTGGTCTATGTTAAGATGTTCAAATGGTCTGCCACGTTTGACAATTCATGTCAAATGTATTATTAGATTTTGGGGGCTTATTTAGGCACTGCTGCAACGCTATCCAACTTAAAACAAGCCCGACTCCCCGTCTATCACGGATGGCAATTTTCCGCGGATAAGCGGAAATCCGCCGTTTTATTTCTTAAATTGATCATTTTTGTGAATCGTCTAAATCCGTTGAGAAAATTAGTAACAAGTAACTTGTTGTGATTGGTCGCTATATCGGCAAATGCAAATCACAACCAATCCGTGTTCGCCTTCCTAAACCCCTTTCTCGTGCATGCCGAATATTATCTAGACTCGCGACGAAGCTAAATTGCGTCAGATAGATGCGGATCTGAAAAACACGTTTCGATGGGACTGGTTGGATAGAAAGCTGACGGTTTCCCCAGTAGGAAACAGTAAATGGGAACCATTGTGCTTGTGTCGGATTTCGTGAAAAAGCTCGATGTCGCCGGTAAAGCTCTGTGTACAGTCTGTGACGATGTCATTCTATACGGATCGAGAGGATGGAAAGCTTTACAGAGTCACGCAACCTCGGTGAAACACCGAAAACAGACATTTCTACTGAAAAGTAACTACTCGATCTCAAGCGCTTTTCGACAGCCTGGAGCATGTGTAAAAACAAAAGGAGTTGGCTAAAAAGAGAGTAGAAGGAGACTGAGAGGACCAATAAGCTTTTAGCGCTAGCTAAAAAGCTTAAAATGAAGCGAAACTAACGTGTTCTACCTCATGAAACTGTATATTGTTGTATATACTGTAAATAGACATCCACTTTATATAATAAAATACATTCATAACCCATATATAGTAAACAGTGTGGGACTTCACTATCACTGTATGAGGTAAGAATCAACAGCTTTTTATCACATTTACACAACACATTATGAATACAAGTAATGAACAAATCTTAAATATGGCAGGGAATGTGTTTCCTTTTTTAGTTTTGATTTTGAGCAGCAAATTTTAAGTTACATGTTGGTGCTCACCAGGAATGCATAAGCAAAATTGCACAAATTTTCACTTGAAAGAATAGTGAACAATCTTGGGATTTTTTTCTGTTAAAGTTTCAAATAGTGTGTAAATTGAATACATCATCTTCAGCATGTTTAGTGCCACTTTTGTAAGTGGCCACGCCCCCGTCCCGGCCACGCCCCTTCCCGCTTTTTTCATCACTCCCATCCCTGATCGTTACAACATTTCAGCTGAAAACCAAAATCTGTGTTGCCATACCTGGTCTATACGAAACAATATTTTGGAAACAATACAGTGTAAATTCTGTCACGTTAGCGAGGTGAGGGTGGACCCCAAAAAGCAGGCAAGAGGGAGGAGTAGGGTGTACTTCAAGAATTGTATTAAAATACAGAAACTAAATCCAGAACAAACAAAGTCACAAAAAATAAAAAGAATGAATCATGTGGAAAATAAATGTCATGACAGACAGTGATTAAAATGATACCATGGATTTAATCTAGAGGTAAGATCGGGCCAAAAAAATCCAGCCCCGACCCGGCCCGCTGGTATTTAGCCCGAGCCCGATCACTTAACTTGATTAAGCCCGAAGCAGACCCGAGATTTCATATTTTATTTGTGAGGACTCGGGAGGAAGAGGGGTGATTTCTGATAACAAAGCTTGTCTTTTGTAACGAAGTTAAACAAGACTGTAGAAACATTTCGCATCTCTTATATTTCTGTTTCTGAAGAGGTTACATTAACCGACAATTTCTCATCATTGACGGATTTTTTTTAAGAGTGGACGAGGAAAATTTAAGGCCGTCCGTCATTTTGACGGGTTGAAAATTGGGCCGTAAACCACAGCAGCTGCACGTCCTTAAGAATCTAGCGCGGCACTTTAAGAGAGAGAAGCAGAGAGACAAAGACTAAGACTGACGGGTGGATACTCGACAGAGACTGGAAGGAGTTCTAAGAATTGTCATTGCAAGAGTTTAGTACAGTACATGTTGTGATGAGGCGACTTATGTTTTTTCGCGAACCACGGTCTCTCGTAGCCAAAACAATTCACAGCCTCGAAACAAACAACAAAAAAAAGTCAGCTAGAGGGAAGCCCGACCCGAACCCGAAGCAATGATTGTTAATTTTTAGGCCCGACTGATCGTGCGGCCCGATCTTACCTCTACACCACACACACACACACACACACACACACACACACACACACACACACACACACACACACACACACACACACACTGAAAACAAAACAAAACGAAAGTAAATCAGAAGAAACGCACTCACACACCACACCACAAACACACATACAGGCACGGTGAAGTCGCGTTGATCACACGGAAGAGATTTGATCGCGTATAGTCAACTCGTGTGCGGTGACTTTATGGGAAACGACGGACATTTCGGTACCGTCAAAATGACGCCACGGAAACGACACGCTACCGGTAAGGATCGTAACCGTGAAATCCTCAGGCCTGCCTTAGTTTTTTTTGTTGTTGTTTTTTTTGACTGAGAAATTTCCTTGCGTCCCAAAAACGCACATTATTTGAAACTGTGCGTCCCGCGGAAAAATTATGCGTCTAGGACGCGGGACGCAGAGGTAGCATTGTCGTCCCGGTGCGGCGTTTTATTTCGAATCACCCGCGAAACTATTTGTTGGCGGTGACGTAGGAATCCCATCTCCCGAGGCTTCGGATGTAGCAACGCGCATTCCGAGGCTTCGGGCGTGGCCACACGCGGGTAATCGACACATGCCTCAAAGCACGCTTCGCAGATTTTTTTCCGGTTTACTCGGCACACGCATCGGAGCCTCGGCACAGTTGGGCACATACCACTAATGACCAGAACAAACCTGACAGCAGCTAACAAGCAAACAATGACCAGACAATGAATGGTCGGGCTGAGAGTCCTTTTAAAGCCATAATTGCCTAACAACGAACAGGTGTGCAACTGCAGGGAAAAGCCCCACAGTGCCACCTGTTGGTCACAAACCAAAACATGACAAATTCTACAATATTCACGGCAGTGCCCTCGCGTTTATTTACAACAAAAGCACACACTGTATGAACGCTGTGATACACCGAAACACAGATCTTATGCAGTCTCTCTCTCTCTCTCTCTCTCTCTCTGCGATTCAAACAGGTTTTTTTCGGTTTTGGGGCTACAAGGATAATGCTGAAACGTTCCAAACAGGTGTGAAAATCACGCATTATGCGGAGGGATATACTGAAGAATCTTGTGAACATGGGGGCTGCTTTGTCTGAACAGGTTCTGAGGATTCGTCCCTTTAATCCCATTCGGATTGGTAGCCTTTCTGAAATTCACCTTATTGAGCTCTCCCTTTTGAGTGTAATGTGGAGGTTTTATGGTGGCCTTGGTCTTCTCAAAGCACATATAAAAAATGTTGAGTTCATCCACAGAAGGGAAGTGTTTGCATGAGAGATGGATGTGGTTTTAAGTTTATAATTTGTTTGTAATTGTGTTAAAAGTTCTAAGGCAACAATGAAAGCGTCATTGCAATGGATACTTTGGTAGCAGCAGTTGCTTCATATATCTCAAGATATGGTGAAATATAATGTTGATCATAATATATTTTTTAAATCAATATCCTGCCATTATAATCCCTCAAGGAAAATGTCACCTCACCTTCCGCTGTGTAATTTGTGTTGCACGCACAAGCAACGCTCCTGTAGCTTTAGAGAGCAAGTTCTCACAGATGAGCTGCCGCTGCCATATAATTAAGGATTTAACACCGGAGGTAAAATAGGTGCCCAGGAGAGTATGTGTGTGTGTGTGTGTGTGTGTGCGTGTGTGTGTGCGTGTGTGTGTGTGTGTGTGTGTGTGTGTGTGTGTGTGTGTGTGTGCGCGTGCGTGCGTGCGCACGCGGGGGACTACGTTCCTACAGTCTCACCGGTTTTTGTTGTTGGTCATGAGACACAGCCTAGATTTTTGCAGAATATTTCAGTCTGTCCATCCGATGGACGGAGAAGTGTTTGGCTGAACGATTTCAACTGTGCATGCAGTAAATCAGTAAGCACCTGGATTAGTAGCACCAGCAGTCGCCCTCATTTGTGCCATCTTGATGCAAGTCTTAAGTTGTTGATCATTTAAAGTGATGTTTTTTACAGGCTACCAGAGGTCAATACAACTCAAGGAGCAGCAGCAGGGAAAGAGGGTGAGGCAGCACTTAATAGTCATAGTTTGTCCATCAAAGGCATTTCATGTGACATTTTATATATCATAAATAATAATTGTCATTCTTCTCCATTAGGTGTATCACAGCAAGAAGAGCCCCTGTTTATGAAGTTGTGCTCTCCAGCTCACAGACGCACATCTGCTCTTGTCCTATTCTCGGCGCAGTCGTCGGTGGATGAGTCCTCTTCTTCTCTTGCATCTCGCTCACGCTCAGTCTCACCGATGCGCTCCAAGCAGCACAATGCTCTCCTGATTGGGCTCTCAACAGGCCTATTTGACGCCAACAACCCTAAGGTGTTAAATTGTAGAAAATATTGGTGCATTTAACTGACCATGACACTAAATTAGTATAACTCTATAATTTATTTGTACATTAGTTGGACATGAAGTGAGTCAGAAAAATTCCAGGAGCTGTGTTGCAAAAGATGCACATCCTTTCCAAGAAATTTGAATATCATGGAAACGATTTATCTTTAGAATTCCATTCAAAACGTTGAACTTCCATAGACTATGATTAGAAACAGATTCCACAATTGAAATGATTTCAATAATTCATTATTTTTTTCAGAATTTGGGCTTTTCAGTTCGCCAAACCCCTAAAAACAGGAATTCAAAAAATGTGAAAACTTTGAAGAAGACACTATGTACTTGTCAGTTTTTGCAGGAAAAAAGAAAAGATTAGATCCACATTAAATCAATCAAAATATGGTATTTTCAAAATGATATGTGAATCTTCAATACTTTGTTGGGAATCTCCTTGCCCTAATCACTGCCTTGATGCGCCATGGCATTGATGCAGTCGGCTTGTCGCATTGCCAGGGAGTCATGAAAACCCAGATTTCCTTGATGCTTCCAGTGAGCTTCTCATTGTTTTCAGAATCAGAATCATCTTTATTGGCCAAGTATGTAGAACACACAAGGAATTTGTCTCCGGTATAACACGCTGCATTAGTATCATCATAAACAAGGACATGACAAATAAGTATGGAAGGACATTTCGTAATGTAAGTGACCGGTGGTACCACCCAGTGACAACTGTGAGACAATGTGCAAAGTATCAAGCAGAGCTAAAGTGATCAGTGGTAGAATACAATACTATTACAGTTGTACAGTTGGTTTTGGATCTGGTGGCCTGGATTTTCCTCTTAATAATGCACCATAACATTTTCAATGGGGGTTAGGTTGGGTGAGTTGGCTGGCCTGTCAAGCACTGTGATGGCATCGGCATCAAAGCAGGTTTTGGTGGCTTCTGGTGGTAAGGGTAGGGGTCTTTCCTGCTGGAAGATTAAATATGCATCTCCAATGTAGATTCTCAGCAGAAGTAATCATGAAGTTCTCTAAAATGTTCTAGTATACTGTTGTAATGACCTTGGATTAAAGAAAGCAGAGTGAGGATAAGAGGATTAGAAAATGGATGATGAATGGAGTTTACCAACACCTGCACTGGGCATTGCACCCCAAATAATAATAATAATACATTTTATTTGAAAGCGCCTTTCATGTCACCCAAGGACACTGTACAGACAATAAAGAAATACAATATAAAAATAGATAAGAGAAATATATAAAAACAGGACATAAAATCACAAAAGCATAGGA
The DNA here is from genome assembly GCA_018466805.1 of Hippocampus abdominalis. Taxonomy (NCBI): domain Eukaryota; kingdom Metazoa; phylum Chordata; class Actinopteri; order Syngnathiformes; family Syngnathidae; genus Hippocampus; species Hippocampus abdominalis. Next base: position 158,068 of record CM031701.1, on the reverse strand, counting down.
AATGGAAGAGTTATGTGTTGTAGGCAGTCTTGAACAGGTGTGTTTTTAGACGGGACTTGAAAGTGGAGAGAGGTGTACAATCATAACTGATTGTTGAAATTTCACACTGGACCTCAGCTTCGGTTCTGTTCCTCACACATCTTCCTCCTAACTCATGGACCTTGATTCTCAAATGAAAGGCACACCTTAATTTCATTGGATAAGAAGACCTTGGACCACTGGCCAACAGTCCAGTCCTTCTTCTTGGTCCAGTTGAGACACTTTCTATATTGACTCAGGCTCAGAGGTGGCTCGATCCAAGGAGCCAGACAGTTGTAACTCTTTTCCCGGATGCATCCAAACCCAGCAGCGAATTTTCCCCTCCAGTGTTAGCTAACAACGACTTAGCACAGCTACAAAGAAATCCTGTTGCTTTTTGCTTGGTCCAGTGTGTGAGAAGTGGTGAGTTGTGGCAAGCACCATGTGGTTTCTTCACCATGAATATTTGACAGTTATGTTACTGATCAGATTACTGTTTAGTTACCTCTTAACTTGGCAGTATTTATGTATTTATTCTAAAAAATTGACCCTGGACTGTCAGATGCTGCGGACATGCTCCCTTCCAGACCTTAGTCGGGTTTTCAGCGCAGAGAGGGACTCTGTCATTACGACTGAAGACAGCATTGCACCAGATGGCAACCAGGGAAATGAGGACCAGGACGAAGGCAAAGATGATGACCAGTCAGAGTAAGGCAACCACGCTCACAAACGAAAAGCATGCTTTGGACACACATAAAAATAAATAAAGAAATAAATATTCACTACATGCATCACAGCATGCATTGTTATGTAAATCTGCACAGGTGTTCCTTAAAATAGAGCATGTTTGTTTAACACTCGCAGAACCAGAGTTTTTGTTGTCTATGTTGGAATATGCTTGCTTCTTAGTGCGTATGAGGATGAAGACCTGCGGGACATTCGAGCATCCATGGAACAACTGCTGCAAGAAGAAAATGACTTTATGAGGAACCACCTACATGATGGAAGAGGAGATTTTAATGGGAATGCTACAGTCGACGAAGACAAAGACTTTTTCAACAGGATCATCGTAGAACTTGAGCAGCAAAATGATCAGATGACTGTAGCTGATGATGATGATGTGGAAGATGGTGAGGATGAGGATGAAGAATGTTTGAATGGGAGTCCCGTTGAAGAGGAAGCAGGAGAGTTGCTCAGCAATGGTGTGAGAGAAGAGGCCCACACAAATAAAAGCCAATTTAATGAAGAATGGCAGTCGGGTAAGAGGGCATTTTGTCGGAATTCATGGCAATCTTCATGACTGAAACTCCTTCGTAGTTTCAATCGTGTGCGCACACGCACACTAACACATGTAGTAAATGCAACACTGATCTAGGCAACCACGTAATTCAACACTGATCAAAGAGTAACCCACGTGATAACACACAAGGGAGGTTGCTGGTCATGGGTAGATCCACCCGTGCTGTCATTTGCAAGGATGAGAGTGGCTCGTGAATAAAAAAATCTGAAAATCAGCTGGGAATCTGGGGGCCACAGGCCCCCGGAAGCGAATGGGTTTTAGAGATTTTAAAGCCTTAAAACCATTAATTTTATCAACAAAATTTTACACTTTTTTTTGAAATACCATTCCCTATTTGCTTACAAAATTGGCACTTTATACTAACCATGCTAAAGATGAAGTGTATTCAATGTACACACTACTTGAACTTTAATAGAAAAAAAAAATCCCAAGCTTGTTCACAATTCTTTCAAGTGAAAATTTCACGTAGGCCTTTGTGCAATTTTGCTTATGCATTCCTGGTGAGCACCAACATGTAACTTCAAATTTGCTGCTCAAAATCAAAACTAAAAGAGGAAACGCATTCCCTGCCATATTTAAGATTTGTTCATTACTTGTATTCATAAACTGTTGTGTAAATGTGATAAAAAGCTGTTGATTCTTACCTCATACAGTGAGAGTGAAGTCCCAAACTGTTTACTACATTTGGTTTATGAATGCATTTTCCGTATAATCGTCACACACTGTACACAGAGCTTTACCAGCGACATCGAGCTTTTTCACGAAATCCGACACAAGCATAGACAATGTTCCTCTTTACTGGTTCCTACTGGGGACACCGTCAGCTTTGTCCAAACAGTCCCATCGAAACTTGTTTTTCAGATCCCCATCTATCTGACGCACGTTACCTTCGTCACGAGTCTCGATAACATTCGGCATTTGTTTAATACAGACTACATACACAAGTAATTTCAATACACTACATCCCTCGTGCAAAACCATTCAGAATTCGCGGAAAAGGGGTTTAGGAAGGCAAAAACGGATTGGTTGTGACTCTGCATTTGCTGATATAGCGACCAATCACAACAAGTAAGACATTGGTTTTAGCCCATATACAAAGTAACGACAAACGCTTCGCGAGAAAAAAACGGTATTCAAAATGGATGCTTGCAAACTTCATTTGTAAACATTACGAGTCCCGAGTCTGCCGAAGACACGTAAGTCCGGCAGCTCCTTTGCTCCATGCAATTAAAGCTCATGTGACGTTAACTGACAATGAAAAAATCAAATTAAATGTTCACTAGGATTCTAGTTTGTTTTGTTTAAAAAAAAAACAACGTAAATATAGTTTCAGTTTGTTTTTGTATCTTTAAAAGCACTCTCATGTTTATTTTGTTTCCTTCATGAAAATGTTTTCTATTTTATTTTTGTTTGAGGTAACTATAATAACCTTGCTCTTTTCTAAAATAGATAACAGTGAGGAGGACCAGGAAGGAGAGAGTCATCTTTATGACAGCATCTACAGTCGCTTGGAAGAGCATCGCTTTAACTTGGAGCAGCAGATGGGCTTCGAAAAGTTCTTTGAAGCCTACAATAAAATAAAAGTGTGGCATGCTTCTTCTCTTAAACCCGAATCTCTTCCAGTCAGCTTTTGTTTATTTGCAAATGATCAAACCCATACTTTTTTTTTTTTTTTGGGACGTTCTAGGCAATACGTGATGCTGATGATGATAATATCGATCTGGGCTCCAGATTGGCCTTCAGCATTTTGGGGAATGAGCACCAGCATCTGTATCCAAACATCCTTCATCTGGTGATGGCAGATGGTGCATACCAAGAAGGTCAGTGACCTTTTGAAAACCCACACACACCGAAATAATTTCATTCCAAACTATGTTTACTTGTCGGATGAATATGAAATGCAGAGCATTTTTCCCCACAATGTCACGGGGTATTGACCTGCTGCCTGGGCAAGTAAGATTTTTTGAACATACATTATTCCAAGCCAGTGGTAGCTCAATTTACGAACTTAATTGGTTCTGTGACGCCATGTGTAACTCAAAACATTTGTAAATTGAGGTAAATGTGTCCATTGAAATGAATGGAAATACAATTTATCCGTTCCAACCCCCAGATTATATTTCTTCTGGTAAGATTTGTGTTTTCAAATTTTAATCAGTGTGTGGTTGAAAATAAATATGGTACAACATAGAAATATGTGAAAACAATACTTCATAGGAAGAAATAATACAGTAATACATTTTATTTGTGGGGGCCTTTCTAAGAACTCAAGGACACCTTACGACAAACAGTTAAAGAACACAATGTTAAAAACAACATCAAATAAAATAGAACAAAATAGAGAGAATGGATTTATGGTTAGAGTGAATAAGCTTGTCTAAACAGATGTGTTTTGAGGCTGGATTTGAAGTGTGTTAATGAGTCTGTGTTACAAAGTTAGGTGGGGAGAAAAACAGTTCCTCCAGTGAAAAATATTTACCTTCCAACATAGCAAAACAATCTTATTCAAATGTTTTTCTTTTGTCTGTTTTATAATTGTTTTTTTCATCGATCCAGGGAGACATTTGTTTTTTTGCAACCTTAATGATATTCAGGCAGCCGCTGTGATAATTGTGATTGGAAGAAGCTCGTTTTTGTTGGGGGAACTTCCGGCTGCACACATCTAGCTCCCATGGGGAGCAGACATCGAGTTTAATGGCTTTTTTGTTGTTGTTGATAGATGCTCCAAAACAATAAATACTGTACATATCATACATTCAGTCAAATGTATGGACCCTGTGAATAAGAAATGTAGGTGGCTGCTGTGAGAATTGTGATTGGGAGAAGCATGTGTGTGTACAGTTTATAACTTATAACCCTTTCATGCACCCTGTAACCTGATAACATAATAAGCTGTCCACTGTAGTAAGCGCTGTCCCTGAAAGGGTTGAAGTCAAGTTATCAGTGAAGTAACTGTGGCCACACTGTCCATGATGTGGTTAGTGTCTCCACATTCATAGATGGTTAGTCCAGTATTTTTGCGTCATTTGTTTAAAGCTACTCTGTACCGTCCTGCTCTTTTTGTCAGGTGGTTCAGGGTTTTCCATTGGGTTCATGGAGGAAATTCCTCAGCAGGTGGGATACAGTAGTGATGGGTCCAGCGACACCGATGCGTCAACGCATACGTCGGGCTCACAGAGCAATCCACGTGTCGGTGCGTGTGCTGCTTCATTACATCACGTGATCGGCACGTGAACTGCGTCTGCTGCCTTGACACAGTCCAGGCTGCTTGACACAGTCTAGGCTGCGTCACTCAGTCCAGGCTGTGTCACTCAGTCCAGGCTGTGTCACTCAGTCCAGGGGGCGTCGACTCAATCCAGGGGGCGTCGATGCAGCAAAAGCCCGCCACACAGTGTTTATAAGGAAGTGCATCTGGCGATACGATGCCGCCTGCCAAAACAAGCCAGACCTCACCCTCGCTCGAATACAAATATATATTTGGGCAAAAAGGAAAACACAGATTAGCAGAAAAACGTGTCCGTCTGACTTCGAGCGTTGTGTCGGCTGTCATATAATAGGCCATTATTATATGAGAAATGCTTTATGAAAGTTTGTACTGTACTGTACGTCATACTCCAGTTGATTGAGAGTATGACGGGACTATAGGCGGGACTATGAGGGGGAGTTCCAGGAAGTGACTGCGAGTGAGCACACCGCATGTTTGACGACTCTGCCATGTTGTTATTAAAAGTCACATAAAACGTAAACCTTGTCTGCTGAACATCATTACATCGGCTCGGCTAGCTTAGCTGTTGACGTAGTTCAAAGCCTCTTTAATATGTGGAGTGGGTTGCGTCGGCGCCGTAAGTACGTGCTCGCGCTCACGCGCGCACAGCAGAGAACATCGGACTCGACTGCTGCTGAGACGCGCTTCACTCGAGTGACGTTGCTACAGTACGTGCATATTATGGAGCAGCTTCCGGACAAACGCAAATTGTCCGCCGTGTAGAGCCATTTTGATCTCCTTTAGGAGAATAAGGTATTTATTCAAACCTCCGTGTCTCACCAAGTGCCTCTCGGATTTTTGACATGTCTTATTCCATTGTGTGTGTGTGTGTGTTCTCCACAGCAGGGGAAATAGCATGCAAGAAACGCAACAGACTGAAATTTAAAACACTGGAGCATCTTATTTTTCTAAATAAATATTTGTGAAGACAAAGCCCACAAGCATCCTCATTCACATGATTTCTACATTATTGAAACACATTGAATGATACAATATGAATGCATGGATGTGAATGATATTGTATACACTTCATTATATCAGTCAGTTCAGTCTGTCAAGTGGGTTGGCTGCAGAGATTTTGAAGGTCCAGCAGGTGGCAGTGGTCAGCGACACAGTATCAACACAGTGTGTCAGTGTGTCGACACGCCACGTGAGGCCTCATGGACCCATCACTAGTATACAGTATGTGCATGTCAACTGGATGGGGTTCCTTTTGGAGTTTTTCCAACCAGGCCGGGGGTGTTGTTTCCTCCAGGGATGGTTTCACGGATTGGACATGGCTGAGACAGCACCTGCTTGACTTCAGTCGTTGTGAAGATCGTGGCATTTGTCTGTTGAGCCATTGGTCTTCCCAGCTTGGCTCGTAACTTCCCGTCTAATGGTGGGAGGGGCAATACCAGCAAGGTGGTGCAAGTAGTTTGTGCGTCATTATGGTTATGGTGTAATTCTGACACGCTTCACCTGGTTTGGGTGTAAATACCCTCAAAATAAGACTGAAAGGTTGCCGTAGCCAATAAAGAAGATTTGGCCCAAGTTTGTCCAGATACTCTGACAGCACTGTTCCTTTTGCCACTATTGTGAGGAAAAACAATGCTTATATTGTGACTTCGTGTGAAGAGTACAATTGTATCCAGTTGCTGACTTGAAATAGACATTGGTTTTAGTCATGGCATGAATCGATGGAATGACATGAACTGTATGAAATTCAATCCCAACAAGATGACCTGTTGTTCAAGTGAAAATATGACCAACAAAGGGTTTCTAAGGGAATACTTGCATTACTTGTACTATATTTTGTCAGTGTTTGATCCCCTTATCACATTCGCTTTTCTTGAATTATTGGTTTATCACTACATTTTCTGCTGTCTGGCTTCTCTTTTAGGTAATGATAAGCGTTTCGAGCAGTGGAGCAACTGGCAGCCCTGACAATTTGCATCTGAAGACTGACAGCAACTTGCCGGGATGTTCTGCAGCATACAGGCACACTTGCACAAGAAAGAACTTCAATAATCCTTTACAATGTTGCTTTCATACTTTGACAATCATTTTTCAAAACGATCTTATAACCAGCATTGGTTTTACTTCAGAGTTATGGATTACATGTCCCCGATAACCAATGTTTGTTGTCTTTTTCCCCTGGCTGTGTCTTGAGGATTTCAGTGATTTATAAATAAAACTTTTAACATTTCAATCTGTTCCATCTACTTTGACATGCTCTGGTGCTCTCTTCTAACATTCAACTCTGGATTTACCATATAATCCTCAATACAAATTGTCAGCCAACTCACCTTCAGCTTCAATGTACAAGGAATCCAGTGGGCCCCGTCTTTTAAACTTTTTTTTTTGATCAGCCCCGCCCCCCAAAAAAAATCAGCTGTGTTCTTTTTAGTAAATGCAAATGAGGCTGCCATATGGTGTCAAGGTACTGTAGCGAAATTGTTGTGTGTAATGTGTTGAGTTTAGTCAGATTGAAGTTCAGCGCAGAGACCTTTCTGAACATGTAAGCAATGATGATATGAAAATGACTGAAAGTGTACAAAATAAACTTTTTTGATGACAAACATTTCATTTGTTTTTTTTTATACTGTGTTGCGTAAATAAGGTTTAACAGTCTATATCAGAAAGATTGTTGAATCACAAAGCACTGCAAAAGTAACTCTTTTGTTGAGGCAAGCACTTTGGAGGGGGGGGGGGGGGGGGGGATTAGTTGATTACCATCAATGGCAGCCATGGGCAAAGTATCAGCCGGGGCCCACATCCAGCCCACCCACAACCTATGACGGGCCCTCAGACCATGAAGTCAAAACAAAACATACATTATGCACAGCCATTATTATGAAAGTTGTGTACGTGAATATGAATGGTTTTCAATATGTATGCTATACGATTGACTGCTGATCTGACCAGGGTGTGCCAGCTGGGAAAGGCTCCAGGTCACCCTCGAGTCTAAAGAGGACCAATGGTATGGAAAATGTATGCATGGACTTTATTATATAACAGTATTTCGAGTTAGGTTTTCAATGCCGTTATTTGCTTGGGCAAGTCGTGTAACCAATCCTGATAAAAGTACAATGTTGGTATCTAAGCTTATGTTTCAAGGGCCTGCCATTGATTAAATGCCTACATTGATTGAGTGATTGGACTGGTCAGATTTTGACCTGGGGAAAAATAATCAGCTAATTCTGTATCAAAATAAATGATAGCAACTGTTATGAAAGCAAGTTTATTCAAAAAATCCAAGTTCATTTGAATATACACATGCAGATGAGTGGAGTCCACAGGTGAGAAGGTATAGTAGGATATTAGGCCAAACAAAAAAGATAGTGTGTTTCAGGTAACATGAAATTTCAGCATAGGGTCGGTAGGTGGACAAAGTTTTTTTTTTTTTAATCTTTTTTTTCATCAAAAATTTAAACAAAATAACCATAAAACCTAAAACAAGGAGACATTGAACACCCCCCCCGAAAGAGTTGGGTACCCAGCGGCTGGGTGTTAGGTTCCGAGGTCGGCCGGGTCGCGATGGCACCGGCGGGGAGAGGTCCCTGGACTAGAGTTGCGTAGACTAGGCGGACGGTGCGTCGACGAGCGCGCGGACGTGCGGGTCGGCGGGGTGGGTGGTCGGGGAACGCCGACGGGCGCTTGACCGGGGGTGGGGGAGACGGGCGGGACGGGGAGCGGCCGACCGTGCAACGCGCACCGACCGTCCCCTACCCCCGCGACGGCCGCAACGCCCCCGTCCCGTCGCTCCGCGGCCGGTGCTGCCGCCACCTATTTAGTTTTCTCCCCGCTCCGGACTCGGGGGGCGCCGCCGCCTCCGCTGTCCTCCTCCGCCCTCAGTTTTTACTCGGCCCGTGGTGTTCATCAGATTTGTTCGCTGAATTTTTTCGATACATCAATGGATGCTATTTTCTTAACATTACGGTGCGAGCATGCGACTGTAACACAGAAAACGCGGTTTAAACTGTCGTCGGAGATCGCGGTCGCCGCCATGATTCAATGTTGTTGACAGACGACAGGGCAAACGACGCACGTGCTCAACGTGAATATCGCGAGAGTTTGCACCGATGTAAACCTTCTACACAAAAATGTAGAGGGTTGTTTGAAAAAAATGCCGACCGTAAAGATTTTTTGGGACGTAGAAATTCTCGGTCGGTCGGGTTACCGGAAACACACTACTTTTTTTTCTCCGCCTTACAACTCTTCTTTCTTCTTTAGGATTATCTGCCGCACCATATCAGCCACTTTTGGACGTAATTCTTCAACAGAAACCTTTGGGCCCCACGCATCCACCACTTTTCCATCTACATCGATAAGGTATTTCCAGAAATTCCAGTTAGGCTCCTTACCAGAGGATTCTGTCGGGAATTAAATGAGAATATTTACATTTTAATAAAAAAGTGTTCCACAGTTTTGTTCATTGAGTTCATGCATGGTCATGGCAAATCACACTTGAAATTCACACTTGCCTTTTGTACCTTGGTTATGTCTACTTTTTCCGCTCAGGAAAAGGGACCAACAATCTTGACACAGAAACCTCGACATGAAGGTGACGACTCAAGCAGGGGAAATCAGTGAATGTTTTTTTTGCAAATAAGATGCAAACCCATGGGGTGTTGTATGACACATATATCAATACAGAATACAATGATTTGCAGATCATCTTCAACCAATTTATATATTACAAAGACAAGATATTTAATGTTTAAACTGCTAATAGTTGTTGTATTTAGAAAATAATCATTAACTTTGCATTTTAGGGCTGCATCACGTTCCAAAAGAGCTGGGACAGGTGTCTAGAAAGCCTGAGCAAGTTGAGGAATGCTGATCAAACACCTGTTTGGAACATAGCACAGGTGAACAGGCTCATTGGGAACAGGTGGCTGCCATGATTGGGTATAAAAGGGGCGCCCCTAAATTGCTCATTCACATGCAATGATGGGGTGAGGTTCCCCTCATTGTGAACAACTGCATGAGAAAGTCATCAGTTTAAGGACAATGTACCTCAACATACAACTGCAAGGAATTTAGGGATTTCATCATATAAGTTTATAATATCATCAAAAGGTTCAGAGAATCTGGAAAAACCACTGCATGTATGCGGCAAGGCCGTAAACCAACATTGAATGCCCGTGACCTTCAATCCCTCAGGCGGCACTGGCTCAAAAATCAATATCAATGAGGAAAGGATACCACCACATGGGCTCAGGACCACTTCAGAAAGCCAATGTCAGTAAATACACTTCAACGCTACATTCGCAACTGCTACTATGCAAAACAAAAGACATTTATCAACAACACCCAGAAACACCTGCTGGCTTCTCTGGGAGCGAGCTCCTCGAAGATGTACTAAAGTAATCCCTCGTTTATCGCGGTTAATGGGGACCAAAACCACCCGCGAAAACGAAAATCCGCGAAGTAGCGATCCCCCCCCACCCTCGGTATAGGTACATGTAATAATAATAATAATAATACATTTTATTTGTGGGCGCCTTTCTCAGAACTCAAGGACACCTTACAACAAGCAGTTAAAAAACACAAATACAATGTTAAAAACAACATCAAATGAACCATGACTTTAATTCCTGCAGACAGTTGGTTAGGGAGGATGGTGGAAGTATGGTGTTTGGTTTGGTAGAGATGTAGAGCTGGGTGCCATCCGCGTAGCAATGAAAGTGAATGTGATGTTTCCTGAAGATATTACCAAGGGGGAGAAGATAGATTAGAAACAGCAAGGGGCCAAGAACAGAACCCTGAGGAACACCTGAAGTGAGAGGAGACGGGTGAGATCTAAAACATTTGAGCTGGATAAACTGGGTGCGGTCAGAAAGATAGGAACGGAACCAGGAGAGGGGGGTGCTGGTGATGCCAATGGAGGAGAATCTGTCAAGGAGGATGGAGTGAGAGATGGTGTCAAAGGCTGCACTAAGGTCAAGCAGAAGGAGGATGGCAAGTGAACCGGAATCAGCAGAGAGAAGAAGGTCATTGGATATTTTGAGGAGGGCAGTTTCAGTACTATGGAGGGGACGGAAGCCAGATTGAAATTTTTCGTAGAGGTTATTGGAGGAGAGATGGGTGTGAAGTTGGGCAGCCACTGTTTTTTCTAGAAGTTTGGAAATGAAGGGGAAGTTTGATATGGGATGGAAGTTGTTCAGGTCGGAGGGATTAGAGCCAGGTTTCTTTAGAATGGGAGTGACAGCAGCAGTTTTGAGATGGGAGGGTACATTGCCGGTAGAGAGGGAAGTTTGAATAATGTTCGGGATAGAGGCTTTGACTAGAACAGTCGGGAGAGGGTCAAGTTGACAAGTGGGTGTTTTGGACTTCTGAATTAAAATGGAAATTTGGTGGACAGATGGAGAAGTGAAAGCAGAGAACAGCTGGGTAGGAGCCGGGGAAAATGGAGAAGGAGGGTTGGGAGCAGATGAGGGGGTGAGTTGCTGGTGGATAAGTTGAATTTTGGACGTAAAAAATGAGGCCAGAGTATTACAGAAATCGGTAGAATAGAGATGTGATGGAAGAGTGTCAGCAGGTTTAGTGAGTTTAGAAATGAGTGAAAAGAGTGTTTTGGGGTTACCTTCATTGGAACTGATTAAACAAGAGTAGTAGGTTGATTTGGCTTCGGAAATTGAGTCCTTGTAATGGAGGAAGTGGGTAGTGTACATGTTTGGTTGAAGGAGACAGTTCGGGTTTTGAGTGGGGCCAGGGTATTGAGAATGTTATGGAGGTTTGAATTGTAGTGTGTCAAAAACTCATCTGTTGTAGAAAGACAGTCATACTGGGGAGATTGTTGATAAGTGATACTAAATTGTCCGGATTAATGTCCTTGATTTTACGGAAATGTATAATGCGTTGTGGGTTGGATTTGAAAAAGGGCAGGTTAACATTGAATGAAAGCAGTAGATGATCTGTGTATGGCAGGAGATCGGTTTTACAGTTTGTTGGTGATAGTCCTAGGCAGCAGATTAAGTCCAGAATATGTCCTTTACTGTGTGTGGGAAAGTTGACAAACCGTTGAAAACCAAAACTGTACAGACAGGAAGTAAAGTCTTTGGTGAGTGAGTTATTGATATTGTCCATGTGGATATTAAAATATCCTAGGAGAATCACATTTGGTGATCGAGTATATAGATGAGTGAGGAATGTAGTGATGTCGGTGATAAAATCCTTGTTTGGTTTTGGTGGTCGGTAGACAGTGGCAATCAGTGTGGGAGTTGATCCAGAGAGCTGTATAGCTGCAGCTTCAAATGATAAAAAAGTAGGCACATTTACGGGGGCAAATTTCCAATTCTCACGCAATATCATTGCGAGGCCACCTCCTCTCCCAGCAACGCGAGGCACAGCATGACAAACAAAGCCCGGTGGAGTAGCTTCACTGAGAGAACTATAGTCATTAGGCTGCTGCCAGGTCTCAGTTAGACACAAAATGTCAAACTCACGGTCTGTCAGGAGGTCGTTGACGAACTGGCCCTTACTCGTAAGGGAGCGGATGTTCAGCAGGCCGACGTTGACAGCAGTGCAGCTGCTAGCGACCGCGACGCTATCCGACCTCGGGACGCGGCTCAACACAGAGGCATCCGCACAGCGTCCGGTGTTCTTCCGTGGGCGGCGAGCGGTGGACCAGAACGACCTGATGGAGCTGGAGTTGTCGTATTGGTAGTTTCGGCGTGAGCCCCGGTGAGTGCATCTTCGCCGGGGCACGTAAAGGAGGTCCGGGTGTTGGAGCAGAGCAGTCGGTGGTGGACCGTGTGAATTAAAGAGTTTGAACTCGGTGGCTGTATACAGGTGAAGCGCCGCCGATGAACGGTGGAAAACAGACAGGACGAGCGAGCACAAAGCTAGCCACACACAGCTGATCCACATAGCTGAGCTGGAGTAGTGAAGCCGAGAAGTAGCATCAGGTAGCAGGTAGGCTAGCCGCTAGTCGCAACTCAATGACACCTCGGCACTCGATGACGGGAAATGACAGTTAAACCGATCGAGTGTGGACTGATCGCCGTTCACTCAGTGACCACAAAAAACAGGTCCACAAAATATACAAAGCCCAAAAAACAACTCGAAAAGTCACGGGGGAGCAGCGGTGGCCAGAAAACCCGCCAGCGTTTGTACATGTGTATGAGTGTAAAAAATATTTAGAAGGCCAAATTTAATGGTATGCATGCATGTAGAAGTAAATTTTGTAGTAATTTACATTACTTAATGCTGTGTACTAATAGATTTAAACATGTATAAGTTAGGTTAGTGTATCAATAACAAAATACAGTAAACATATACATGTAGTACTGTCTATGTGACTCGCTGTTGTTTCGCTGACTTTTGCTGCTTCTCGCGGAATGTTTGCATACTTTTTGCGGACTTAATTTTTTATTTTTTAATGAGTATGTTTGAAAAAAAACTGCGATGCATGGACGCCGCGATAAATGAACCATGAAATAGCAAGGGATCACTGTATTGCGAAGTGGCAAAGTGTTCAGCGGTCTGACGAGTCCACATTTCAAATGTTTTTTGGAAATTGTGGATGTTGTGTCCTCCGGGCCGAAGAGGAGAAGAACCATCCGGACAGTTATGGACGCAAAGTTCAAAAGCCAATACTGTATCTGTGATGGTATGGGTCTCTGTTCCTGCCGATGGCATGGGTAACTAACACTTCTGTGAAGGCCCCATCAATGCTGCATGCAGGTTTTAAAGAAACATGCTTTTCATGGACGTCCGTGCTTATTTCAGCAAGACAATGCCAAACCACATTCTGCACGTGTTACAACAGGGTCACTTCGTAGTACAAGAGTGCAGACACCAGACTGGCCTACCTGCAGTCCAGACCTGTTTCCCATTGAAAAGGTGTGGGGCAATATGAAGTGTAAAATATGGCAATGGAGAGCCCGGACTATTGAACAGCTGAAGTAGTCCATTAGGCAAGAAAGGGGAAGAACTGAATATTGTTTAAAGCAAAGGTGATCTAACAAAGGTAAACATGACCCTGTCCCAGCTTTTTTGGAACATGTTGCAGCCATAAAAATCAATCAAGTTAATCCGTTTGAATATTAAATGTCTCTGGAGTGTGCTTGCAAATCATATTCTGTTTTAATTTAAGTTAAACACAATGTCCCAACTTTTTTGGAATTGGGTTAGACTAATTTGGCACGCCAATGAGCAAAATCGATAAAAAAAAAAGAAGGCAACACGGGTCAATTATGTACCCTGTGCCGTCGACTGGAAGAGCTTTTGATTGTTCTTCCTTTTACAGTAGGTGGTGGGCATAGATAAATTAAAAACATTTTTTTTAAATAAAATAAATAATTTCCCTCGGCACACCTCTTATTCTCTCAAAGCACAATAATGTGCCATGGCACACTGTTTGAGAATCCTTACACTAGACGGGCTAACGGCGCGGGAAGAAAACTGAGAATCGGCCACAACACACTACTTTTGCCTGTGACGCATCTCTCGGGTCAAAATCGGGCTACATTTGTGTAGTCTGACCTCAGCGTTACTTTTTTCCACCATGTCATGTTGATGGTTTACGTGTTAGGTGCGATTAAAAAAACTGAAAAGATATTCAGTCATTGTTTATGTCAGGGGTGTCCAAAGTCGGTCCTCAGGGACCGACTTTGCCTGTTTTCCAGCTCTCCCGGGAGCAACACACCTGATCCAAATCATCAGGATGGTTCTAATGCTGCTTCAGAGCTGGCTGACAATCTGATAATCTGAATCAGGTGTGTTGCAGACGGGAGGGATGGAAAACAGGCAGGACGGCGGCCCTCCAGGCCCGGAGCTGGACATGCCTGGTTTATTTGGTATTAGTTGACACAGACTTTGTTGTAGTTTCGGTGATGATCAAACTACACTTTCTGACCATTTTAAGCTGAAATTTAAGACCTTCCAAAGGTTTCACATATTTTCCCACTGTAATGAACTGCAGAACATGCACACACATTGTCTAATATCACAGTGAACTCACCAACAAGGTACTTATAGACGTTGTTAGCGCCCGTTCCTACAACAGCAATTTTGCTAAAGATGGGAAAGGAGGCGCCATAGACTCGACGCACAAAGTTGTCAATCTCCTTGTCACTCCCGGGTTCCTGCTGTCCAAATTGGTTGCAAGGAAATGCCAGGACATTGAAGTGATATGGCCCAAAGTCCCGTTGCAGTTTCTGAAGGCCTTTATAGTGTTCCTCGGTGAAACCACATTCACTGGCCACGTTCACCACCAGGGACACCTGAAGAAACACAGAAGATGCTCTCTTTAAAACAGTGGTACAACGTAGCATTTTTTATGTAATTCGAAAAAGGGGCCCAGGTATCGAGGAAGACCTCTTTTCTTTGGAATTCATGGAATTTTGTATAATGTCAACCCAGCAGTTATATTTACCTCACTGTGGTGCATAAAACAAGCAAAAAATGACTGATTTGAAATGGGATATGGCAAAAGGTGGCTGGCTATGTGGCTCCTGTTGTATTTTTTTTTTAATCAAGTATTCCATTTATTATCCATCCATCCATCCATTTTCTGATTTGCTTGTCCTCAGAGGTCGCGGGCGTGCTGGAGCCTATCCCAGTTGTCTTTGGGCAGCAGAACAACCCTGAACTGTTTGCCAGCCAATCGCAGGGAACTCATCTAACATTCACACTCACAGTCACACCTAGGGACAATTTAGAGTGATCCATTAACCTACCGTGCATGTTCCTGGAATGTGGGAGGAAACCGGAGTACCTGGCGAAAATCCACGCAGGCACAGGGAGAACATGCAATCGCCACACAAAATCAAACCCTCAACCTCTGCACTGTGAGGCGGACGTGCTAACCAGTCGACCCCCATGCCGCCCTCCATTCATTATTCCATTGATTATTTGAGTTACAACACAAAAATTCACTTTGGTTTTAAGAACTATGTACAAGTAATGTGCAGGTAGCCTTTTTGTCCACGTGGGGTCGCCATCCTCCCTACTCAAAGTAATGAGAAAGCAATCTCATTGACTTGAGCTATGTAGGCGTCCAATTGCAACGTGACTATTTTGTCAAATTGACATATGTAAGGGATATACACAGAAACCTCATAAAATGTGTTTCATGTTTGTCTGAGATTATCATCAGGGCCAGTTTGTGCACTATAAAAGAAATGGCTTGTGATTATTAAAACATGTATTTTGTTTTACTTGTTTTAACGAAGACAATGTAAGTATATTGATTGGCAAACACCCCATTTCCCCCCCAAAATTAAATCATGATACAAAATATATTTTAGAAGGTGGCCCAGTGGTCCAATGGGTAGCACGTCAACCTCATAGTGCAGAGGTGCAGGGTTCAAATCCGGGTCCGGCCTCCCTGTGTGGAGTTTGCATGTTCTCCCCCCTGACTGGGTTTTCTCCGGGTACTACGGTTTTCTTCCACATTCCAAAAACATGCCAGGCAGGTAAATGGAACACTGTAAATTGTCCTTAGGTGTGAGTGTGAGCGCGAAAGGTTGTTTGTGCCATGAGATTGGTGCTGGGCAAGACCACTGACAATCATTGCTGCATTTGCAAAGTTATGAAGACTAACCGATCACATCTGACTTTAGTTTCATCCTAATTGAATTTTAAAGCATGCAGCGGACAAACAGTATGTAGGAATTCACCCAGGGAGACTGTTGACTTCTTTTGTTGCCCTCTCCATAGAGCAATTCCATTCAGGAACAATCATCTCATTTCAACAAACATTTGTCCCTCTTCCACCCGTCTTTCCTATGTCCATCTCTTCATCTCCTTGATGGGATCTCAATGTAAGTGCGTTGGAGTATAGTGCTCCATCCTGATGAAATTACTGTAGTTGGAGTAATAGCGATGTTGTAATGGCCCTGCCAGAACTGGCACTGACCGGCCCTCTATATTAATGATATCATCTGATAAATTTAAATTATTATTTCATATTTACCTAGTGCCAGAAGACAGCTGGGATAGGCTCCAGCACCCCACGCAACCCTTGTGAGGATAAAGCAGTTCATAAACTGGATGGATGGATGTCTTTATACTGTATTATTTGAGTCTTGAAGAAAATATTCTGTGTCCTATTAAGTTGACAGAATTCAAATTACTCAATATTAAAAAAGAAAGAACATGTTGCTTATTACATTTACATTTATTTAGGAACTTTACACTGTCTCATTCGGTGCGTCAATGACCTTCGGCTGCACCAGCACAGTCACATTGTGGTCCCTATGCCACCACGCAAATGTTGTATTGACAGAATTTTGACAACTACATTTATTCCCAAAAGTTACTCAAGTAAATGTAACAGAATAAATACTGCAGATTACTACGCGCCTCTAATTACCACAAACAATATTTTGCACTTTTGCAGGGCGAGACTTCTGATCAAGGAATGTTGTTGGTTAATTTTGTGAATTATAATAGCAGCCTGCTAGACCAGGTGTAAATGTCACCTGGAGTTGATTGCATGCTTTGAATTCACATTAGTATCTGACCCAGTGGCGGGCCGTGCATTTCAACCTTCGGCCTTCAGTGACATCACATACATTAACACAATATAGGCTCGTCAAGCAGCACTTAATTTCAGGAGCATTTAAAACTATCAAGTATACATTCACAATTAAGAGCAGGAAACTACATTTACAGATACAGTCAAACCTCGGTTTTCGTACTTAATCCGTTCCAGAAGACTGTTCGGAAACCGAATTGTTCGGAAACCGAAACCATGTTTCCCATTGAAATCAATGTAAAATGTTTTAATCCGTTCCAAGTCAAGAAAACAACTTTTTTAAAACACTTTTTTTTTTACAATTTCACACCATAAACTGTACAAATGTAATGGGAGATTACCAATTTTAACATTAACATAGTAACATAAAAATTGAAGGAACATCTCTCTCTCTCTATCTGTCGTGGGGCGTGCGCCTCTCCCAGCTGTCAGCAGGCAGTAGGCGGGGCATTTCGGCATCCCGAACTCCTTCGCCAACACAGACACACGCAGACCTGACTCATATTTTGCGATTAAATCTTTCTTAAATTCTATAGTTTTGCGCACTATTTTCCTCTTTTCTTCACCAGGTTCACCACTTCCACTTGCTTTCTTTGGTGCCATGATTAGGGGCTGATACATGATGCAAAAATAACAGTCCAATATTACGTAGTTCTCACCAAACACGTCTGCTTTTTAAAAATAAATTCTTAATCGAACAATACAAACTCGTCTGCTCACAAGCTGTTTCTCTACGATTATTGCTTAATGATGAGACACCGGACACCAGAGTGTTCATTATGTGCCGCTGCATTGAAAAATGTAAACAAACGCACGCACCCTTCCCCCTCCCCCCTTGCTGCTAGGGCAAACCATTATGAAAAGAGGGGGATTTCACTCGGCCTAACAGAAGCGTCTCACCAAACACGTCTGCTTTTTTTTTTATTGAACAATACAAACTCGTCTGCTCACAATGGACGCTAGACTAGGAAGCGTTTCACCAAACACGTCTGCTTTTTTAAAAAAAAATCTATTGAACAATACAAAAACGTCTGCTCACAATGGTCGCTTCCTGTGTTGCGACGAAACTCAAGGGAGCGCGGCGACATGAGGGAGCGCCGCTACAAAAGGGAGCACGGCTACACGAGGTAGCGTCACTTCACTCCTCTCGGCTTTGCTACCTCCTCTCGGCTTCGCTTTCACACGAGGAAGCGAAGCTGAGAGGAGTGAAGTGACGCATTCAAGTGCGCTCAGTTAGTTCGAGAACCGAAATTTGTTCGGCATCCGAGGCATAAAAAACTCAAAATTTTAGTTCGAAAACCGAATTGTACGAGAACCGAGACGTCTGAAAACCGAGGTTTGACTGTATTGTCAAAAATAAAAAGATGATTTAAAAATACTAAATAAAATGCCACCCAAATTACGCTGTGTGATCTTAAACAAGTCTGTCCAATAAATTGTGCAATGTCGCAGTTTCATATAAGACACCAACCAGACAATAACAAAACAAACTATTCTTTGAAAATAAAGTTAACAGATCACTTGCATTTTGAGAATAGGCTATACAACAGCAAATAACTGAAAATGTTGAGCAGCTGAGACTGAACGAACTTTAGTGCACGAAGGTGACTACATTGCGCCATTATAAATTGCAGGTGAGCAGATTTATTTGATACATTTTTGTATCTTTGTCATTTTATTTCGTTACCATTAATTGAATACTAACGAAATAAAATGACAAGAAGAAATGTCAAATAAAATTCATTTACTCACCAATGTAGTGCCTGCTCACTGAGCTGCAGATCTACGAGAGTGTCCCCAAACGTTTTAAGACGCACCGTAGCTTGCAAGTGCCCAGCCGTGCTCTGATGTTTCCTTGCTGCCTTGGTAAAAGAACTTTAATTGGTAAATCCAGTGTGGCTCCAAACACCAAATCGGTCAGTTGCATTCCCAGCAGTACAATTTGCAGCGTTTCTCAGAGGCTGTGAGCCATGGGTACCGTTCATAATTGCTCGTCTGAAAATGACGGACAAACCCTTTTCCTTGCTGGGACAGGCTAGCTAGCGCAGGAGTTGGGCGACCTCTTCGCACAATACAGTAATCCCAAGTTTATCGCGGATAATGGGGACCAAAACCACCCGCGATAAACGAAAATCCGCGAAGTAGCGACCAATTAACATTTTTTTTTTTTAATTGCCCCACGTGGGCCTTTGCGCTTGAGCAGAGCCACTAACACACACACACACACACACACACACACACACACACACACACACACACACACACACACACACACACAGCTGGCCCTGATACGCAGACTCGTGATCTGATTGGCTATTGCAACCTGACTGTGCCCGTTCACTTACAGCGCACAGGGGCCTGCTCTGTTTAATCTGAAGACCCCGAGCAAGTTTAATTTACCTAGCAACACAACCTATCTGAAATATGATTGGTTAAAAACTCTACCACAATAAAGTGTTATAATAAAGTAATATAGTTATTTATCGAGTGGTTTTCATGTTATATAAAATAACATTGAAAGCCACTCGACTAAGTGGAAATATTATGACGTAAGGAATACAGAGAATAATTTTGTTTACATATTTATGAAAATAAAATAAATTAAATTTATGTTATTCTCAGAAAAGTCTATGGATTAAATTTACTTTTCTGAGAATGTTTAGGCCAGCAGAGAAGGCCTTGCTGGCCCTGACGGCACGCCACTGATCTGACCACAATAGAAACCAAATTAGAATTACGGTACAGATATTTGCAACTCATATAACAGTTAAATATAAAGAGGGCTCACCATGTATTAATGCTGCACATGAATATATGTAAGAGTTACAGTGAGAGTTTTCAACTGGAACAAATTATACAACCTCATACTGGTCTAATGACACTGTATTGTACACTGACTAGGATAATTATGACAAGCCCTTTTAACATCTAACGGCTAGACTGGTTCTGTACAATAATTACAGTGCTGTAATTCACTTCTCCCAAGTCAAAAAGAGATGCATAACTACATTCTTCCTTAACACATTTCAGATATCGGCAATGTCTTTGGGGGCAAAGCACATCACTTTTTGTATTTGGTTTGTCAATGCACAAATCCACAATGTAAAATTGCGGATGTCTAGGTCAGAATTTTAACTAAAAATTAAACTGGAGCTATAGATAAATACAACTATTTCAGAAAGACCTTTAATTTATTTGCTTTCGATGAGTCAAGATGATCAACTGTACATGTCGCGTTTTGAATATTTTGAATCAAGCTTTAACCAGTGAGTCAAGCTTTAACCAGGGGAAATCTGAATTCAACTGAATTGAGTTGCCACACACCATACAGTTATCGAATGCTACAAGTAGAACTACTGAGTACAGATTCAGTGGAAAACTTTATTTTCATGTACTGTACCTTGCTTTAGATTGACTTTCCTGTACCTTGCTTTCCACTTACCTTTTCCCAACGTGTAACGCACAGTAAGCGTGTGACACAGGTGATAAGTCAAAGATTGCTGGTACATTCGAAAATATTTGGTCTCCAACTCGGGACCGACTTTTGAAGAAAGTTCAGAAATTCTTGCAGGCCAAATTGCCACGTAAGCCAACGGGGCTACGCGCTATTGCTCCCTCTGTTACGCACACGAACCAAGTGTCAAAAAGAAAACAAAAATTCCTTAAGATGACACATGTAAGTCATAGTACTCGCGATGCTTCATGAAGATGGAGCGTTTTGGCGACAACATGAATGAGACACGACACGACACGACGAATGTCAGATGTAGAAGACTTACCGAGCCCCTGTATTTTTCAAGTGACACTAATTTCCCTCGACTGTTCACAACTTTGAAAGCATAAAAGTCTTTGTGTTTGCCCGCTGCCAGGCTGAATAATGTTAGCAGCACGGTGAGAGTCGCGGAAAGCATCTTTCTTCGAGTTTGGGACTGTGTTTGGGTCGAGGGTTGTCGCTCCGCAGCCTCCCAGACTGGATCATGGAGGCCACACCTTCGGGGAGCCATAGACAACACACATGCATAGACCTCATCTTGAGCGATTCGACCTTTTGCTGAGATCCGTACGTACGTTCGCCATATTGAATGTGTCACATCTCCCTTGTAAACTAATAAATAAATACAAGTCAATCGACTGAACCTCAAAAATATCCTTCCTAGCCAATGCAAAAACTTAAGGCCTCTCGTTTACTCCAGGCGTATCTCATCCACCTCCCCGGGGCTTTGCCACCGAGGAGCTTTTGAACCACAACCCCAGAGATAGGAGAGCTCACCATTCTACAGAAACGGCCCTTGCGAAAGTGACCAATGATCTTCTCCTACCTATGAACTCCAACATCTCATCCATATTATTATTACTCTATCTTAGCGCTGCCTTTGACACCGTCGATCATAACGTACTACTAGAACACCTCAGAACATGTGTTGGTATTTCAGGCTCAGCACTTTTCTTGTTTTAGTTCTTACCTCTCAGAGAGGACGCAATGTGTAATTTATGTTAATATGAGTTCTGAGTTTTGTAATGTTACCTGTGGAGTCCCACAGGGATCGGGACTTGGCCCTCTCTTGTTCAGCATCTACATGCTTAGGCTTGTTGACATTATACAGTATGCATAACATATAACATTAATTTAATTTTAATTTACTGTTATTTTTAACCCTTTCGTGCACCCATAACCTGATAACATGATAAACTGTCCACTGTAGTAACCGCTCTCCCTGAAGGGGTGAATTTGTTGCTTCTTAACCGCGATAAAAGCAAGATGTTCATCATAGGCCCTCCTCAGCATCGGCATCTATTCACGGACATGACTCTGTCTTGATAAATGTACCCCTACCCACAGTGATTCAGTAAAAAAAATCTCAGTGTTTTGATTCAATGCTCTCTTTTCAAATGCACATTAGGAATATAGTTATATTCCGAACTGCATTTTTTTCACCTTTGAAATATTGTTGAAATGCATCCCACTTTATCTCCTGATGACACAGAAATCATAATTCATGCATTTGTTATGTCTGACCTTGATTTTTACAACTTTTTTTCTCTCGGATCTTCCCATGCCTACTGTGAAAAGTCTGCAGTTACTACAAAATGCTGCAGCGAGGATGTTTGATCACATTACCTCAATACTAGCCAACTTGCTTTCAAGGTTTTCAACTTCCATATGAAATGTTACACGGCTTAGCACATTCCTATACTGCTGACTTAATGACTTAACTCTTCGTTCACAACACGCTAGTCTTCCAGTGATCCCGAGAGCCAAATAGAAGTCCAAGGGTTCTAGAACATTTTCTAATCGGGCTCCAGTGCTATGGAATGCCATACCTACGGAAATTAGGGCAGCTAACTCAGTTGAAATGTTTAAAACCCAACTCAAGACTCGTTTGAATACTCTTGCATTTAGTTGAACTGCATTTTGGCCTGTTTGACTGCCACTCCCTCTGTTTGCTGTTCCCTCTCCTCCCTAATCTGGAGAAGGAACTAGGTGATGATGACCCAATTGGATATCTCTGTATGGATTCTGCTCTGATTGATGTGGACATAATTTGTACTGAGCTGGGTGGACCACCTACTGAGAGGCACTGCTATGAAGATTTCTTCATGAACTAACCGGGCCAGGTTCAGAGGGGGACCCACCTCTCCAAAGGTGTCATGTTCTGCTCTGTTTTGTTTTGTTTCCTTCGTGTGTTTTCAGCACCAGGTGGAGTGTGGGGCGTCACCCTTCAGCAGCGCACTTGTGATTAATCAGGGAAATCAAGTGGCGGCCTACTTAAGGACACTGTCTTCTTGTCTCTCTCGTCAGACTATTGCTCTTGATCACTGCTGTTGCCCAAGTGCTTTGTTCTAGCTCTCTTGTTCATGTAACTAGTCATTCGCTGCTTCGTAAGTAAATTTGGGTTCGTTGCTATTTGGTGTTATTTTGGATTTCGTCCTTGGTTTCGTTTGAGTAATTCCCTTTTCGTTTTATGTTTACCTCGGTGTTCATTCATTCCATGTAATTGGCAAGCGCTTTCTGTTCTCGTTCCTTTTTCTGGCTTTTATTTGCCAGTGCCTTTTGTTGACCACTTTGTCAGTTCCTCACTTTTCTGTAAATAAATCTCTTTGTTTTTGCAATTTATCTGAGTCTGCGTTTGTGGGATCCACACTCCATACGGTCTGCAGTTAGACCATTCCCTGTCAGAAGGCGTCTCTCTCTGCAACATTTTCACCTTGTTAAATGGACCTTTAAAAATTCGAACTAACGTTGTATCGTGCAATATTGTGTCAAACACTCTAAATCATAGGTGTCAAACTCAGGTCCTGGAGGGCCGCTGTCCTGCATGTTTTCCAAGTCTCCCTGTTGCAACACACCTGATTCAAATGAACAGGTTTAATGTCAGGCATTCACAGAGCTTGCTGATGATCTGATCATTTGAATCAGGTGTGTT
Organism: Hippocampus abdominalis; assembly: GCA_018466805.1. Classification (NCBI taxonomy): domain Eukaryota; kingdom Metazoa; phylum Chordata; class Actinopteri; order Syngnathiformes; family Syngnathidae; genus Hippocampus; species Hippocampus abdominalis. Next base: position 134,588 of record CM031701.1, on the reverse strand, counting down.
GCAACAGGGAGACTTGGAAAACATGCAGGACAGTGGCCCTCCAGGACCTGAGTTTGACACCTATGCTCTAAATTGTCCCTAAGTGTGAATGCGAATGGTTGTTCATCCATGTGTGCCCTGCGATTGGCTAGCAACCAGTTCAGGGTGTCCCCTGCCTACTGCCTGATGACAGCTGGGATAGGCTTCTTTATTCCCCCGGACCCTTGCGAGGATAAAGCGGATCAGCATCAAATGGATGAATGAATATTGTGTCAAACGTTGCCCACTTGGCATTCTTTGCAGCCTGGTCATCCTGTCGGGGAGGTTCTCAATGTTTCTCATTTTTCTCCAGATGTTTTTTTTTGTTTGTTTTTACTTCAGAGGGATCAGAGGATGTATATTTGTCAATTGTGGGCATCTGAAGCCCTTTGAGACTTTTTGACATGTCCTACATTGTTCTTTGATTCGTTCTTAAGCACTCAACAATAGGAAGACAGTGCCCTTCTACTTCTGATCGGAGACTGGACGTGCCGCGTATAATCACAATGTGGTGTGCAGTATTTAAAATTACTTGAACAGAAGGGGAAATATAATGTATAAGTATATGTAGCATTTCAACTCATACTATATTTGCTACCTACAAGGCTCGTAGTTTATTAGCAAACATCGTGTCATTAAACAAATTTGTTACCTCAAGTTCTTTTTAGAGTATAGATAGTCCCTATAGCACTCTCATGATGGTGGAGTAGGACCCCAAAAGCAGGGAGGCTGGGAGGAGCAGGCCAGGGTGGCTGAACAAAATGTATTTCACAAAAAATGCAAACAGGAATACACAGGAGAAATTAACTCAAAAACTCACTCATAAAGTCCAGCAAAATCACAAGAAATCAAAGAAGGAAAAACTAGTGATGGGTCCAGCGACACAGATGCGTCAGCGCATGCGTGTACGTGTGCTGCTTCTATACATCACGTGATCGACACGTGAACTGCATCGTGCTGCGTCGAAACAGTCCAGGCTGCTTGACACAGTCCAGGCTGCGTCACTCAGTCCAGGGGGCATCGACGCAGCAAAAGCCCGCCACACAGTGTTTATAAGGAAGTGCGTCTGGCGACATGATGCTGCCTGCCGAAGCAAGCCAAATAAAAAGACATATTTGGGCAAAAAGGAAAACACACAGATTATCAGAAAAGCGTGTGCGTCTGACTTTGAGCGTCGTGTCGGCTGTCATATAATTAGTCATGGGAAAATGAAGCCTCATGAAGCAATGAGGCTTTCCATCCAACTGGTTCGTTCTTGGGCCGAAGCATCATGAGGCTTTATTTGTACTATTCCGCCATCATGTGGAAAATAAATGTCATGACAGACAGTGATTAAAATGATACCATGGATTTGATGTAAGGTAAGATTGGGCCAAAAAAATCCAGCCCCGAACAGGCTTGCTGGTATTTAAGCCCGACCCGGCCCGAGCCCGATCACTTAACTTAATATCCATATTTTATTTGTGAGGACTCGGGAGGAGGAGGGGTGATTTCTGATAACAAAGCCTGTCTTTTGTAACGAAATCTAAGTTAAACAAGACTGTATAAACATCCATCCATCCATCCATTTTCCGAACCGCTTGATCCTCACTAGGGTCGCGGGGGGTGCTGGAGCCTATCCCAGCTGCCTCGGGCAGTGGGCGGGGGACACCCTGAACCAGTTGCCAGCCAATCGCAGGGCACACAGAGACAAACAACCATCCACGCCCACACTCACACCTAGGGACAATTTAGAGTGTCCAATCAGCCTGCCATGCATGTTTTTTAGAATGTGGGAGGAAACCGGAGCACGCGGAGAAAACCCACGCAGGCCCGGGGAGAACATGCAAACTCCACACAGGGAGGCCGGAGCTGGAATCGAACCCGGTACCTCTGCACTGTGAAGCCGACGTGCTAACCACTGGACTACCGGGCCGCCCACTGTATAAACCTTTACATGTCTTATATTTCTGTTTCTGAAGAGGTTACATTAACTGACAATTTCCCATAGACGGATTTTTTTTTAAGAGTGGACGGGGAAAATTTAAGGCCGTCCGTCATTTTGACGGGTTGAAAATTGGGCCGTTAACCACAGCAACGGTACGTCCTTAAGAATCTAGCGCGGCACTTTAAGAGAGAGAAGCAGAGAGACAAAGACGAACAATGACGGGTGGATACTCGACAGAGACTGGAAGGAGTTCTAAGAATTGTCATTGCAAGAGTTTAGTACAGTACGAGGGCGGCCTGGTAGTCCAGTGGTCAGCGATTCCAGCTCCCCGGCCTCCCTGTGTGGAGTTTGCATGTTCTCCCCGGGCCTGTGTGGGTTTTCTCCGAGTGCTCCGGTTTCCTCCCACATTCCAAAAACATGCATGGCAGGCTGATTGGACACTCTAAATTGTCCTTAGGTGTGAGTGTGGGCGTGGATGGTTGTTCATCTCTGTGTGCCCTGCGATTGGCTGGCAACTGATGCAGGGTGCCCCCCGCCTACTGCCCGAAGACGGCTGGGATAGGCTCCAACACCCCCCGCGACCCTAGTGAGGATCAAGCACGTACGTCATCACAACAGTCATCACAACAGTACGTGTTGTAATGAGGCGACTTCTGTTTTTTCGCGAATCACGGTCTCTCGTGGCCAAAACAATTAACGGCCTCGAAAAAAAAAAAAAAAAGTCAGCTTGAGAGAACCCTGACCCGACCCGAAGAAAAAATTTATAATTTTAGACCCGAAATTCGGGTCGGGTCAGGCGGCCCAATCTTACCTCTACCCCACACACACACTGAAAACAAAACAAAACGAAAGTAAATGAGAAGAAACACACACACACACCACAAACACATACAAGCACAGTAAAATCGCGTTGATCACACAGGAGAGATTCGATCGCGTACAGTCAACTCGTGTGCTGTGATTTTAATGGGAAACGATTTTTCGGTACCGTCAAAATGACGTCACGGAAACGACACGCTACCGGTCGGTAACGATCGTAACCATGAAATCCTCAGGCCTGCCTTAGTTTTTTTTGTTGAGTTTTTTTTTGACTGATAAATTTCCTTGCGTCCCAAAAACGCACATTATTTGGAACTGTGCGTCCCGCGTGAAAATTATGCATCTAGGACGCGGGACGCAGAGGTAACGAGATGGCTGCCGTCCGTCATTGTTTTATTTCGAATCACCCGCAAAACTATTTGTTGGCGGTGACGTAGGATCCAATGTATGGTTGGGGTGAGTCCAGGTTTTCACGTGTTTATTTAGCAGCCTGACAGCAGTCGGTAGGAACAAGCAGCGGTATCTCTCCTTGCAGTGCGGGTGTAACAGTCTCTGGCTGAATGAGCTACCCATTGCTGTCAGACAATCGTCCGTGAATCTGCAAAAGTAAATTTAGAATAGTTTAGTAACATGCTATGAAGTGTGAACAGAGTCATAGTTATATATTGTTTTTTTTGTACACATTGTGACGTTATGGCGTTATTAAGAGGCGGATCAGATCACGAAATACCCACTTTAGGCCTAGGTCTAAAACTCACCACCAGCTACTGATATTTACCCTTTCACTTGATTTGTCGCACAAGGTTTTAGATACGTAGGAATGCCGGATAAAAAAAATATGTTTTTGTTTTGTGTTTTTGTTTTATTTATTTATTTACTTATTTTTATATTGTGGCATGACATTTTGTACACACACACGCACACGCACACGCACACACACACACACACACACACACACACACACACACACACACACACACACACACACACACACACACACACACACACACACACACACACACACACACAAACGATTACTGTCGAGTTACGGGAAAACCCACATTATCGAGGAGCTGAATGCATCATTGTACACGCCCCTCTGGAGCGTCACTGCCGCTCCCACAATGCAGCGGTGTAATGTATGAACATAGCGTCAAGTGCTGCTGTTATGACCAGGCCGTGGGCTCGGCAAATCATGTAGAACAGAACCATGAAGGCAACAAAATAATAATCTTAAATCGTCTTTAGAGCTTGAAAGTAAGTTCATCCTTTTGTACATTTTTCTTACTCAACAGAGCCGATAACTATGCCTTTGAAGGCTTGCTGTCTGACAACTGGGTATTAGTATTATTTCCCGTTAGCTTGTCCAGTGAGCCACAGGGGTTTTTCCGTTTGTTGTTAGCTTTCTCAGACTACAAATTCCACAAAAAGTGAACTCAAAACATCCGTTATAACACATGACTCACTTTTTGCCATAGAATGCTTGTCTTCCCCACCGAAGGTAGTAATTGTGACGTGTGTTCGCTCGTGTTTACGTTTTGAAAGTTATGCTAATTTAACCGTTCGCATACGTACTTGGTCTTTTCCCAACCATGGTTATCAAATACATTGTTGCACTGAGGCTTATTAAGACCTAACCGTCGCTTGAGATAACTTTAAAAATCGAAATAATGTATAAGATTTGTGTTTGACAGCATAAAAGTTGTGTTTTGTGTTTTTTTGAAACATATATTTTACTGCTGTATTATTTATTGCTGAGCATCATAGTGTTGTCCAGTGTTCCTACTTTAATTCATGGTTCCCTTGGCGCCATTGGACCGCTCACAGAAAATATACACAATGCAACAAGTGATTTACATAATTTCCAAGAACAACTAATGAAGTTGTTAAACACTGCAAAATGCGAGGTGATGCTATATCAAAATAAAATAATCACAATGTTATTGGTAGTTTAATATCCCAGGGCACTAATTTGTTGCGTGTGCAGGTTATGGTTTTTGCTGTTTTACAATATTAATTGAGAGAAAGTTCAATAATGTTACAATGTTAATGAAATGCCCCCCCTAATTGGAGGAAATACCCATAATTGTGCTTATTTTAATAAAATGCAGAATTGTGAGGTTAATATGCATTTTACTTTACGCCCCACTTTCCCACTTTTACCCAGACTTTCGGTGGTCTACCTTCTGGGCTCTCCATGGTGTTAACTATACCAAAAAGATCAAAAGCATCTCTTAAGGGATGGATGAGTCTCTGCGCTGTAAAGTCAAACAAGCAGTCTCATCTTAAAGTACCCACATCCTTGCACAGTTTGGCAAAGGAAGCCGCACAGAGAGAGTGCACTGTCTCTTTAAAGTGCAACAAAGAAAACCCCAGTGCCCCAAAGGATAATCTTAGTCTAAAAGTGGCAGGCAAAGCTTCATTGGATACAGGGAAACGATGCTCATCAAGGTTATTTTTACTGACTGGAAGAACAAGTTCGAGGGAAAGAGGGAAATAAATCTTTCTTTGCCCAAATCCATAGTAGGGCATTCTGTCTTTATTCAAGGAACTGTTTCCTACAGACAGCGGCTCAGTTGTAAATAGAGAGACCAGCTCTCCTGTTGTGCCAATTTCACATGAGAACGTCACCTTAGAACCCAAGAATAGTTTCATTGGAGCTCCCGGAAATGACAAGCGTCATGGTGGGTTTTCACGAATCGTTTTCAACATTTACCTCTTTTTCACTAAATGTAGCCTGCTAATAAGTGTCCTGTTTTTTAGGATTGAAAGCTGCAGCACTGGTGCATCACACTGTTGAGGGGTGCACATCAGTGGGGCCAGTTACAATGGAAGGATCGCTGACGGAGCAACAGCTTGGCCTCCGACAGGCAGAGGAACGTCTTTACAGAGATTATATCCACAAGCTTTTAAAAGTATGGGAGTAATCAATCTGTTCATGTTAAGTGATTCACAAGACCAATTTCAATTTGAATACCTATTTTAAAATATGGTTGACTGAAAATGTACACACTTGTTGTAAGTGAATATTTGCAGGTGGAATATTTTTTAATCTTTGTTTTCACAGCAATCCCCAGAATATCCAAAGTATCAATACATATGCAAGCTGTGTTCAGTTCATATTGAGCACATTCAAGCAGCACACAAACATATAAAGGAGAAGAGACACAAGAAGAACATAATGGTACGTGAATGCAACATTTTGTATTTGACCAAGCGCTGAATTTTCAGTTACACTTACACTGAAAATAGTTTTTTTAATTTTACGTTAAATGGCATTAGAGTAAATATATGTTTTCCTTCTGCCATTTTAGGAAAAACAGGAGGAAAATGAACTGCGTGCCCTGCCACCCCCTAATACCTTACAGCTAAGAGCCATCGACACAGCTGTTCTGGAAGCAGCAAGGCAGAAGGGGATTTCTGAGGAGGACTTTGAGCATCGAAAGGCTGCGGTTATTAGGATGGAGGACATCATAAAGAAACACCTCTCAGGTTGTATGTTAATTAAACAATTAGGCCTTGATTTACTGTGAATACAACCCCTAGTAAAAAAAATGAATCCGATTTATTGGCCACGTATGTAAAACACACAAGGGACTTATTTTCCCAGTTACAACCCGCCCAGAGGAACTTAAATAAAACAATGACCAACATGGGGAGACAGAATGAGGTGACATTCCACGTCCCTCGAACTGTCTTTGGCCGCCGCCTAGCTCATTTTGCACCTGGCCCTTTGGCCCCTCCCTTTGGTAATGAGCTCATAGGAAGGAGGACCCACAATTCCTCTTCGAGCTAAGCCCAGCCCAGCCCCATGGGTTTAGGCCCGGCCACCAGGCGCTCGACAGCGAGCCCCACCTCGAGGTCTGGCTCCATACAGGGGCCTCAATGACCCGTGTCCGGCAAGGGAAACCAAGGATCATATATTTGACCCATTATAATGGGTCTTTTAAGCCATTATGAGCAATATGAGCCGTGAAACAACTATGGTATATGTCCTGTATGAACGTCCAAGTATGTTAACAACATACATGTGTGACAACATAAGCAACAAAGTGCAACAATATATTGCCCAAAAACTGCAGCATACAGTACAGGTACAGTAAATATTCTCTAGTACGGACTCATGTTTGCGCTGTCCAATCTGTCCTTATAACAGAAATTCCTCTTTTGGGAAATGAGCATGGTACATGTCCTTTATGAACCTGCAAGTATGTTGAAAACTGCATGTGTAACAACACAAGCAATAAAATGCAAAATTTTCTGCCCAAAAACTGTTTATATAACAAAAACAGCAGTACAGTATACAGTACAGGTGTAGATTTAAAAAAACACAACACAGTATAGTATGTACAGTATTTTAATGTTGATTTTTTTCAGTCTTGGGAAAAAATGAGTCTATTTTGGGTTGTTTTGTTTTGTTGGGTTCTTCCTCGTTTTCTATGCCATGATCTACAGGACGAAAGTAGATAAAGTTAAAATCGTTCGCAATTACAGTAAAACGCACGCCAATAAAAAGTCACTGACACATAGTCGTTTCGAATTCGATGACATAAACGGCGAAGCAAACACGTTTCTTCCATCTTCTCCAGTTGTGTTGAGTGGGCGTTGCTTTTTAAGCTAGTGCCGCGATCAACAGGACGTAAGTGAATAACGTTAGAAATCGTTCGCAATTACAGTAAAACGCACGCCAATAAAAACTCACTTACACGTCGTCGTTTCGAATCTGATTATCAAAAAATGAGAAGTGAAAAGGTGTCTCCGTTGGTGTCTTTCCGCGTATCGGGTGGAGCGTTGCGTGTATTTAAGCTCCCGCTGCATGACGTCTCCATCCGGGTTACGGCTAGTGGAATTTCCGCTTACGTAGTTCCGGTAACATGTAATATCGTAGTCAAAATGTTAATGCATAGGTTTTTATTACGGGTGAAGGATATTCCTTTTCATAGAATTCCGGGGATGGGAATGTTTACTGTATATGACAAAATATAACAAAGCTAGGACTATTTGCTATAAAATGAGACGAGTAAAAGACCTAGTGGCTTTCTTTTCACTCACTCACTGTCTCGAACTTGACCTCCCCTTGATCACCGCACAAGACAGCGTTGCTCAGCTGATGTCGTGCAACGAACTTTTGAAGCCAGCCACAGGACGCTTCGAAGTCTTCGAGGCCCATAGCGCTATGGACCTCGCTTCCTCTCTTATTAGCGGTCTAGTTTGCGGAAAGTCTTTAGCACGATAACAGTCAAACCATTCCAGCAAACGTTTATTTACTCGACTGTCCGTCGAGCTGCAAGCAATTCACTCTCAGCATGGAAATAGCCAGAATCGGACTGAGCAAGAATCGCTTCCTCGTTTTTCGAAGTCTCGAAGGTTTGACACTTTCAGACTATAAGCGTCTCCTGAATATTTCGTACTTTGTAACCCACTTCGTTAAATCAGATACACTTTACTTTCTCTTCCGCAGCCATTACTGTTCCTCTTCCTTTGGATGCCATGATCTGCAGGATGTAAAAATTTTCGCAATTCCAGTAAAACTCACTGCAATAAAGAGTCACTTGCATGTCGCTGTTTTGGATCCAATGATAGAAAATAACGGCGCGGACACACTTATTCCGTCGTATCGAGCGGGAGTTACTTGAGTTGGCGCTACTCCGGGCTTTCGTATAGTCTCCCCCTCCCTCCCTGTGCTCTGCAACTTCAAGTAACTGCGCCACCTGGCGTTGAAATGCCTGTCATTACAAGTCCAAATGAAATGAATGCAATCATTTACATCGAACCTTAATTGTGTACCAACCTTTGGTGGGCCGGATTAACAAGACCAACGGGCCGGATCCGGTCCGCGGGCCGTAGTTTACCCACCTCTGACCTCTTTGCTGTTGTTTTATTTTTAGTAATAACCTTTACAATACCACACTGCTCGGGGGCAGTGTTGCCTCAATGACGGGGAATGAGAGCACGAGTCTTGGGGGGGAGTTCAGTTGTTGTCCTGTTGGTCAAGGTGATCGGTTGCGAAATAAAGAGTTATTCAATCATCATACAAGTGGAGTTATTATTCAAGGTAACATTTGCCATGGGTGACCCTGCCAGGGGCATAAAGCCCTCAACAATTTAGATCCTCGGATTATTGTGACACATAAACCCTTCCACCACAGGAAGGTGACAGCTCACGGAGGAGGGGTTGTTCCCAAAAAGTTGTATTTTGGTTTCATCTGTCCATACGACATTTTCCCAATCCTCTTCTGGATCATCAAAATGCTCTCTAGCAAACTTCCAATGGGCCTAGACATCTACTCTCTTAAGCATGGGGACTCCTCTGGCACTGCAAGATTTGAGTCCCTGGCGACATGGTGTGTTACTGATGGTCGCCTTTGTTATTTTGGTCCCAGCTCTCTACAGATACCCCCTGTTTGGTTCTGGGATTTTTGCTCCCCGTTCTTGTGATTGTTTTGACCCAACGGGTTGAGATCTTGTGTGGAGCCCCAGATCGAGGGAGATTATCATTTGTCTTGTATGTCTTTAATTAATTTTCTAATAATTGCTCCCACAGTTAATTTCTTCCCACCAAGCTGCTTACCAATTGCAGATTCAGTCTTCTCAGCCTGGTGCAGGTCTATAATTCTGTTTTTGGTGTCCTTTGATATGGTTTTGGCCATCGTAGTGTTTCATGTATGACTGTTTGAGGTTTATACTAAACAAGTTAAAATGTGGCAATAATACAGGTGTAACCAATGGAAGACAGGAGGCTGACATCATGCTTGTTTGAGGGTGACAAAATACTTATTTTCCACCATAATTTGCAGATAAAAGTCATTTTCTGGATTTTTTTTTCATTTTATCCCTAATAGTTGAGGTACACCTATGAAGAAAATTAGACCTTTAGAGCTCTTTTTGTGCTGGGGAACAGTGATTTTGGTAAAAATTACAGTGCATGACTTCAGCAGTATCACTAAGCCAGGTAAATTGATTTAGCCACTGCTCGTCAAAACCACTGATTCGCGTGTTTTTGAGAAGATATGGAAAGAGGACTAAAAAAACTGTTTGAATTATGTACATGTTGGCTTTGTGTCGCTATGCTCCTAATTCAAACCTGATTTATGTACTCTCGCCTTGCCGACTCGTTCTGTCCTGCCTTCTGACCCTCGCTATCACCAACCAGCCCCTTGTGAACTACTTTCAGACCTGACACAAATGTCCACAATTTGTCACTCCCTTTAATGATGAAATTTTAACTGCCTCTTATGTTAATTTCTCTGCTCTGTTTCACCTTTACTCTTGACTTTCCTCCTCTCTATGTTGCTTTTCCTAAAAGTGTCTGATTTTGCCTCCCGTATCTGCAATGCTAAAAATCATGAACTTTACTTTGACATGAAGGAAACTTTTATTTTTTTAAAAAATAAATGATATTCTTGGATGCAAAAAACAGGCACTATATACCTGTTTGTACCATCCGTCAGGGAAAGTCACGATGCCGATAGCACAAGCTACAGTGAAACTCCTCTAGAACGAAACCTACATCGGCGAAAATACCCCCTAGTGTGAAAAAATCTTCATGCATTAACACCATTCCCATTCTCCTGCCCCCCATCCATCCATCCATCCATCCATCCATCCATCTTCTACCGCTTATCCGGGGCCGGGTCGCGGGGGCAGCAGCTTTAGCAGGGAAGCCCAGACTTCCCTCTCCCTAGCTACTTCTTCCAGCTCTCCCCGGGGGATCCCGAGGCATTCCCAGGCCAGCTGGGTGACATAGTCTCTCCAGCCTGTCCTGGGTCGTCCTTGGGGTCTCCTCCCGGTGGGACATGCCTGGAACACCTCACCAGGGAGGCGTTCAGGAGGCATCCGAATCAGATGCCCAAGCCACCTCATCTGGCTCCTCTCGATGTGGAGAAGCGGCTTGACTCTGAGCCACTCCCGGATGACCGAGCGTCTCACCTTATCTCTAAGGGAGAGCCCGGACACCCTGCGGAGAAAACTCATTTCGACCCATAGCTCGTGACCATAGATGAGGGTTAGAACGTAGATCGACTGGTAAATTGAGAGCTTCGCCCTTTGGCTCAGCTCCTTCTTTACCACGACAGACCGATACAACGTCCGTGTCTCCTGCCCCCCATACAAAAAAAACCCTGTTGCGTTATACAAAATCTTTTTCTCTGCTCTTGCCTCGCGAAGAGATTCATTACAATGAAGTTTAATCCAACAGCGACCTCTACTGCTTTGTTCGGAAACGGCAAAAGCAACCACCACACTGCTTTACACAGCTTCGACTTTCCTGAACGCAACATACTCATAGCTGCTCTGCCATTGGCTTACCGATTATCATCCTGGCCTCCGAATGGCCAAGAGGGACCTCACTATCTATGTATGTAGATACTGTAACTAGATCCGTGGAAGAGCGAGTGGAATGCATCTGATTAGCTGCTCAATGCAAATCGCTTGTGGCTCGACGGACCGTCAAACAAACGAACGTTTCCTAGAATGCTTTACTTGTTATCATGCTAAAAACCTTCCGCTAACTGGAGCGCAAATTAGAGAGAAGGCGAATTCCATCGCGCTAACTATGGCCATCGAGGACTACGAAGCGTCCCGTGGCTGGCTTTAAAAGTTCATTGCATGACATCAGCTGAGCAACGTTGTCTTGGGTGGCGATCGAGGGGAAGTCGAATTAGAGACAGTGAGATGGTGGAAAGAAAAGCCACCGGGTCCAGGAACTATGTTATTGTTCGATTCAGATGCAGCATGAATGTTGCATTGCTAAAATGGCTACAAAACGGACCTTTGGATGTCAGCAGCTAAGACAAGAAGCGCTCTGACGCTGGAAGAGAGGGTAAAAGTAATCAAAATTAAAGACGGAGGAAGCAAAATAAAAGACATTATCCAAGAAATTGATGTAAGTGATTGCTGATCGTAAATTTCGCAATTTCTTTCCCTTTTTTTCTACACTGACTATATGAGTGTGTGCTCATTCTTAAGCACTATTGGACTAAAAATAGAGTACATATTTGATTGTGCATGTGTGTACACATACGTGTGTGTGTGTGTGTGTGTGTGTGTGTGTGTGTGTTTACATCTGAGATCAAATTTGCTACAGTGAAAAACCACCTGTTGTGAAAAATTTCTTGCTGCAAACATGATTTCGTTGTACAGGAGTTTCAATGTAGCGAGAAAAAAACCAATTCGATCTGCTTCTTCTTCGGTAGTTGCTTCAGATCTTTCTGGTGCACTGATGTTGATACGGTGCCTCCATAGTAGCGCAACATTTAAATTACAGTTATAATACATAGTTGCCGCAGAAAAACGGCAATTGCTCAATCAACACAGCTAGAGCTTTGCACGCTATTGATTGATATCAATCGACCTGGCTGGGGGCGGGATCTAATTAGCTGGAGGCGTTTGCCACGCAATGTGTCATATTGTTCTGCTTGCTCTCAACAACTGTTACTGACAACCACATTTCCACTTTTCCTTGATTTCTTTTTAGTGTTTCTTTGAAGCAGGGGTGGGGAACTCCGGTTCCTCGAGAGCCATATCCCGTCTTTTTTACTACTACTCCAACGCACCTGATTCAAACGATCAGCTCATCAACAAGCTCTGTAGAAGCCCTAAACGCTCATGATCAATTGAATCAGGTGTGTTGGAGTAGGGAGAGCTCTAAAACAGGCAAGATATGGCTGTCGAGGAACCGGAGTTACCTACCCCTGTTGGTAAGTTGACAAAATTCAACAACTAAATAAGCATCCTCCAAGACTGATTCCTTAATTTTTGCCTGGGGTTGTAGTGGGATGCTCCTCACAGCTGTTAAAAATCCCACATACACATTTCGTGTCTGTTGCACATTGAAAAGTCCTGTACACCTTAATATATTTTTAATGTACGTTCTCCTTTATTGTCCAGCTTGCACTCTAAGTCTCTACGGTTCTTGCCTTACCCGATTTGCCTTCAAGACGAGTGACATCAACATTGATGTCATCCACCCATCCACAGTAAGTCTGTCAATTTTAGTCACACTAACTAACACTTCTTATACAGCGATTCCGCAGCGTAGCATTGTAGCCTTAATGGATGTGGCAATAAGTGCCTCTTTTACTTTTTACAGTACTTTGCAGCATCATTCCTAGAACAGTGATTACCAACCTTTATTGAACCGAGGTACATATTTTTAGTTTGAAAAATCTCACGGCACAACAAGCATACAAAAATGGATACACATGTCAATTGTATACTTTCTGCCATGTCAGAGAAGATCATTTTTTCGTTATCACTGTCACAGTAAGTCACTGGCAGAGATGGATGAACAAAGATACATGACTTGTCATGAATAATTTATTGACTATTCATTGAAATTTTATCATTTCTGGGGCACACCTGAAGAGCTCACACTGGTTGAGAATCACTGTCCTGGAATAAAACAAATATATTAAGGTATAATTACTAGTTACCTGCTAAAAAAAAAATGCAGTGGTAACTTAATCCGAGTGCCATAATATTGAAGTACAGTCAAACCTCGGTTTTCGTACTTAATCCGTTCCAGAAGACTGTTCGGAAACCGAATTGTTCGGAAACCGAAACCATGTTTCCCATTGGAATCAATGTAAAATGTTTTCATCCGTTCCAAGTCAAGAAAACAACTTTTTTAAACCACTTTTTTTTTACAATTTCACACCATAAACTGTACAAATGTAATAGGAGAGCAGGTAATATGTAAAATACTGCACAAACAAACTAATATACTTTATTTTCACAAATTTTAACATTAACATAGTAACATAAAAATTGAAGGAACATCTCTCTCTCTCTCTGTCTATCTGTCGTGGGGCTTGCACCTATCCCAGCTGTCAGCAGGCAGTAGGCGGGGCATTTCGACATCCCGAACTCCTTCGCCAACACAGACACACACACACCTGACTCATATTTCGCGATTAAATCTTTCTTAAATTCTATAGTTTTGCGCACTATTTTCCTCTTTTCTTCACCAGGTTCACCACTTCCACTTGCTTTCTTTGGTGCCATGATTAGGGGCTGATACACGATGCAAAAATAACAGTCCAATATTACGTAGTTCTCATCAAACACGTCTGCTTTAAAAAAAAAAAAAAATCTTAATTGAAGAATACAAACTCGTCTGCTCACAATGGACGCTACACAAGGAAGCTGTTTCTGTATGATTATTGCATAAAAATGAGACACCGGACACCAGTGTGTTGATTATGTGCCGCTGCATTGAAAACGGATGGCCGTAAACAAACGCACGCACTCCCACCGTGCTCATTCTGAAAAGAGGGGGATTTCTCTCCCGAACAGAAGCGTCTCACCAAACACGTCTGCTTTTTTTATTGAACAATACAAACCCGTCTGCTCACAATAAACGCTACACGAGGAAACGTTTCACCAAACACGTCTGCTTTTTAAAAAAAATCTATTGAACAATACAAAAACGTCTGCTCACAATGGTCGCTTCCTGTGTTGCGACGCAACTCAAGGGAGCGTCGCGACATGAGGGAGCGCCGCTACAAAAGGGAGCACGGCTACATGAGATAGCGTCACTTCACTCCTCTCGGCTTTGCTACCTCCTCTCGGCTTGGCTTCCTCGTGTAGCGTCGAGGTAGCGACGCTAGCGTCGCTACAGGAGGTAGCGAAGCCGAGAGGAGTGAAGTGACTCATTCAAGTGCGCTCAGTCAGTTCGAGAACCGAAATTTGTTCGGCATCCGAGGCATAAAAAACTCGAAATTTTAGTTCAAAAACCGAATTGTACGAGAACCGAGACGTCCGAAAACCGAGGTTTGACTGTAATGTAATTTGAAAGCTTTGAATTACATTTGAATTACATTAAGATTACTCCAATCCTAAATATCCTAAAGGAGATAAAATCGGAATCAGAATCATCTTTATTGGCCAAGTATGTAGAACACACAAGGAATTTTACTCCGGTATAACACGCTGCATTAGTATCATCATAAACATCATAAACAAATAAATATTGCTGCAGTATGTATTCGTATACAGCGGACCTGATTGGTGGTAAAATGTCACATGTTGACCCGGCCTACAGTATTCTATTGGCAAAATAAAGCAGTCCGAGATCACAGGAGTATTGGCGTGTCATGTGGATGATTTTCTTTGGGCGGGGTCACAGCACTTCCATTTCCAAAGTAGTCATCTGCTTTGAATGTGGGCCGTGAAGGACGCGAGTTTTTCACATGCTGGGATGGATATTGCAACTGTTGATGGTCTAGTACAGGGGTGTCAAACTCAGGTCCAGGAGGGCCTGCATGTTTTCCAAGTCTCCCTGCTGCAACACACCTATATTGGTGTGCTAATGACATCATTGAATTATGTCAATGCACAGAACTGCTTTGAATGTGTGAACCTTCACTGACAAGGTCTGCCATGGCCTTCATTTTCTATAATATGATACAATTCTGCAAGCATTCCAAGTCTTACACATTGTATTTTGCAATGCTTTTGCATCTAGATGACACAACCGGAAGTCCTGATTCAAGTGCTTGACATCCTGAAAAACAGCAGTAAGTTTTATTCAAACTTACCATTAGTTCAGTCTTAATGTATGATTAAATATATTAGTCAACTTATTTGAGCGTCATGGCAAAGGCTGTGAATACTAATGAATGTGAGGTCTGACTTTTAATAAATACAAATACATTTGAAAAAAAAAAGCGTAATCATGGGGTGTTGTGTGCAAAATTCATTTTTGGAATAAGAGTGCACAATAAAACTGCATCACTTTTGATTAATTGACATTCAAGAATGATCAATTTCCTTGTTCTTATAAATTAAGCTCTCATGTAAAATTTGTTTGGAAAGTTGTGAATTGAATTACTGCTTGAATCTGATGTGGGGTAGTGTGACTTCATTAACTGTAATTCTTCCTCTATTTAGCTGAATTTTCAGAGGTTGTGTCAGACTTTCATGCGAAAGTTCCTGTCATCATCTGTCGTGATGTCAAAAGGTCAGTGAGAGCTTTGTCCAGTTCTGCCTTCTTATGTTTTTGAAACTACTAAGTAAACCATTTGTGTTTCCAAGGGTGTGCTCATTTGTCAACCATGTTATCTATCCATCTATTTTCTGATCCGCTTATCCTTACGGGGGTCACGGGCGTGCTGGCGCCTGTTCCAGCTGTCTTTGGGCATTAGGTAGGGTACACCCTGAACTGGTTGCCATCTAACTGCAGGGCACCCTTCGAGGAACAACCATTTACGCTCACACTCACACCGAGGGACAATTTAGAGTGTTCCATTAATTTGTATGATTTTGGAATTTGGGAAGAAATCGGAGTACCTGGAGAAAACCCACACAGGCCTGGGGAGAACATGCATACACCACACAGGAAGGCCGCAGCCAGAATGGTACCCTTCACCTCTGCACTGTGCTCCCATCAACCATGTTATCAGTTTTTTTTTTCGTTCCCCTCTCCAAAAGATGTAATGTAATTTCTCGATTACATTACATTCTTGAGACATTGAAGAGGCGTATTACTCATACATAAGCTTCAGAATGTCACTAAATGCATTTTGATTATAATAATTTGGGACAGTGGAAGTAAATGCTTTATTTACACACCTCTGTGTGACCAGTAAATTGGCTTTTATTAAAAACATTTTATTATGAGATGTATAAAATAAAAAAATATCCTAATCTCTCCGCTCGGGTGGTGTCCGTCCCCCACTGAGCTCGGGTCCTCGACCAGAGGCCAGGAATCTTGCTTCTGCGCAGTATCCTTGCTGTTCCCAGCACTGCACTTTTCTGGACTGAGATGTCATATATATATATATGTGTATATATATGTATATATGTGTGTACAGTATATATGCACAGTATATATGTAGTGTATAATGGGTCGGGGCAGGGGGGTAGGACACCAGCCAACGACCGGCACCGGACCACCGCCCGTCCCCGTCACACCCGCCCCGCCTCTCCCCGCGGCCGCCTTCGATGTCGCCTCCGCCGTCCTCCTCCGCCCTCGGTTTTTACTCGGCCCGTGGTGTTCATCAAATAGTTCGCTGAATTTTTTTCAATGGATGCTATTTTCTTAACATTACGTTGCGAGCATGCGACTGTAACAGAGAAAACGCAGTTTAAACTGTCCTCGGAGATCGCGGCCGCCGCCATGATTCAATGTTGTTGACAGACGACGGGGCAAACGACACACACGCTCAACGTGAATATCGCGAGAGTTTGCACCGATGTAAACGCTCTACACAAAAATGTGTGTATATATATATATATCCATAGTCAAACCTTGGTTTTCGTACTTAATCCGTTCCAGAAGACTGTTCGGTCTAACCAAAACCATGTTTCCCATTGGAATCAATGTAAAAATTTTTAATCCGTTCCAAATCAAGAAAACAACTTTTTTAAACCACTTTTTTTTTTTTACAATTTCACACTATAGACTGTACAAATGTAATAGGAGAGCAGGTGATATGTAAAATACTGTACAAACAAACTATAATATATTTTATTTTCACTAATTTTAACATTAACATAGTAACATAAAAATTGAAGGAACATCTCTCTCTCTCTATCTGTCGTGGGGCGTGCGCCGATCCCAGCTGTCATCAGCCAGTAGACGGGGCATTTCGGCATCCCAAACTCCTTCGCCAACACAGACACACGCACACCTGACTCATATTTCGCGATCAAATCTTTCTTAAATTCGATAGTTGTGCGCACTATTTTCCTCTTTTCTTCACCCGGTGTACCACTTCCAATTGCTTTCTTTGGTGCCATGATTAGGGGCTGATACACGATGCAAAAAATAACAGTATTACGTAGTTCTCACCAAACACGTCTGCTTTAAAAAAAAAAAAATCTTTATTGAACAATACAAACTCGTCTGCTCACAATGGACGCTACACAAGGAAGGGTCTCACCAAACACGTCTGCTTTTAAAAAAAAAAATCTTTATTGAACAATACAAACTCGTCTGCTCACAATGGACGCTACACGAGGAAGCTGTTTCTATATGATTATTGCATAATAATGAGACACCGGACACCAGTGTGTTGATTATGTGCCGCTGCATTGAAAACGGATGGCCGTAAACAAACGCACGCACTTCCACCGTGCTGCTGGGGCAAACCATTCTGAAAAGAGGGGGATTTCACTCCCCCTAACAGAAGCGTCTCACCAAACACGTCTGCTTTTTTTTTAATTGAACAATACAAACTCATCTGCTCACAATGGATGCTACACTAGGAAGCGTTTCACCAAACACGTCTGCTTTTTAAAAAAAAATCTATTGAACAATCCAAAAATGTCTGCTCATAATGGTCGCTTCCTGTGTAGCGCCGCTACATAAGGGAGCGCGACTACACGAGGGAGCGCGGCTACACGAGGGAGCGTCACTTCACTCCTCTCGGCTTCGCTACCTCCTCTCGGCTTCACTACACGAGGTAGCGAAGCCGAGAGGAGTGAAGTGACGCATTCAAGTGCGCTCAGTTAGTTCGAGAACCGAAATTTGTTCGTCATCCGAGGCATAAAAAACTTGAAATTTTAGTTCGAAAACCGAATTGTACGAGAACCGAGACGTTCGAAAACCGAGGTTTGACTGTATATATTCATTCATTCATGCATCTTCCGAACCGCTTTATCCTCACTAGGGTCGCGGGGGGCACTCGAGCATATCCCAGCTGTCTTCGGGCAGTAGGCGGGGGACACCCTGAATTGGTTGCCAGCCAATCGCAGGGCACACAGAGACGAACAACCATCCACGCTCACACTCATACCTAGGGACAATTTAGAGTGCACAATCAGCCTGCCATGCATGTTTTTGGAACGTGGGAGGAAACCGGAGCACCCGGAGAAAACCCACGCAGGCCCGGGGAGAACATGCAAACTCCACACAGGGAGGCCGGAGCTGGAATTGAACCCGGTACCTCTGCACTGTGAAGTCGACGTGCTAACCACCGGACTACCAGGCCGCGCGTGTGTGTGTGTGTGTGTGTGTGTGTGTGTGTGTGTGTGTGTGTGTGTGTGTGTGTGTGTGTGTGTGCGCGTGCACATACATATATATATATATATGTGTGTGTGTGTGTGTGCGCGTGCACATACATATATATATATGTGTGTGTGTGTGTGTGTGCGCGTGCACATACATATATATATATATATATATGTGTGTGTGTGTGCGCGTGCACATACATACATATATATATATATATATATATATATATATATATGTATGTATGTGTGTGTGTACCTTCATATTTTTTTTCTGGCTCTCTGCAAACTTCTCTGGTCAACCCTTGTTTTTATTCTTTTTCCTGGCTTTGAGGTAGACCTATTCCCGAAGCTGACATCACTGCTTTCTTGATCCTCATGATCGTTAGCGCTGTCTTCACCACCACTTAAATCGTTTACACTTGTACTGGGAGCGGGGGTGCACGGCCGTCCATGTCGCTGGTCCCCTCGTCACTGTCGACTGGGGTCGAAATCTGTGCATCTGGTCGCGTGCTCGGGCCAAGGGACGGAGAGTTAATAGAAGCGCCAATGGCGACGAGGTAGTGCGGCACACTGGCTGGGCAATGCCCGAGGGTGTCATTAAGTATCATAAAATTTGCAGGTTTCCTCGACCAGACTTTTTGTTGTTATCGGTTATTTTTTTGTATTCTTGTCTGAGGCCTTTGATTTTTTGGCGGCACTGATCGCCAGTGCGGTAAAAACCTTCGGATCGCATCTTCTCACCTATTTTTTGGGAAAACCGCTTTATTCCTCCTGGATCCTTCTAATTGGGCTTGGATGGTCCCGTCAGCCCAAATTGTTATCAGGGCTGAAGTTTCATCGTCGCCCCAGTTCACCCCCCTGAATTCGTTCTTATCGCACGTGTTGTT
This sequence comes from Hippocampus abdominalis, assembly GCA_018466805.1. Taxonomy (NCBI): domain Eukaryota; kingdom Metazoa; phylum Chordata; class Actinopteri; order Syngnathiformes; family Syngnathidae; genus Hippocampus; species Hippocampus abdominalis. Next base: position 114,980 of record CM031701.1, on the reverse strand, counting down.
GTTGTTGTTGTACTCTCCATGTTTTGAAACGCAAAACACCCAGGATGCAAGTTTGCAAGTACCCGTGTGTACTTCTCTTACGCGTAGCGAGGCCACTCCCCCCGCAAGCGAGCATTTGCTCCGGAGCAAATTTTTAACCCCGTAGAGTTCACACGTACCATTTTACATCGGTGCTGCCCCGCAAACGAGCATTTGCTCCGGAGCAAATTTAACCCACCTCAGGGAGTTGGTTTAAATATTTGCGCCAGAGTAAGCTTTTTTCAGGGCCTGCACCGGTGTAACTTTGCACATGTGAACTCTCAACTGGGGCAGCACCGGAGCAAATGTTGCCGTGTGAACACCCCTTTTGCTAGCTCCCGGGTTTTATTTTAGCGGTTACCTATCACGTGACCGAGAAGCGTGCCTGGACCTGGGTCAAGAGTGTCATACTGTAGACGATTTCAATTTTTCAAAATGAAACATCTTTCAGACTCCAAAATAAATAAAACTGATGTAATGTAAGTATTTATTCTTTCTGTGCGGACTGGCACCAAATGACCCAGGGACCGGTACCGGTCAGCGTCCTTGGTACTGCTGATGTACAGTATTACAAAAAATAAATGTTATCTTCATTATGTTGCGTTTATTCAGTGCAATAGTATACGGCCTACTATTATGTATAATTACTTAATTGTTGTTTAAAGAAAATTGGAAATCTTGTTGACTATTAAGAGAAATGTACAAAACCAGCAAATATATATATATATATATATATATTTTTTAATTACACAAAGAACTAAAGCAATCATTTCACAATATTAATTCAACAAAGTTACCGGTACTTTTGACAATTTAATCATGAAATCTGACATTTGTTTTTGTTCAATTTACAGTGGCTTGATTTGCAAAGTGAGTGCAGGCAATGATGTTGCTTGTCTCACGACAAATCACATGGCAGCCTTGGCTAAAATGGAACCCAGGTTGGTTCCCCTGGTGCTGGCTTTCCGGTACTGGGCAAGGGTGAGTAGACAAATGACAAAGCGGTCAAAGTAAAAAATCGACATAACTGTACTAGAATCCTTGATGTTTGTTGAGTTATGTTGACTCTCAACTCAACTGTATTTATAGAGCACTTTCAAACAGCCATCGCTGCATACAAAGTGATGTACATGGAGCAACTAACTGACTCATGCCTAACTTGTAAAATTTTCTGCCTAAAGTTTAAAAAAAAATACAGTTGACTATAATTCTGTTGCATTTTCTTAATGATCTTTGGTCCCTTGAAAAGTATTATATACACCCACGTTTTTATTAATGTGCTTGTAAAGTCAACAGCTTTGTTATTTATCTGCAGCTATGTCACATTGACTGTCAAGCCGAGGGTGGAATCCCCTCATATTCCTTCGCTCTCATGGTCATCTTCTTCTTGCAGCAGAGAAAAGAGCCAATCCTCCCTGTCTACCTGGGCCATTGGGTATGTTTTCTAAAGCATAATGTCCTGCTACTACAATCCCGTTGATTATAAAAAAAATGCAGTGTGAGGAACGAAGAGGGAGAAGTAGTCTCAATTACAGCCAGAGTGAAGTTCATCAACCAAATTTTTTGTTTTGTGCAGTCGGCTTTACTCCACATAACTGAAATAGCTTATGAGAACTGGAAATTGAATCCTGCGCTCCAGTTCAAGTCTGTTATCGCACTTTTGTGCACTATAGGTCAGGCCAGCCTCAATTTGAAATCAAGTCAGACACCGCGATGAATCCTTCCAAGGGCCAACTTCAAAATCAAAGCTAGGTAAGGCATTGCTATCAATGTACTTTCATACTTGTTACTTGTATGCTTTTATTTTGAAGTTGACCCTTGCACCAGGTTGCATAGTAGTTTATGAACAATCGTTGAGGCGGCTGGCTTTACTATAGGCTGTCTCCCGTTCATGCTACATTCGCCTTGAGATGGTTGCTGAATGCAAGCAGGAGAGCTCACGGCGACGCAGTTATGTCTGTGTTGCTGCGCTGCAGCTTTGCAGGTCTGTCAAAATATGTCGCAAAAGCGGTCCTTGGTGCAAAAATAGAGTGGACTGGTGATGGTTGTGTGCTAAGCTAACTGATCACAAGGTCGCGTACTGCAAATCACAGGTAGGCACTTAACCGTTCGAATGGGCGCGGGCCATGCAACTCAGTTGTGTGAAATATGAGTTCTGATCGTAAATTGTGTTTTAATAAGCTGCCATTGTGTAGCCCAGGTATAATGTTGCTGGAATTATGAAATAAAAACACAAAAGGGGAACAAAGAGAAAAAATATTTAGTGACGGACATATGACAAAGTTAGGGTTAACAATATGATGTAAGTTCACCTATGAGTCCAAACAACAACCTTTGGTGCTCATTTGAGAACCATCCCAAAATGTTACTGTGCACCCCTGGTTATTAATACATGATGGTATTGGTGGTCCTCAGAATGTATGGTCCAACCAGATGGTGAAATGCTGACCCAATTCGAGAGTCTATATTGTCTACCCTTTACAATCAATCACCAGATTTCACTGCTTACAATATTGCAGACATACTGCAGAGATCAAACCGTTTGTGCTATTGTTTGTTTCCCAATGGCCACTTCATCTTTGTGACATGCCAACACACCGATGTAAGACTCAAGAGCCCTTGAGACCCTTAAAATGCATCAGTTTAAAAAAAAAACTGTTGGAACCACGAATTGCACCACAATACCGTATAACAATACCCTGTCCATGATGAGATAAGTCGCCAGAAAAATGGGTTTAGGTCTGTTTCCTTGTGTGTCCTCAACAGTTTTGGGCATGCTACTTAAAAAAGTAGTTATGGTTACATTATATACAGTAAGCTCAAGTTAGGAGTCATATTTGCACTGTCCAATCTTTCCTTATAACATAATTTCCATATGTGGGATATGACTATGGTACATGTCCTTGATGAACATGCAAGTATGTGAACAAAATACATGTGTAACAACACAAGCAATGAAATGCAAAAATATATGCTCCAAACACTGTTTATAACACAAAAGCTGCAGTATACTGTACAGATATATGAACAAAATATAGTAGAAACAAAGCTAGGACTATTTGCTCCAAAATGAGACTAGTAACAGACCTGGTGGCTTTTCTTTCCACTCACTCACTGTCTCTAACTTGACCTCCCCTCGATTGCCACCCAAGACAGCTTTGCTCAGCTAATGCCGTGCACTGGACTTTTAAAGCCAGCCACAGGACGCTTCAAAGTCCTCGATGCCCATTGTCAGCGCGATGGAACTTGCCTTCTTTCGAATAAGCGCTGCAGTTAGGAAGGTTTTTAGCATAACAGGTAAAGCATTTCAGGAAACGTTCGTTTACTCGACTGTCCGTCGAGCCACAAGCAATTTACTCTGAGCAGCTAATCGATTGCATTCCACGTTCTCTTCCACAGATCTAGCTATCTACACACATAGACACTGTATTGAGGTCCCTCTTGGCCAATAGGAGGCCAGGATGAGGATCGGTAGTAGCCAATCGCAGAGCAGCTCTAAGTATGTTGCGTTCAGGAAACTCGGAGCTGTGAACGAACTAAAAAAAATCGTTCACTATTCCAGTAAAACTCATGCTAATAGAGTCACTTACATGTCGCCGTTTTGGATCCAATGAGAGAAAATGGCGGCGCGGACCGTTATTCCGTAGTATCAAGCGGGACTTGCTTGTGTTTGCACCACTGCGGCCTTCCATATGCCTTCCGGGTTCCGGGTACAGTGGAACTCCTTGACAACGAAACCTACATGGGCGAAAATACCCCCTAATGTGAAAAAATCTTCATGCATTAACACCATTCCCGCTTTCCTGCCCCCCATACAATGAAAAAAAAACCCTGTTGCGTTCTACGAAATCTTTTTCTCTGCTCGCCTCGCGACGATATTCACTACAACGAAGTCTAATCCAACAGCGACCTCTACTGCTTCATTCGGAAACGGCAACAGCAACCACCACACTGGTTTAAACACATGCGCAGTAGTCCAGGAAGTATTTGTTATTGTTAGTTTCAGATGCAGCAAGAACGTTGTATTGCTAAAATGGCTACAAAAGGGACCTTTGGATGTCAAGCAGCTAAGACAAGAAGAGCTCTGACACGAGAAGAGGGGAAAAAGTGATCAAAAGGAAAGACGGAGGAAGCAAAATAAAAGACATTATCCAAGAAATTGATGTAAGTGAAAGTGAATGCTGATCGTGAATTTCACAATTTCTTTCCCTTTTTTCTTTCTACACTGACTATATGAGGTGTCAAATAAGTGTATACTCATACAGTCAAACCTCGGTTTTCGGACGTCTCGGTTCTCGTACAATTCGGTTTTCGAACTAAAATTTCGAGTTTTTTTATGCCTCGGATGACGAACTAATTTCGGTTCTCGAACTAACTGAGCGCACTTGGATGCGTCACTTCACTCCTCTCGGCTTCGCTAGCTCGTCTAGCAACGCTACCTCGTTGTAGCTTCGCGAGGTAGCGAAGCCGAGAGGAGGTAGCAAAGCCGAGAGGAGTGAAGTGACGCTCCCTCCTGTCGCGGCGCTCCCTTGTGTCTCGTCGCGGCGCTCCCTTGTGTCTCATCGCTACACAGGAAGCGACCATTGTGAGCAGACGTTTTTGTATTGTTCAATAAAAAAAAAGCAGACGTGTTTGGTGAGGCGCTTCTGTTAGCGCGAGTGAAATCCCCCTCTTTTAATAATGGTTTGCCCTGGCAGCACAGGGGATGGGGAGGGAGGGGGGGGGGCGTTTGTTAAACGGACGGCATTTGTCAATGCAGCGGCACATAATGAACACTCTGGTGTCCGGTGTCTCATTATTATGCAATAATCACACAGAAACAGCTTGTGAGCAGACGAGTTTGTATTGTTCGATTAAGAATGTTTTTTTTAAAAAGCAGACGTGTTTGGTGAGAACTACGTAATATTGGACTGTTATTTTTGCATCGTGTATCAGCCCCTAATCATGGCACCAAAGAAAGCAAGTGGAAGTGGTGAAGAAAAGAGGAAAATAGGGCGCAAAACTATAGAATTTAAGAAAGATTTAATCGCAAAATATGAGTCAGGTGTGCGTGTGTCTGTGTTGGCGAAGGAGTTCGGGATGCCGAAATGCCCCGCCTACTGCCTGCTGACAGCTGGGAGAGGCGCACGCCCCACGACAGATAGAGAGAGAGATGTTCCTTCAATTTTTATGTTACTATGTTAATGTTAAAATTGGTAATCTCCCATTACATTTGTACAGTTTATGGTGTGAAATTGTAAAAATAAGTGGTTTAAAAAAAGTTGTTGTCTTGACTTGAAACGGATTAAAACATTTTACATCGATTTCAATGGGAAAAATGGTTTCGGTTTCCGAACAATTCGGTTTCCGAACAGTCTTCTGGAACGGATTAAGTACGAAAACCGAGGTTTGACTGTACTTATGCACTATTGGAATAAAAATAGAGAACACATACGTTTGTGTGTGCATGTACACCAGGGGTGGCCAGCCACTCAGAGAGGGAAGAGCCAATTTTTTCCTGTGTTACTGCAAAGAGCCACATCATACCCTTCTCGCACGTGCACACGCACGCACGCACACACAGACACACACAGACACACACAGACACACACAGACACACACAGACACACACAGACACACACACACACACACACACACACACACACACACACACACACAAACCAACTTCTCACGAACGACCCAATCGCGCACCTGCAAACATGCACTCACGCGGATGCCCACCAATGCACTCGCGCACATATGCACGCACACCACGATGAGCACCAGTCGGAACGGGCCGAAAATAGATGAAAGCTAAAGATACAAACAAATCTTTTTTTCCCCACCCATTTCCTCCTCCCATCCCTTGCGGTCGATTTGGGACCAGTTCGCTGGCTCCCGGTCGATTCTGATCGACGTATTGGGCACCGCTGCCTTAAAATCAGAGGTAATTCGCTGACTAGCTTAGTGCCGTTGTTTGCGCATGAGTGGTGATGCAGTCATCTGATTGGTTGTCCTCTATGTCAATCAAGTAACAGAATTGATGTTTGAATGGCATCGCCACTGTCGAGGCGTTTTCGACGCTTGTTGTGTGAGAGCCCGGGAGTCGCATTGAACCAGCCAAAGAGCCACATGCGGCTCGCGAGCCACAGGTTGGTCACCCCTGGTGTACACATTTGTTTGTGTGTGTTTACATCTGAGATCAAATTTGCTACAGTGAAAAACCCCCTGTTTGATTTCGTTGTAGAGGAGTAGGAGTTTCACTGTACTGGAACTCCCGTTGTTAGGAATCGATCGTTAATGTAATATCGTAGCCGAAATTTTAATGCATAGGTTTTTATTCCGGGTGAGGGAATTTCCGTTTGAAAGAAGTCCGCAGATGGGAAATGACAGAGAAATCTATGAGCAAAATTGTATCATGTTTAAAGTTTCATTTAATTTGGGCACATCTAAACGTTTGGGTGCGTATCCAGCACCCCCAAATGCCTATGCACAAAGGCAAAGGCGCCGGCCACCCGGTCGGAGGGCTTTTGAAGTCCACAATTACCACGCCAATGCAGGGGGGGCGAACAGAGGAGAGAAGGGTAAGACTCGGTCACAAAGGGAGAAGCAATAATTCGGGAACAGCGGTTGAATATCAAAAGACGATTTGAGAACACCCGTCGCGCCCAGGGGACATTTGTCGTCCGCGAAGTCTGCAACATGTTGATTCAGCGTAGACCAAATCCAAAGGTGTCAATGTACCGGTGGTTCAAAGCTCAAACCAAGGTAACCAATCACTACCGAGGGGCCGGACCAGAGGTGCAGTATGCAAATGTCGGGGGCAGTGTTTTTTCTTGTATTTTGCATATGTTACAATAAAAGGTTGAACTCGTGGAGGGCGGGGCTCTGAGTGTGATCGCGGAGCAACTAACCGTCGTTCGCTCTCAGAGATCCGCTCCCGTCGATATTGAAGACAATTTTCCTGTGTGCCGAGTCATTTCTTTAACTTTGTCCGAGAAAAATCTCTGACAGGAATACTTAATGTATATGGTTATATTACTTCTTCCCAAAAGTAATTGTGTTACTAGCTCATTCTTATATTGGCCTGTTATGGCACACTCCTGGACCAAAATTTATGAAAACCACCCATATCCATTTGTGTGATGACACTCATCATGTTATAATCATTATTTCTCACAATTACGAACCAGAATCAGTCAATGTCGACATGCAACGCTTTATTTCTGTCCATCTCTTTCAGTGTTTACATTTACCAAAATCATGTCTCCAAAAACCAAGACATTCATTTCGTAACACAGGCTTTTGTATTGTAAAGTAGAAGAGCAGTCTTATGAATATTAGTAAAGTCATATAGTATCGGTCAGTTTCCATAAATACCATGTAGGCTTTCCCTGCCAGCATCTTACACCCTGCAGTTATGTGTTGGATCGTCTCAGGTGCCTCTTTGCACAACCTACACCTTGGGTCTTGTCTGGTGTGGTATATCTGGGCCTCAATGGCTCTTGGTGCTCAGTGCCTGCTCCTGAGCAGCCAGGATGAGTGCCTCTGTGCTGTCCTTCAGGCCAGCCCTCTCTAGCCACTGATAGGACTTCTTGAGATCAGCCACTTCAGTTATGGTCCGGTGGTACATCCCATGTAGGGGCTTGTCCTCCCATGATGGTCCCTCTTCCAGCACCTCATCCTCTGTTCCCCATTGTCTGAGACATTCTCTGAGTGCGTTATCCGTTGGAGCCTTCTCCTTGATGTATTCATGGAGCTTGGATGTTTGATCCTGGACAGTGGCTGTCACACTCACTAGTCCCCGGCCTCCTTCCTTTCCGGTTGCGTACAGTCTCAGGGTGCTGGATTTGGGATGGAACCCTCCATGCATGATTAGGAGCTTTCGGGTCTTAACGTCCGTGGTCTGAATCTCTTCCTTTGGCCACCTTATTATTCCTGCAGGGTATCTGATCACTGGCAGGGCATAGCTGTTTATTGCCCGGGTCTCATTCTTGCCATCGAGCTGGCTTCTTCGGACTTGCCTCACCTGCTGGAGGTATTTGGCCGTAGCCGCTTTCCTTGTTGCCAGTTTGAGGTTGCCATTGGCTTGTGGTATACCAAGGTACTTGTAGCTGTCCTCAATGTCTGCTATTGTTCCTTCAGGGAGTGAGACCCCTTCAGTGCGGACTACCTTGCCTCTCTTAGTCACCATCCGACTACATTTCTCAAGCCCGAATGACATCCCGATGTCACTGCTGTAGATCCTGGTTGTGTGGATCAGGGAGTCTATGTCTCTTTCGCTCTTAGCATACAGCTTTATGTCATCCATGTCGAGCAGGTGACTGATCGCAGCTCCATTTCTGAGGCGGTATCCATGGCCTGTCTTGGCGATTACTTGGCTCAGTATGGTATATGCCACATTTGATGGACACTTGGGTAAGTGCTTGCCATTGGCTTCAAGTTTGGTTTTTCACATCCTCATCGAGTTCGCAACGAAGGCTCTTAGGGTCCTGTTCACCTTATACAACTCCAAGCATTCAATGATCCATGTATGTGGCATCGAGTCATAGGCTTTCTTGTAATCAATCCAGACTGTGCACAGGTTGGTATGTCGGGACCTGCAGTCTTGTGCGACTGTTCTGTCAACCAGGAGCTGATGTTTGGCTCCTCTGGTATCTCTCCCAATGCCCTTCTGTGCTTCGCTCATGTATTGATCCATGTGTTCACTTATCTTAGCCGCAATGATGCCTGACATAAGCTTCCATTTTGTGGAGAGACAGGTTATTGGCCGATACTTGGATGGGACTGCACCCTTCAGTGATAATTTTATAGTTTACCGCCAGTGAGTCCCAGGGACTCGCAGATCAGAAAAGTATGAGTCCCATTCTGCATTTAGAGAGTCCCAAATTTTGAATTCTGAAATGGTCTACCAATTGCATATGATAATAACACAAACAACAACATATACATACAATTATAAACAAATGCTGAAAAAATTTAAATAATTCAGTCGCAGGCCTGCGGATTTCGGAAATTCACAGTAACCGTTTTTCGGTTCCGTCGGATTACCCAATGGGAAACCATGGTAACAGGGTTCGTACGGGTCCTTAAAGTTAATAAAAATCAATAAAAAAAGTAGTAAAATTATGTACTTAATTGTCCATAATTTTCAGGGAAATCTTCTAAAATCCATGAAAGTCCATAAAAATTAACCTGCGGTGTTCATTTCATTTGTGTATGTCATTTTCCCCACCCTTCTAATTCGTAGTTTTGTCGGAAAATGCAGGACCTGGTACCCGCTCTGCTTTTCCCGCCGTCTCCGATTAGTTCCGACGATGATCACGTGATCACTTCGGGTCATTCCGGGAAACAACAATAGCTTGACGCCATCCTGGGGCAGTGAATGGATGGTTTGATTGTCAGCTCGGCAAACAATTACCGTATTTTCTGGAAAAATCTATTCATCGAATTTATCGATCTCAACAAGTGACAGACAAATATGTAGCGACGCCACTCGAGCAAAGCGCGCCTCAGCAGTCGATAGTCCGCTGCTCTCTGCTGTGTGTGCGTCAGCTAAGCTTAGCTGTTGTCTCGGCTAGGCTAGCTTTTTGTTGTCGTAGATCAAAGCGTATTTGATTTGTGACGTCGGTTGCTTGGGTGAAACCAAAAGACGTGCGCGTGCGTACATGTTCGCGCGGACGCACACAGCAGGGAGCAGCGGACTTTCGACTGCTGAGGTGCGCTTCGCTCGAGTGGCGTCGCTCCAAATATTCCGGGATAATGCTATTTTCAAGTGGGGTGGCTGGAGAAGCCGGAGTTCCGTGTTTGGGTCGGAAAAATTGCTGGCGATTATACGTCGGCCTACTGCCGAGTGTGCAAGAAGGGCATCTCCGTGAGAGGTAAAACTTGTCATAACCTCCTGGTCAAGTCAAATTCATTGAGGCACACAGCAAAACAAGAAAATTAATCGCCAAGAACTTGCAAAAGAGATTGAGGAGAAAACTAAGTCACTGTCTGCTATACCCTAATTGTCATATCAGTTTCATATTTGTCATTATAAAACATGTCTGATCATTGAAGGTGATATGAGGGAAAATAATAGGGTTGGACCATTTGGGATTTAGACTTCTGACATGCATTTCAGCTGTTCAGGTATACTGGGTATTGCTAAAATGGGCAATCAGTACTACTGTTAGTGAAACCAGATTTTTCTAAAACCTGTCCAGGTGATCCATATGACTATTAGCTGTGTTCTTAGTGTTGTGTTTATTCGAAAATAAATTGAAGTTTTATATTTTCTCAATTTAAATTTTTCTTTGTGTTTTATCTGAGAATTAATTATTATTTTTTTTTCATTTTCCGACCTGTGATACAGGTAGCAAAGTGAAAATTTGACATACAGTATGTCAAATAAAGGGTTAAGTGATTGCCCCTAAAAATATAGATGTGCCCTTCCTTTGGCAGCAATGATTTGAACACCAGCTCAGTGATATGTGGCTTTCTGTTCAGCCTGTGTATTGCTTAGCGGGTATTAAATCCACCGTGAATCCCCCGCTGAATGGAGAAAAGGTCCTTAAAAAATGGCTAAATTGGTCCAAAAAAGTCATTAAAAGGTCCATAAATTAAAAGCAAGTGGAAGAGTGGGAACCCTGGGTAACTAATTTTGGGTTCCTTAAACGTTCATCATGGGAACCCATTTTTCTATTTTGACTGATATTCATAATCAAGAATTCTGAAATTCAAAAGTATAATATTTCAAGGGTATTTAAAACTATGCATTAACAATGAACATTACATCAGCAGCTGTGTACTCCAGGTTTATTCAAAAAAAATTAATGGATCAAAATATGATGTACTCAGATGGCATCATGAATACAGCATACCACAAAATCAGAGTATTTTTTCCAATCTCACACAGCAAAGATTCATTGACTGGTAATCATTAATACAGGTAAGTATTGATGTGGCTTGACTTCCTCTTCCCAAGACGATGCATGTGTAATCTACTATCAATTTGACGAAAGAATCTACCACACGTCATCATTAGTTCTACTGACAGTTAACATTAGCATTACTACACTTTGTGACGAATGTTTTATTTATAAAGTTACCATGCTACAACCAGTAAATTATAGAATAACCAAGACTGTTTCATAATATTTTTCATAGTGATTAGCCTATAGATCTAATGACCAACTTGCCTCATAATCGTGCCTCTCGTCGTATCTCGCTCTCGTGTTCGGTGCATTCGTCACAGGTGCGTTCAGTGATCCGCCCTTTGGATGATTCATACGAAAAATCAGACTGGCATTCCCGTTTCTTAAATGTCGTAATTAGTAGACCTTTGTGTGTTTTTTCGCCGCCATCTCAAACTTTCATCCGCGCGATTCCTCAGTTTACGGAGTAAAATAACAACCCACTGCGCACATACTGTTATCTGTTCCGCCCCCCAACACTGAAAACAAAACAAAACGAAAGTAAATTAAACGACACGCTACCGGTAACGGGAGTTACCGTGAAATCCTCAGGCCCGCCGTAGTTTTTTTATTTATTTTTTTGACTGAGAAATTTCCTTGCGTCCCAAAAACGCACATTATTTGGAAATGTGCGTCCCGTGGGAAAATTATGCGTCTAGGACGCGGGACACAGAGGTAACGAGATGGCTGACTCTTTAAGAGATCCTTCATGATCAGGATCGTTCGCCCTTCGGTTAGCTATCCTGGGTGAGTCCCATCCCGTAGCCACTGGTTCATTTGTGCTGCTAGGCGCTCATGGAGTGCTGCGAGTTTCTTTAGCCAGTAGGTGTGGACCATGTCCGGGCCTGTTGCTGTCCAGTTTTTCCTATCTGAGACTCTTTCCTGTATGTTTGCCACTGTTATGGTAACTGGGTTCTGTTCAGGGAGGTTGCTGTGCTCCTCTCTCAGGGTCACCAGCCATTGTGCACTGCTGTTATGTGAAACCTCCTTCTCCAATTTGCTTTTCCAGTACCTTTCAGTTTCCAGTCTTGGTGGGTCAGCTCTGCTGTTAGGACCCTGCCACTGAGCGAACACTTTCGCAGGTTGTGTTGTGAACAGCCTGTTTATTCGTCTGGCCTCATTTTCTTTCGTGTACCGCTTTCGGCGACTGGACAAGGCTTCGAGCCTTTGTTTGGCAGTTTCGAGTGCTTCAGGTATGGTCATCTGGATGTACCTTTTGGGTATCGGCCTTTTCATCACACCTCTCTGGGCCTCCGTCAATTGACTCACATCTTTCCGAGCCACCTTGATCTTAGCCTCCAACCGTCTTTTCCATGTTGGGTAACGTATCTCATGGCTCCCATGGTTGCTCTTATAACCAAGCATCTCTAGGATCACTGATGCTAAAGCGTATATCAGCTCATTGGTTTCCGTGATCGTTACGGGAGGGATCGCCCTCAGTGCTGCATTCACACTTTCCATGAGACTTTCAGGTGGTACTTCACATAGCCGTTGTAATCGGTTTCTAGGTTGCCCAGCTTTCATTCTTGCCATGATCTTAGCTTTCAGGTCAGTTGCTGCCTCGCTCAGCATTTCATTCATTGGGGCTGGCCTCCCAATCTCATCATCTGCCTTCCTTCATTGGGGCTTGCCTCCCAATCTGATCTGGCAGCCTGGGGCCCTCCACCATGGAACCTGCGTTGTACCTCATCAATCTCAAGTTGTGACAGCAATTGCCGTTTGTGGATGTTGGAACACTGAGCGACTAGTTGTTTCGTGGTCAACCGTGACTGTGGGTTTCGAAGTAACCATTTAGCCCACATTCTCTGCATGTAACCCCTCTGACTAGGGTTGCTTGAGTAGTAGCATTCCAGGAGAGCCATGTTATCGCATCTCGCCCATCTCCGCTTTGTTCCAGTAGCCCATTTTTCATCAAGGTGCTCTGGTTCCCCAACACCTGACGCAGACCTTGTTTGGCCGGGCGACGTCATTCGTTTTATTGTCTCCCATCATTGTATGAGGTAGGCATTAGCGTGAAGGGTCTTGCCCAAGGACCCACACTGGATGGTGTTATGTGCTCATTTTTGCCCCAAGCGGGATGGATATATATCCACCCCCCAAATATAACTGTTACCCGAAATGACCATTTAGGGTACATACCGAGTCCATGTCTTGAGGACCTACAAAAACGTAATGAACTTTGGAGGGGAACAAAAGACCTGCACGCATTAGCTCGACATTATTTCGATTTCTATGCAAAGGTGGGAAAGGGCGTCGAGATTGCAAAGCAAACCCATTAGCAGCTAAAGCTCAGGCCTACACTCACTTGAGACAAACGTGTCAACAAAAGCAGAAATATGTAAAAATGAATGAAAAAAACAATAAGTGCCTGCCAACTTCTTAATAAACGAGGTCATATTAAAGTCCTTCTTTCTTAGCATGATATTTCACCTTATCGTTGCTCTGTTGGACATTTCTATTCACAAAAAGCAGTGGTCGCGCAACGCAAACCCTTTCACAGCTAAAACTAAGGCCTATATTCACTTGAGACAAACGCGTCAACAAAAGCAGAAATAAGTAAAAGAGAGTTCATAGTTTATAATTAGCGCCGTCAAGCGATTAAAAAAAGTGTGAATAATTGATTAGTCTGTAATTAATTTTAGTGATTAATCTATATTTTAATCTCATCTAAAAATTACTGAGAAAAAACCTATTTTCATTTTAAATTCATTACATCATGGGTGTCAAACTCAGGTCCTCGTGGGCCGCTGTCCTGCATGTTTTCCAAGTCTCCCTGGTGCAACACACCTGATTCAAATGATCAGATCATCAGCAAGCTCTGCGGAAGCCTGACATTGAACCTGCTCATTTGAATCAGGTGTGTTGCAACAGGGAGAGTTGGAAAACATGCAGGACAGCGGCCCACGAGGACCTGAGTTTGACACCTATGCATTACATTATTGAGGTAGACCAAAAGATAAAAGAAAAAGTGGCATTATAAAGTATTTTTGTTTTTCAGCTGACTTGTACAGATGCAGTCCTAGTCATTTCCTTTTTGCTGTATTTGAGACTAGTCAAAGTCCGACCTGCAACCTTTAGTTTCTACCATGAGAGGGAATATCACTGTTTTGTTTGTTTTTGTAAATCTACAAAGAATTAGAAAACAAAAATGAAATAGAACATCAGGTGCTAAGAAAGTGCTTTGGTTAACATATGAAAAACAGTAAGAACAATTTTCTGCGCAATACAAGTACAGTCAAACCTTGGTTTTCGAAGGTCTCGGTTCTCGACCAATTCGGTCTTCGACCAAGAATTTCGAGTTTTTTTATGCCTCGGATGGCAAACAAATTTCGGTTCTCGAACAAAATGAGCGCACTTGAATGCATCACTTCACTCCTCTCGGCTTTGCTTCCTCGTGGTGCGTCCATTGTGAGCAGACATTTTTGTATTGTTCAATAAAGATTTTTTAAAAAAGCAGACGTGTTTGGTGAGACACTTCTGTTAGCGGGAGTGAAACCCCCCTCTTTTCAGAATGGTTTGCCCCAGCAGCACGGGGAAAGTGTGTGCGTTTGTTGTACGGCCGGCAGTTTGCAATACAGCGGCACATAATGAACACTCTGGTGTCCGGTGTCTCATTATTATGCAATAATCATACAGAAACAGCTTCCTCGTGTAGCGTCCATTGTGAGCAGACGAGTTTGTATTGTTCAATAAAGATTTTTTTTTTTTAAAAAGCAGACGTGTTTGGTGAGAACTACGTAATATCGGACTGTTATTTTTTGCATCGTGTATCAGCCCCTAATCATGGCACCAAAGAAAGCAAATGGAAGTGGTACACCGGGTGAAGAAAAGAGGAAAATAGTGCGCACAACTATAGAATTTAAGAAAGATTTGATCGCAAAATATGAGTCAGGTGTGCGTGTGTCTGTGCTGGCTAAGGAGTTCGGGATGCCGAAATGCCCCGCCTCCTGCCCGATGACAGCTGGGATAGGTGCACGCCCCACGACAGATAGCGAGAGAGATGTTCCTTCAATTTTTATGTTACAATGTTAATGTTAAAATTGGTGAAAATAAAACATATTACAGTTTGTTTGTACAGTATTTTAATCTTATTACTTGTGTACAATTTATGGTGTAAAATTGTAAAAAAAAGTGGTCAAAAAAAGTTGTTTTCTTGACTTGGAACGGATTAAAAAAATGTACATTGGTTCCATGGGAAACATGGTTTATGTTTTCGAACAATTCGGATTATGGACGAAATCCGAGGTTTTGTTCTCAACACGAAACTTGCTTCATATAATAAACAATAAATAAAATAGATCCTTAAATCACAATGCTGTAAGTTAGCACTTCAGAAATAACACTGTTCATCATGACAAACTAAAAGTGCTGAAATAAACATCAATCACTTTTAGTTGTCTTCAGAGGACACATCAACTATGCCTCATACATGGGGTGTTCTCGAGTTTAGTTTGCCAAAGAGCTTTGCCATGTATGGCTCCCTCGCTATATTGCTAATGCTTTTTATCTTTTGCTCTGCCTCAATAATGTGAAACGAATTTAAAATGAAATAGGTGCTGTAAGGTGGCAGCCCCACCAGCTGACAAGCCATCGCAGGGCCAACTACCCAGCATGGCGAAAAGAAACAGTTACGAAACCCACTAAAGCAACCAGATTTAACCGGGCGGACCTTCCTGGTAACAGACCTCCGCCTGCACCTGACAAACGAAATTTGGACCTCCGCTATAAAACCCGCATTGGCTGTTCGAACATCCAGACACTCCTGCGCCCCGGCTATGCAACACTACTCTCCCATGAACTTTCCAGGTATAACATCACCCTTGCTGGCCTTTGTGAGTCACGCTGGCGCGGAACCGGCGAAACCACCGCCGGCGAACATCTTTTTCTGTGGAGCGGCCCGAATAATGGGAGAGGCCTCCACGGTGTCGCCCTAGTTATCCCGCTATACCGACGGAAGTCCATCATCAGCTGGAAGCCAGTCAGCGACAGACTGCTCTCTGCCCCTCTCCTTCACCAACATGGGAAGACGACAGTTATTGTCGCCTATAGCCCAACAGACATCACCCCAGATGAGACAAAGGACAACTTTTATGACCAGTTACGAGATGCCATCCAGGCAGCCCCCGCCCACGACATCGTCATTGTCCTCACTGATGCGAACGCCACAATCTCCACCCAAGACCACATCCTCCCGGCTGTAACAGGCCCAGTTTTCATCGACAACACCACTAATGATAACGGCCAGCGACTATACAATCTATGCAGAGCCACCAATCTCTGCATTGCCGATACATGGTTTCCCCGTAAGCGGATCCATCACTGGACCTGGTACAGCCCTGATGGAAAAACAAAGAAAGCAATCGACCACATCCTTGTTTCCCGACGATGGAAAAATTCAATCATCAACTGCCGTGTCTACAGAGGTGCACAACTCGGCAATACAGATCACCGCCTGTTGATAGCAGACATGCAACTCAAGCTCAAGGCTGGGGCACGAAAGACTGCCTCCCCCAGGCTGGACTCCTCTCGCCTACAAGACCCGGCCATCGGGGAATTATACAGATGCTCCATCATCAATCGATTCAGCACACTAACCAGCGAGCAGTCCCTCGACTGGCCGCAATTTAAAGCTGACGTAATCGAGGCTTCCATAGAGACCATCGAGCGAACAAGACCTGCTCCGAAGAAGCCCTGGATATCCCAGGATACGCTGGATATCGTAAATAAAAGACGAGATGCTCCGCTGCGCGGGGACATGTCTCTGTGTCGGCTCCTTAACACACAATGGAACATCTCCCTTCGACATGACAGAGAAACCTTCTGGAGCAATCAGGCATCAGCCATGGAGGCCGCTTCCCAAAACAACAATCTGCGGCAGCTCTTCAACCTTCTCCGCAAAGGGTAAGCCGGCCCCCGCCGGCGCTGTTACTTAGTCAAGGACAGGGCTGGCAATATTCTATCAACCGAAACTGAATGCATTAGTCGCTGGAAGGAGCACTTCAGTGAGCTCCTAAATCATCCTCCAGTCACCGAAGACCCAACCCACACCATACACTTCACCACAAATCCGGACTGTCGCATCACCCCAGTACTGCCAGCTGAAGTCAAAGCAGCCATGACAAAGCTCAAAATGGTAAAGCACCAGGTCTATGTGCAATCACAGCAGAGATGCTGAAGGCTGATGGCGACCATATCATCCTGTGGCTCACACAGATCATCAACCATGTGTGGGTCACAGAGTCATTGCCTGATGACTGGAGGCGGGGCATCATACTTCCCTTCTGGAAGCACAAGGGAGACCAACTGACCTGTAGTAACCATAGGGGCATCACACTCCTCTCCATTCCCGGTAAACTTTTCACCCGCATCCTACTTACCCGAGCTCTACCTGCAACCAGAAGCAGACGCTGCCAACAACAAGCCGGATTCATGCCCAACCGTTCCACCATCTAACACATCTCTGCTCTCCGACTCCTGATTGAAAAGGCTCGGGAGTTCAGAAAGGACCACTTATTTATTGCTTTTATTGACCTCAAGGCTGCCTTTGACACAGTGGACCACGGGTCCCTCTGGAACATCTTAAAATCCATCAACAGCGGGGTAAGGCAGGGATGTGTTGCCGCTCCAGAGCTCTTTAACTGCGTCATTGACCATCTGATGTCAAGAGTTTGTGAGCGGATCCCTGGAGTGCCACTCGCCAAATGCATCCTAAAGGACCTTGAGTATGCTGATGACACCGTCCTGTTCAGCGAGACTGCCGATCAGCTCCGTGATGCCCTCAGAGTGTTCGATGAGGAGTCCAAAAAGCTTGGCCTAAAGATAAGTTGGGCCAAGACAAAACTGATGCATCTTGGCGATGGACCTGACCCACCACCTTTTGTATCATTGCTCCAGCCAGCCTACGTAGAGAAAAAGCTACCCACTGCCTTGCTCAACATGCTGTGCTGGACAAAAACCATGCCCTAAACCAGTTGGTCGCCGAGGTACAACCTGGAAAGCGCCAAAGGCTAAAATCTCGCCACCCTTTCCCTCATCATGCCGCAAATCTTCATGATTCCAATTTCAACATCCTGGAAGCGTGGAGAAGTAGTTAGGATAAAACTGCAAGACCCAACCAGTTCATGGTCCAACCTAACACCGAACCCCCACCTGGCTCAACGCTACCCCGGAAAGTCTGGGTACGACTCAACCGCCTAAGAACTGGGGTAGGCCGTTTCAACAACAACATGCTCCGATGGGGCCTTGTTGAATCACCATTCTTCGACTGTGGACCAGAACTCCAAACTGCAGAACATCTCATCTACCATTGTCCCATTCAACGACCACCAGATGGCAACTTGAACCTCACAGCACCTAATGAATCCACTGTCCAATGGCTGCAACGTCTGGACATTTAACACCGTAAAGCTGCCCTCATACGCAAGAAGAAGAACCTTTTGTATTTGATGGCCCTGTCCAATTTGTCTCCACCTTCAAATATCTCTGCTCGACAGTGACCAACAACGGAAATCTCAAAACAGAGATCGACTGTTGCCGCGCCCTTGCAGCCAATGTCATGCAGTCCTTGTGGAGACCACTGTGGCGCCACCGGCACATATCCCGGGCAACAAAGCTCAGCGTCTACAATGCCTCAGTCAATCTCCGTCCTCCTGTACGGCTCCGAAACCTGGCCACTGAATAACACTCTTGCGGCCAGGCTTGATGGCTTTGACTCCAGGGCCCTCAGGAGGATTGAAGGTATCTCGTGGACCGAGCACATCACAAATCAGGCTCTAAGAGACAAAACCAAACAGCCACCAGCCTCCCGTCTCGCAGCAATGCGGCGAGTGCGATGGTATGGCCATGTCATCCGCCTGCCCCAGGAACACCCAACCAGCACCATCTCGGCCTTCAACCCCCAGCAAGCCGGCTGGAGACAACCCAGAGGTGCCCCCCGCACTCGATGGCTGGACGTAATAGCCCTAGACCTTGGGGCCTGCAATGTTACCCTGGAACAAATTCAACACCTTGCCCAGAACAGATCCAGATGGAGAGACCTGGTTGCTATGGTTGGCTCTACGCGCCATGAAGTGCAAGAGAATTAAAGAAAGAAAGAACGATATGCATGTGTATATATATATATATATATATATTAGAGCTGTCAAACAATTAAAATAATTAATCGTGATTACTCACACATTTTTGATCGTTTCTAAGTAGACCAGTTTCAGGTGACGTATGCATACATTAAATATGGCTGCGCGCGCATCGCGTAGGCAGAAAACACACTTTACAGAACAAAATCATGCCGTCCTCATGCTGTTTGTTCTGTGGGTTGTCAGAATACAAACTCAAAACCTGGGATTTGAACATTGGCGTGTAGACTTTATACTAACTATATATTTGTAAAACAAACAATGCTTGGAAAAAAATGTTGAAATGTTGTTTGGTATTAGGAGAAATAAATCAAATAAATCCCAGAAGAGGAAAAAAATGAAAACTCGTTTTGAATAATCTGAAATCTGAAAGGTTATTTTCAGGCTATATTTGTCAGCTTTAATGTATACCGTCATTCACTTTTATTTTGTTTGGTTTTATGCTTTTTCAGATTGATGGCTTTGACGTGAAACGTGTGGATGAGTATCATCTTACAGGAATCCAGTCAGACATGTATGTGCAATGGGAGCACAGACCTTCTAGAACCACGGATGGGCAGGTAGAGAATCAAAACGATGCTAGTGGGGAAGGCAGAGCAAAAACAGAGCGCAGTAAACCTGATAAGGCTCAGATTTCACATGGCTTGGTGAGTCTTATTTGATTACATAGTTGTGTTGTTTACTCATGGAAGTTTTGGATCTTCTTGTTATTTCTGCCAGCTGTAATTTTCCTTTTTTAATTGACCCCTTTTAAAGGCTCGGCTGACTTTTGAATTTTGTGAAGAAGTGTCACTGGGACAGTTGTGGTTGGAACTGCTGCGTTTCTACACTCTAGAGTTTGGATTGGAAGAATACATTATCAGCATCCGTTTAAAAGCGCTTCTATCTCGGGAAATGAAGAACTGGCCTCGTCGCAGGCTTGCAATAGAAGGTAAGTGCTGAAGTCCGTACATCGGCTTGTTGATCATCAGTGTGTGGAAAAAAAGCAAAGTCTCAAGTCTCTTGTCTCTTTCACGAAGATCCTTTTGCCTTGAAGAGGAACGTTGCACGAAGCTTGAACAGCCAAATGGTGTTTGAGTACGTACAGGAGCGGTTCCGCACAGCTTATAAATACTTTGCCTGCCCACAGAAAAAAGGCAGGATGGAGGAGAAAAGCAAGCTGGCTGGCAAGCAAGGGTCCAAGTTGTCCCGAGTAGAGAAGAAAGGGCCTGCATCAATGTGTGCTAACAAGGTTGAGACTAATTTATCGAAGTTGACAGATGAGAACATTCAAATGACATTCCAACAATCAAAGGATGATGATGAAATTTTGAGCGACAATAAAGCTAGGTCAGATCTGTTCACAGAGGAGGATGTGAGGCTGCTTGATGGCAGCCTCATGGCTATGGCCCTCATTGAAGAGAACAAAGCCTCTGAACACTCTTCCCTTCCCATCAATGGCTTACTGCACGAAGAAATAAAGGGTGAAGAGGAGGAAACCTGTTTTTCTGAAAAAGTGGGAGTCGCAACATCAGAAGAGCTTCACTATATCTTTGATAAGATGATTTTCACAGGCGGGAAGGTAATAATGACACAGACCTTAATTCAACTTTTTGTATGTTTTCCACAATGACTATTTAGGGATGTTCGCACGACAAATTTGCTCCGGACCTACCCCAGTAGAGCGTTCACATGCGTAAAGTCACACCGGTGTAGCCCCTGAAAATAGCTTAAACCGGAGCAAATTTAAGCTCCCGCGGCCTTCCGTCTCCATCCGTATTACCGATAGCGAAACTTCCGCTTAAGTATGTTCCGGTAAAATGTAATATCGTAGTCAAAATGTTAATGCATACGTTTTTATTCTGGGTGAAGGAAATTCCTTTCCATAGAATTCTGGAGATGGGAATATTTATTGTACATACGTCTGGAATGCGTTGCTTTCGTGCTCTGTCTTGGAGTTGTTTGTGTAGTTTGTTCCTCTGTTGTGTGTTCACAACCCCCTCATAAAATGTATTTTGTGATTTCCTCTCTTGATTCTCTGTTTGGCGCATTATGTTTGCTTTTCTGAGTGTCACTGAAGTCATCGTTGATTTACATTTTCGGGGGCGGTCATTGAACGCCTCCCGACCAGAAAGGCACGGAGACAGAGAAGGAGAAGGACGTGCCTGTACAGTAGTTGCTTGAGTTGTGTATGTTTTAAAAAGAACCAACACGACAGCTCTTTGTTTTCTATTGTTTTGCACCGCTGCAGAAACTGCCGTGTGAACGCAAGTGGGGCTGCACCGGGGTTAACACGCTCAGCGGATTTGTACGTGTGACCGCTCCACAAAATTTGCTCTGGTGTAAAATATATCGCAACAAAATACATCGGTGCAGCACCGCAGCAAATGTGTGCCATGTGAACACCCCTTTTGTAACCAATCGCAAAATTGATGCATTTCTATGTGTTTTTTTTTTTCCCCTCTCTTGAAATTTTCCCTTATATTTTCTTCAGCCTCCAAATGTTGTGTGCAGTATTTGCAAACGAGATGGTCACCTGAAAGATGAGTGTCCTGATGACTTTAAAAAGATCGAGTTGAAGCTCCTACCTCCAATGAACAACCATTTCCGAGAGATCCTGAATGGGCTTTGCAAACTGTGCCACTGTGTGTATTTGGGGTTTGCATTGAATTTTGTAGTTTTGTCCCATTATGATTTCATTTAACTTATTGCATCCTCACCGATCTGCTTCCTTGTGAAGAGAAAACACAAAAGTAAATAGTCCAATTTTTTCCCTCCTTTTTAACTATTAATGAATAAAAGATGAATGCGAGACAAAAGATCACCACTTCAGCTTTTATTTCCAGGCATTTACTTCTACATCTGCACATGATACACTTTTATTCCATCATAATATACAAGCATGCATCTTACGGGTGGGTAATTACCCATCTAAGTCTTACTACAAACCCAGTTCCAATGAAGTTGGTCATTGTGTTCAACATAAATAAAAGCACAAAACAATGTTCAGCCTATATTTAATTAAATGCACTACAAAGACAAGATATTTAATGTTAAAACTGATCAACCTCATAAACTATTGTTTTTAACACTGCGATGGGTTGGCAACCAGTTCAGTGTGTACCCAGCCTACTGCCCCAAGCCAACCATTAATAAAAGTGTGCGTTTTGAAATGCCGAGGTTCATCTCTTTGTGAACAAGTGTGTGAAAGAATTGGGGATTACCGACAATATTCCTCAATAATCCAACTGCAAGGAATTTAAGGGTTTCATCATATGCGGTCCGTAACATCATCAGAAGATTCGGAGAATCTCGAGAAATCAGTGTATGTAGAAAACCAATATTGAATGCCCGTGACCTTCGATCCCTCAATCTGTAAAGGATATCACCACATGGGCTCAGGAACACTTCAGAAAACCAATGTCGGACAGTACAGTATAGTGCTACATCTGTTAGTGTACCTTGAGACTCTTCTATGCAAAGCAAAAGCCATTTATCAACAACACACAGAAACACCGCTCGCTGGGCTTCTTCTAAGATTGACTGATGCAAAGTGGAAAAGGGCTCTGTCTGACAACATTTCAAATAGTTATTGGAAATTCTAAGTTAATGATTATTTGCTAAAAATAAAGTTGATCAGTTTGAACATTAAATATCTTGTTTTGGTAGTGTATTCAATTTAATGTAGGTTAAAATTAATTTGCAAATCATTGTACTGTATTCTGTTTTTGTTTAACACAATGTCCCACCGCTATTGGAAATGGGTTTATATGTTGATTATTCAGAATGTCTCTGGGTGTAAAACAATTGTGAAGCTGTGATGAGGAGATAGCTATTGCACAACTATTGTCCATAGGCAGTACAACTATGTAAAATGTCCTTAAGACTGATTTACTCAGTAACACCGAAAGGTAGGCAACAGGAACTGTGCTGAAAGTCTGGGAAGGCACCACAAAAGAAGAATGAAAAAGTTTAGTCATTCCCTGTCCCAGTTAATGCAAGCTTGTTAATAAAATTGTGTTCCAAAAAAGCTATTCTTGGAGTTGTGAATCAGATCCAGACGTTAGTACTTGAAAATAAAAGCTGAAACATTGATCTTTTCTCTCAAGAGTAATGATTTGTGAAATGTTTTCAGTTTACAGCAAAAATTGGCCTCTCTGCGCCAATGCATTTGGAGTTTAGTGCATATCACTGTAGTTTGGTGGTGTCTCCCTAAAATGTTCAGGAAAAAAAAAAATTCAAATTAACTTTGTATCCTAAGAGAGCAACTCCTTTTTAAGCACTTAAGATTGTTTAAAATGTATAAAAATAAAAGACATATAGAGACTGACCAGTAGTATTTATCTGTGAAAAAATTGACCTAATTTGGACATAGGAAGCTGCCTGACAGCGACAATATCGACCTGCCATGTCGTAATAACCATTTGCCCACCTAATGACGTAGTCACAGTGATACTTGAACTATGCCAAAAATTCTGCCTTTACAAATAGAATATAGTTTGAGTTACTTGATACACTTATGACAAGTCACTGTGATCGCTCTGTACTCTGTCCAGAGTATACCTGTTATTCACCCCCAATACCCTGCATAGGATCGGTGGTATATAAATTGGATTGACTCGAATTACCTTTTTTTTTTTTTTTCACCAGATTCAGTATGTTGCTCGTGTTTACAATACAGTCAGCAATATTATCGTACTGGAAATAAATCGTAGTACAATGACACCTGCCCATTGTGAAGCCTCTTCATACTATCATACAAGGGTGACGGATGTTTTCCTTCTGTTGTAGATGAACTGGCACCCACACATGCTGAGCAGCAGAAGAGAGAGCAGATCCTTGCCAGTCTGGAAAGGTTCATAAGGAAGGAGTACAATGGTACGAACAATGGTAACATGCTTAGTACATGAAATTTGATCATGCTCTCCAGGCTGGGATGGTCATGAGTGCTCGGTTTAAAATTTTGCTTTCCTTTTCATTGTACTAGTTCCAAGACTGAGTCAAAATATTTCAGGGTGAAGCAGTCCATTTTCACAGTCAGGTCCATATGTAGTGGGACATGGATGCAGTTCTCATCTTTCTTGCTAGAGTGAAACTCCTCAACAACGAAATCATGTTTGCAGGAAGACATTTTTCACAACGGGGTTTTTCACTGTAGAATTTTTTTTTCTCAGATGTAAACACACACATGCACACACACACACACACACACACACACAAACGTATATGTGTGTACTCTTTTTTTTTTATTCTAATTTTTATTCCAAACCTGTACGTAGTGCATAAATGAGCATACACTTATTTGATATTGTTTAACATTAACATACAATTTTTATATGACCATATTTTCCGCACTAAAAGGCCCACTGGATTATGAGGCGCACTTTCAATTATTGGCCTATTTGGCAATTCTTTTTCATATTGCATGCACTGGACTATAAGGCGCAATCTAGAATGCATCCACTAGGTGGAGCTACAGGTATGTCTTTGTCCGTCTCTGTGCCTTCTCTTCTTCCATTAGACTCGAGAGGCGTTCATGACCACCTCCAAAAAACATAAATTAACGATTACTTCAATAAAACTACGAACATTGAAAATACAGTAAGGCATCAAAACAGAAAATCACAAAATAAATTCTATAGCCGCCCGACAGAATTTATTTTGGCATTTCCTTGAGCATAGCTGCAACAGAACGATCAGTAAATTGGACGAGACTGGACTGTCTCAGAAGTGTTTATTTATTCCTTTGTTGTGTACTGTATTCACAAACGAAATCACAAAAGAAATTCTGTAGTGGGGCTACAGAATTTATTTAGTGATTTCCTCGCTTGATTTTCTGTTTAGATGCATTCTCTATTGTCATAGTTTCATTGAAGGAATCGTTAATTTACGTTTTTTGAGGCATGAACGCCTCTCGAGTTGAACGGAACGGAAAAAGAGAAGGCACGCAGACGTCTTTGTGCGTTTGCGTGCCTTCCCTTTTTTCTGTATTTGTTGAGACTCTGAAAACCATTAATAAAGTGTGGGTTTTAAAAAAAACTACACCACAGCTCTCCTTCTTTTGGAACTGCAACAAAATCTTATTTAATAAAGCAGCGACACAGTTCACTCAACCAACAGCAAGTTATAACATTTTCAGCATCTCCAGCAAGGAGCCATCTTGGGGTTGACATATTACCGTAATGACCATGCACAAGGCGCACCGGATTTTAAGGCGCACCATGAGCTTTGAAGAAAATGGAAAACTTTTCGGTGCACGTTATAGTGCGGGAAATACGGTAATAATCACTCCACTTTGTCTGTTGGTTTAAAAAAGTAATTTATACTCTTTTATAAAAAAGTAAGTTTCAATATCTATAATTTGTTTTCAAACTTCTATAAAATGCACATGAAGCACAACAGTACTGTAATGAATAATATATCTACTGTATACAGTACTGTAACACCTTATAAATATGTAATGACTAAATTTAATGATACAAAACTAAGAAAAAACCCACCCAAAAATCAGTTAAACATTTTGGTTATGTTGTAAAGCAACATTCAAATTTTCTATCAATTCGTGAAAAAAGAAAACAAAAGTACTGATTGTTAGTTTTTAGCAGATTTAAATTGGAATTTAAATCGCTGATTTTTTTAAATCAAACGATCCTAATCCCAAAGACACTTCATACTGTGCACTACTGTACTGTATAGCCAATGTACAGTTGTGCACAAAGAGAAAAAAAGGGAAAGAAATTGCAAAATTTACAATCAGCATTCACTTTCACTTACCATATTTTCCGCACTATAGGGCGCAACCAAAAAGTCTTGCATTTTCATAAAAGCTCACTGAGCGCCTTAAAATCCGGTGCGTCTTGTGTATGGTCATTCCGGTAAGACAGTCAAACCTCGGTCTTCGTCCCTAATCCGTTCCAGAAGGCTGTCCGAAAACCGTAATTGTTCGAAAACCGAAACCACGCTCTTTTTAAAATAAAAATGTTTACTGAACACGTCTGCTCACAATGGAAAGCAACACGAGGAAGCATCACTTCCTCGTGTAAGGAAGGCGAGAGGAGTCAAATGGTGCATTCAAGTGTGCTCAGTTTGCTCGAGAACCGAAATTAGTTTGTCATCCGAGGCATAGAAAACTCAATTTTTGGTTGAAAACCGAATTGGTCGAGAACCGAGACTTTCGAAAACCGACGTTTGACTGTACATCGACTCCAAGATGGCTCCTTCCTGGAGAGACGCTTCTAATGTTTTAACTTGCTGCTGGTTCAGTGAACTGTGTCGCTGCTTTATTAAATACTTTTTTGTTGGGGCTCTGAAAAAAGGAGAGCTGTGGTGTTGTTTTTTTAAAAAACAGTCTCAACAAATGCAGGTAAGTCTTTGTCCGTCGATGAGAAGAAGCCATTCCGGTAAACCACGGCGAAGAAGAGACGGCACATCCTTGGATGTATCGATGACGGCCAGGTGAAATCCAGCAGGAAACCCGACACCTGATGAACCCAATCTTTGGAACCGAGACCAACACCAGATTAGGCACCTGGAATGTGCGCACAATGTTCCAGTCTGGTCGCATGGACCAGGCGCTGGAGAATATGAGGGATTATAGCCTAGACATTTTAGGTGTTAGTGAAATGAGGTGGACGGGGCAAGGTTGATGGAGCAACTTTTCTGTACTCTGGGAAGCAAGACCACCATTCCCATGGAGTCGGCATCATCCTCTCCAGCAGTGCAGCACAAGCATTGATTGGATGGAAGCCGGTGAATGAACGGATCATTACATTATTTTTTTTCATGACTTCGTTTGTTCTGGATTTAGTCGTCAAGTTCACCCTGCTCCTCCCTCTTGCCTGCTTTTTCGGGTCCACCACCACCTCGCTACGTGACAGAGCAAGGCTCCAGGAAGGGAAGGTCTTGCGCCGAACAGATCTTTACTCTTCGAAACATCATAGAGCAGTGCCAAGAACTTCAGATACCACTCATGATCAACTATATCGATTTCAAGAGAGCCTTCAACAGCATCCACCAGGAATCACTGTGGCAGATCGTCCAGCTGGATGGTGTACCCCTCAAGTACATCAACATCTTCAGGTCATTTGTACCACAACTCAACTTGTCGTGTCAAAACCAACAGTGGCACAACTGATGATTTTGACATTGTCACTGGTGTAACACAGGGTTGCATTCTGTCACCTCTACTCTTCATCACCGTAATTGACTTTATGATGAAGTCACACCCAGCCCGCACTCCAGGAGTTGACCAACAATCTGCATGAGCAGTGATAATTTTACAGTTTACCGCCAGCGAGTCCCAGGGACTCGCTGATCAGAAAAGTATGAGTCCCATTATGCATTTAGAGAGTCCCAAATTTCGAATTCTGAAATGGTCTACTTATTCACTTGCGTATGATACTAACACAAACAACAACATATAGATACAATTATAAACAAATGCTGCAAAAATTTAAATAATTCAGTAGCAGGCTGAGGATTTCGGAAATTCACGGTAACCGTTTTTCGGTTCCGTCGGATTACCCGATGGGAAACCACGGTAACTAATTTTGGGTTCCGTAAGCGTTCATCATGGGAACCCATTTTTCTATTTTGACTGATAGTCATAATCAAGAGTTTTGAAACTCAAAAATATGTTTCAAGTGGAAATGTTTGAAAACTATGCATTAACAACGAACATTATATCAGCAGCTGTCTACTCCAGGTTTATTCAAAAAAATAAATGGCTCATATTGCATCATGAATACAGCATACCACAAAATCTGAGTATTTTTTCCAATCTCACACTGCAAAGATTAATTTACTGGTAATCATTAATACAGGTAAGTATTGATGTGGCTTGACATCCTCTTCCCAAGACAATGCATGTGTAATCTACTATCAATTTGACGAAAGAATCTACCACACTTCATCATTAGTTCTAGCAACACTTAACGTTAGCATTACTACATGTTGTGAATAATGTTTTATTCATAAAGTTACCATGCTACAACCAGTAAATCATAGAATAACCAATATTTTTTCATCATATTTTTCAAAGCGATTAGCTCATAGATCTAATGACCAACTTGCCTCGTAATCGTCCCTCCCGTCATATCTCGCTCTCGTGTTCTGTGCATAAATCACAGGTGAGTTTAGTGATACGCCCTTCGGACGATTATTACGAAAAATCAGACTGGCATTCCCATATCCTAAATGTTGTAATTAGTAGACCTTTGTGTGTTTTTTTTTTCACCGCAATCTCAAACTTTCATCCACGCGATTCCTCAGTTTGCAGGCTAAAATAGCAACCCGCAGCGCACATAACGTTATCTGTTCCGTTTCACCCCCCACCCAACACTGAAAACAAAACAAAACGAAAGTCAATTAGAAGAAACACACACACACAATACCACAAACACACATTTAGGCACAGTGAAATCGCGTTGATCACACAGGAGGGATTTGATAGCGTACAGTCAACTCGTGTGCGGTGACTTTTATGGTTAAACGATTTTTTGGTGCAGTCAAAATGACGCCATGGGAACGACACGGTACTGGTAACGATAGTTACCGTGAAAGCCTCAGGCCTGCCGTAGTTTGTGTGTTACTGAGAAATTTCCTTGCGTCCCAAAAACGCACATAATTTGGAACTGTGCGTACCGCGGGAAAATTGTGCGTCTCGGACGCGGGACGCAGAGGTAACGAGATAGCTGCATGAGCATGGAGTTAAGGTCGATTTACGAATAAGCCAGGAAAAGACCAAGGCCATGGCCATCGGACAGCACCAACACCTCCAACCACTCACTGTACACCAACATGACATAGAGTAGATTGACAGCTTCACATATCTTGGGAGTAACATCTCAAATACAGGTGATGTGCAGAAAGACGTCAACAGTAGACTTGGTAAAGCTGCGGGAGTGTTCCAACGCCTCCGCAACACCTGGTCATCGAAAGCCATCGCGGCAGCCACCAAGCTACGCCTCTATATGTCAGTGGTCATCCCAATAGCGATTTACGCCTGTGAGACATGGATGAAGACAGCCAATATGACCAACAAGTTAGATGTCTTACATCGGCGTTGCCTGAGATCCATCCTGAGGATCTCATGGAGAGACCACATCACCAACGAGGAGGTGATGAGGAAGGCAGGAGTAGCTGAACTGTCAGACATCGTCTCTGAAAGGAGAAGGAGAATGATTGGTCACGTACTCCGACTGCCAAGAGAGGACCGCAAGTGTGGCCATGGACTGGATGCCAGAGGGTGGAAAGAGGAAGAGATGTAGGCTAAAGAAGACCTCAGTGAGATGGGTGTCAGCTGGCATGGAGCAAGAAGGGTCGCCTGAGACCGGAACAAATGGAGGTGACTCATCGCCCAATGTTCCAAATAGGAATGGGTGAAACTAACTAAGTAACTTTGGGAGTTACTTAGTTAGTGCCTTCTGTTCTTCAGTTCGACTCGAGAGGGGTTCAAGACTGCCTCCAAAAAATGTAAACTAACGATTACTTCAATGAAACTACAAAAAATTAAAATAATACATCAAAACTGAAATGCAAGCGAGGATATCACAAAATAAATTCTATAGCCCCCCCGACAGAATTTATATTGTGATTTCATCATTTGTGAATACACAACAAAGGAATAAATAACTACTACTGACATCTGATCATTCTGTAGTTAGCGCTATGATCAAGGAAATGCCATGCGTTTTTCGGAGGCGGTCATGAACACCTCGTGTTGAACGGAAAAGAAGGCACGGAGACAAAGACTCACCTGTATTTGTTGAAAAAAGGAGAGCTGTGGTTTTATTTTTTAAACGCAGTCTTTATTAATAGTTTTCAGTCTCAACAAATACAGGTACTGTACGTCTCCTTTGCCTTCTCTACTTCTGTTCCACTCGAGAGGTGTTCATGGCCACCTCTGAAAAATGTAAATTAATGATTACTTTAATGAAACTACGAAGAAAATCAAGTGAGGAAATCGTAACATGGGGGGATATAGAATTTATGTTGAGATTTCCTCGCTTGATTTTCTGTTTTGATGCAGTTTTTTTCAATTTTCGTAGTTTCATTTAAGTACAGTAATAATTTACGTTTTTCAGAGGCGGTCATGAGCGCCTCTCGAGTTGAACGGATGCCTCTCGAGTTGAATGGAAGGGGCGTACCACCATCTAGTGGAGGCATTGTAGATTGCGCCTTATAATGCGATGCGTCCAATGTATGGAAAAAAAAAGCAAAATAGCCATTCATTGAAGATGCGCTTCATAATCCAGTGCGCCTTTTAGTGTGGAAAATACGGTACATCAATTGCTTGGATAATGTATTTTATTTTGCTTCCTCCGTCTTTCATTTTGATCACTTTTACCCTCTCTTCCAGCGTCAGAGCTCTTCTTGTCCTAGCTGCATGACATCCAAAGGTCCGTTTTGTAGCCATTTTACCAATGCAACAATATACTTCCTGGACTACTGCGCATGTGAAAACCAGTGTGGTGGTTGCTGTTGCAGTTTCGGAGTGAAGTAGTAGGAGTCGCTGTTGGTTGAGGTTGGATTAGATTTTTGCGGAAGGCAAATTTTCGCCCATGTAGATTTCGTTGTAGAGGAGTTTCACTGTATTAACATCAGCTCAATGGATTTAAAATGAAATGAACAAGTTCTTCTTAAACTGCAGACTTTCATCTTTAATTTGAGATTGCTTACATCCAAACCAGGTGAATGGTCTTAGAATTACAGCAGTTTGTAAATGTAACTGTGGCGATGCTGCACTGTCCAAGCCACACCGCCCGTGCTTCAAACCCACACCGTCATTGGCTGGTAGTCCGAGAGTAATATTGACTCCGCTGTATGGCTCTTTTGAAGGCTCTGAGGAATGAGGTATTGCTAACATATTCTTGCGCAGTGCAAGCTTGCGTCCTCTATCTACACAGTATATGCCCACCACTTCTTAATTTACTAAAAGGAATTAAACAAATTAACAAAAATGAAACTTCCAACTTTTTCGTACTTGGTTGCAAATCCTTTGTAGTGAGTTACAGCTTGAACTCATAGACATCACCAGATGTGGGATTTCATCCCTGGTGATGCTCTGCCAGGCGTGTGCTTATGCAAACATCAAATTGGGTGGCACAGTGGTGCAGAGGTGCGGGGTTTGTTCCCAAGTCCGGCATTAGTGTGTGGAGTTTGTATTTTCTCCTCGTGCCTGTGTGGGTTTTCTCCGGGTCCTCCAGTTTCCTCCCGCACTCCATAAATATGCATGGCAGGTTCATGCAACACTGTAAATTGTCCCACGGTATGAGTGTGAGCGTGGATGGCTGTTCGTCTATATGTGCCCTGCGATTGGCTGGTAACCAGTTCAGGGTGTACCTCGCCTACTACCTGAAGAAAGCTGGGATACGCTTCAGCACGCCCTCGACCCTCGTGAGGAAAAGCAAATTGGAAAATTGATCGATGGATACCCTCAAATTAAAGATGAAAGTCTGCGGTTAAAGCACATCTTGTTTGTTTCTTTTTATTGTTGGTGTTGTTTCATTTTAAATTCATTTTGCTGGTGATTAGACCCAAAAAGATGAGACTTGTGTTGATGTCCCAATATTTATGGACTTGACTAACTGCAACCTACAATCATAAGAATGAAAATCGTGAAAATGAGTAACTGGCTAGTTCAATCAAAAGTGAACATCTTTGTAAAGGCAGAAGATTTCATATAGTTCATGTATTGGACATAATTAACACTTGTTTGAGGATTTCTACAAAATGACAAAGAATACACACTATGCTTTGCAGTACAAATTGTTTTCATGCATGTGACCCTGCAGATAAAGCCCAACTGTGTTTATTTGGATCCTCCAAGAATGGCTTCGGTTTTCATGACAGTGACCTTGACATTTGCATGACTTTAGAGGGTCACGAAACTGCTGAGGTAAGCGTACATACATTTACCGAAGGATACTTCATCGGTGGGATTAGAAATGTGTTGTTTTAACATTGGGGCTGAATTGTATTGTCTGTACAGAAGCTGAACTGTAAGGAGATAATCGAAGGCCTTGCTAAAGTCTTAAAGAAGCATGCAGGTGAATAAATATTTTATGATCAATTCAGAGGTTGAGTTACATGCTTCAAAGCACTTCATTAGCTAAATTCCAGTTATACTTGTCAATATATGTGGTCATCCCTGCCCACCACAACAGTTCGTAAAATTCAAACCTGTAGAAGTAATAACGCTGTTTAAAAATCTGACAGGTTTAGGTGGTAGTGACTTTTTCCACACAGGGTCAGGTACCTTTGAATTGGGGGTTTTTGCTCCCTAATTCAAATCAACATTTAAAAATTGCATGACACTCAATTTGTTGTTGTTGTTTTTTTTAGATATACATTTGTTTGATGATCTTAAAACCCTACATCAGAACACATTTTGAAAAATTCATTCATATAGGAGACAGAAACTTCTGAAACTTCACGACCGTCATTGAAAAGGTTAATTCAACATGAGAGGTGAAACTGTAAAAAAAAAAAAAAAAAAAGATTTAACATGAGGACAAATCCTTCTTTTTTACAACACCGAATTTGTTTCCAGCGTGCACTTACATTTGGAAGTTTGATTTTGTGAACATCCCAGAAAGCTATTATGAAATACTATAATTATATAATTTGCATTCGTCATCAACATAATTCTTGTAACATGTAATCTGACTACATGTGTCCTCTAATAATGTTCCAACACAAGGACTGAGGAACATCTTGCCTATTACAACAGCAAAAGTGCCTATCGTGAAGTTTGAACACAGGCAAAGTGGTTTGGAGGGAGACATCAGTCTCTACAACACTCTGGTGAGTGACAGACGCCTATTCTCGAGGGTTTACACCATTATTTTTGGAGAAACTGTTGTAAAATATGAGTCACTAATTTGTGGTAGGCTCAACATAACACCAGAATGCTGGCTATGTATGCAGCCCTGGATCCGCGAGTGCAGTTCCTGGGATACATGATGAAAGTCTTTGCAAAGGTATGTCAGAAATACAAAACAGAGCACATTAAAGGCAAAGTCAACCCTAATTACCGTATTTTTTGCACTAAAGGGCGCACTGCATTATGAGGCGCACCATCAATGAATGGCCTATTTTGTAATAGTTTTCATATATTGCACGCACTGGACTATAAGGTGCAATCTAGAATGCATCCACTAGATGGAGCTACAGGTACGTCTTTGTCCGTCTCCGTGCCTTCTCTTCTTCCATTCGACTCGAGAGGCGTTCATGACCACCTCCAAAAACGTAAATTAATGATTACTTCAATGAAACTATGAAAATTGAAACTCCAGTATTGAATCAAAAAAGAAAATTACAAAATAAATTATATAGCCCTCCGACATAATTTATTTTGGCATTTCCTTGAGCGTAGCTGCAACAGAACGATCAGATGTCAGTAAATTGGAAGAGACTGGACTGTCTCAGAAGTGTTTGTTATTTATTCCTTTGTTGTGTGCTGTTAGGGTTACAAACGAGGCTATAAAATTGTGTGATTTCCTCGCTTGATTTTCATTTTTCATGCATTATTTTCAATTTTTGTAGTTTCATTGAAGGAATCGTTAATTTATGTTTTTCCGAGGCGGTTATGAACGGCTCTCGAGTTGAACGGAAGAAGAGAAGGCACGGAGACGGACAAAGACGTACCTATATTTGTTGAGACTGTGAAAACCATAAATAAAGTGTGCGTTTTAAAAAAACAACACCACAGCTCTCCTTTTTTCGGAGCTGCAACAATAACTTATTTAATAAAGTGGCGACACAGTTCACGCAACCAACAGCAAGTTATAACATTGTAAGCATGTCTCCAGCAAGGAGCCATCTTGGGGTCGGCATATTACCGTAATGACCATACACAAGGTGCACCGGATTTTAAGGCGCGCCGTGAGCAGAGATAATCTTACAGTTTAACCCCATGAGTCCCAGGGACTCGCTGATCAGAAAAGTATGAGTCCCATTATGCATTTAGAGAGTCCCAAATTTCGAATCCTGAAATGGTCTACTTATTTAATTGCTTATGATAATAACACAAACAACTTACAAACAACAGAGAGTCCAAACAATATACATTGATAATAGGTTTATTTCTTATAAACAAATGCTCCAAAACTTTAAATAATTGAGGCATACAAGATTTGCTGAGAAACGCGAGATCAAAACAACAACGGCGGCGATTGTCAAACTGAGATCGTTGCAGGGAAAAAAAGACGTAGCGCAGCCGGCCTGAGGATTTCAGAAATTCACGGTAATCGTTTTTCGGTTCCGTCGGATTACCCAATGGAAAACCACGGTAACTAATTTTGAGTTCCGTAAATGTTCATCATGGGAACCCATTTTTCTATTTTGACTGATATTCAAAATCAAGAATTCTGATACTCAAAAGTATAATGTTTCAAGGGTAAATGGTTGAAAACTGCATAAACCCAACACTGAAAACAAAACAAAACGAAAGTAACTTAGAAGAAACACACTTGCACACCACACCACAAACACACACACAGGCACATTGAAGTCACGTTGATCACACAGGAGATATTCGATCGCGTACACTCAACTCTTATGTGGAGACTTTTATGGTTAAATAGATTTTTCGGTACCGTTAAAATGACAACACGGAAACGACACGCTACCGGTAACATTCGTTACCGTGAAATC
Organism: Hippocampus abdominalis; assembly: GCA_018466805.1. Taxonomy (NCBI): domain Eukaryota; kingdom Metazoa; phylum Chordata; class Actinopteri; order Syngnathiformes; family Syngnathidae; genus Hippocampus; species Hippocampus abdominalis. Next base: position 80,254 of record CM031701.1, on the reverse strand, counting down.
CTCAGGCCTGCCGAAGTTTTTTTATTTTGTTTTATTTTATTTTTTTTTACTGAGAAATTTCCTTGCGTCCCAAAAACGCACAGAGAATTTCGGAAGGACCAACACCTCTTTATAGCCTTCTTAGATCTGAACGCTGCCTTTGACACAGTTGACCACCTCTCCCTCTGGAAAATTCTGAAACACCTTGGAGTACCACCCAAAATAACCACGACGACTCTACAACAACTCAGAGAGCTGTGTTCGTGTGAATGGGAAGGACTCACAGTGGTTCCCCATCAACAAAGGGGTCAGACAGGGCTGCGTGGCCGCCCCTGACCTTTTTAACTGTGTCATTGACCACCTTATGATCCGAGTCCGGGAGCAAGTCTCAGGCGCGTCATTTGGCAACCTCCACCTGACCGACCTTGAATACGCTGATGACACCACCCTGTTCAGCAACTCCCTCCAACACCTCAGTAGTGCTCTCTGCATATACCAAACAGAAGCAGCTAAGCTGGGCCTCCAAGTAAGTTGGCAGAAAACAAAATTTATGTATATCTGTGACGGACCCACCCTTCCCCCCTGTTTATTGGCACAGACGAAGTGCAATTTGTCAATTCCATCATCTACTTGGGCTCCACCATTACAAGCAGCGGTGATCTCAAGCCAGAGATTGACCGCAGACGCGCCCGCGCGGCCGCAGCCATGCAGTCACTGTGGCGGCCCCTCTGGCGCCATCACTCAGTGTCCCAAAAGACCAAGATGCGCATCTACAACTCAGCAGTTCTTCCCATCCTCTTGTATGGTGCAGAATCCTGGCCTTTAAACAAGACCCTGGCCAAGAGGATCGATGGCTTTGACAGCAGGTCACGCAGAACCATCATGAACATCAGCTGGCACCTCCATGTTACCAACTCAGACCTCCGAAAACATACTCTTCAGCCCCCTGCATCACGACTGGCTACTCAGAGGCGCATTCGTTGGCTCGGACATCTCCTCCGATTACCTCTGGAACACCCAACCCGCCCCATCTTTTCATTTGATCCAGCGACAGCCGGTTGGAAAAGGCCACGGGGTAGACCCCACACCAGATGGCTTGATGTCATTAAGGAGGATCTCAAGCACCCAGGGCCTTACTCTGGAGGATACAGCGGACCTAGCCCACGACCGCGGACATTGGCGGGCCCTGGTGAAGCTGATTGGCTCTACGCACAGTAACGACCCAGACGAATGAGACTAGGCGTCCACATCGCAAGAGCATTTATTATTATTATTAAAAACGCACATTATTTAGAACTGTGCGTCCCGCGGGAAAATTATGCGTCTAGGACGCGGGACGCAGAGATAACGAGATTTGAAGAAAATGGAAGACTTTCCGTGCGCCTTATAGTGCGGAAAATACGGTAATTATTTGCAAAAATGAGATTTTTCCACTTTTTAGCGGCATTCCGCTTTTTTCCAGTCAAAATGGACCTTTTTATATTGTTCCAAATCTGTTGAGAAAATTTTAGAAAGGGGGGGGGCGTAGGGTCTGGTGTTATTTCTGGGCTGCCGACTTACTTGTCTTCGACAGACTCGGGACTCGTAATGTTTACAAATCAAGTTTGTAAGCATCCATTTTGAATACCGTTTTTCACGCAAAGCGTTAGTTTGTCTTTACTTCGTATATGGGCTAAAACCAATGTTTTACTTGTTGTGATTAGTCGCTGTATCGGCAAATGCAGAATCACAACCAATCATTGTTCGCCTTCGTCTAACCCTTTTCCGCAAATTCTGAATGCAGCCATCTCGTTACCTCTGCGTCCCGCGTCCTAGACGCATAATTTTCCCGCAGGACGCACAGTTCCAAATGATGTGCGTTTTTGGGACGCAAGGAAATTTTTCAGTCAAAACAAAAAAAACCTACGCCAGGCCTGAGGATTTCACGGTAACAATCGTTACCGGTAGCGTTTCGTTTCCGTGGCGTCATTTTGACGGTACCGAAAATTCGCTTCCCATAAAAGTCACCGCACACGAGTTGACTGTACGCAATCGAATCTCTCCTGTATGATCAACACGATTTCACTGTGCCTCTAAGTGTGTTTGTGGTGTGTGATTGTGTTTCTTCTAATTTACTTTCGTTTTGTTTTGTTTTCAGTGTTGGGGGGGCAGAACAGATAACATTATGTGCGGGTTGCTAGTCCGCAAACTGAGAAATCGCGCGGATGACAATTTCAGATGGTAGCGAAAACCCCCCCACAAAGGTCTACTAATTACGACATTAAAGAAATGGGAATGCCCGTCTGATTTTTCGTATGAATCGTCCGAAGGGCGTATCACTAAACTCACCTGTGACGTATGCACAGAATACGAGAGGGAGATACGACGCGAGGCACGATTATGAGGCAAGTTGGTCATTAGATCTATAGGCTAATCGCTATGAAAAATATTATGAAACAGTCTTGGTTATTCTATAATGTTAGTAGCATGGTAATTTATAATATAAAATAAAACATTCGTCACAAGGTGTAGTAATGCTTATGTGAACTATTGGTAGAACTAATGATGACGTGTGGTAGATTCTTTCGTCAAATTGATAGTAGATTACACGTGCATCGTCTTGGGAAGAGGATGTCAATCCACATCAATACTTACCTGTATTAATGATTACCAGTAAATTAATCTTTGCAGTGTGGGATTGGAAAAAATACTCTGATTTTGTGGTATGGTGTATTCATGATGCCATATGAGTACAGTGAAACTCCTCGACAACAAAATGTTTGCAGCAAGACATTTTTCACAACAGGGGGTTTTTCACTGTATTTGATCTCAGATGTAAACACACACACACACAAACACACACTCACAAACGTATGTGTACACGAACACACAATCGTATGTGTACTCTTTATTTTTATTCCAATAGTGCATAAGTACGAGCACACACTTATTTGACACTTCATATAGTCAGTGTAGAAAGAAAAAAAGGGAAATAAATTGTGAAATTTACGAGCAGCATTCACTTTCACTACATCAATTTCTTGGATAATGTCTTATTTTGCTTCCTCCGTCTTTCATGTTGATCACTTTCCCTCTCTCTTCCAGCGTCAGAGCTCTTCTTGTCTTAGCTGCTTGACATCCAAAGGTCCGTTTTGTAGCCATTTTAGCAATGCAACGTTCATGCTGCGTCTGAATCTAACAATAACAAATACTTCCTGGACGCGGTGGATTTTCTTTCCACCATCTCACTGTCTCTAACTCGACCTCCCCTCGATCGCCACCCAAGACAGCGTTGCTGAGCTGATGCCATGCAATGAACTTCTAAGCCATCCACGGGACGCTTCGTAGTCCTCGATGGGCATAGTTAGCGCGATGGAACTCGCCTTCTCTCTAATTAGCGCTCCAGTTAGCGTAAGGTTTTTAGCAAGGTTAAAGCATTCCAGGAAATGTTCGTTTATTTGACTGTCCGTCGAGCCACAAGCAATTTGCTCTGAGCAGCTAATCAAATGAATTTGACTCTATTTTCCACGGATCGAGCTACAGTATCTACACACATAGACAGTGAGCTCCCTCTTGGCCTCAGGCCTGCTCGGTCAATGGCAGAGCAGCTATGAGTATGTTGCGTTCAGAAAACTTGCAGCTGTGACCGAAATAAACATCGTTCACTATGTAAACCAGTGTGGTGGGTGCTGTTGCCGTTTACAAACGAAGCATTAGAGGTCGCTGTTGGATTAGACTTCGTTGTAGTGAATGTCTTCGCGAGGCTGGAGCAGAGAAAATGATTTCGTATAACGCAACAGGGTTTTTTTTTCGTCCTATGGGGGGGCAGGAGAATGGGAATGGTGTTAATGCATGAAGATTTTTTTCACATTAGGGGGTATTTTCGCCCATGTAGGTTTCGTTCTAGAGGAGTTTCACTGTACAACATATTTTGATCAATTAATTTTTTTGAATAAACCTGGAGTACACAGCTGCTGATGTAATGTTCGTAGTTAATGCATAGTTTTCAAACATTTACCCTTGAAACATAATTTTGAGTTTCAGAAATCTTGATTATGAATATCAGTCAAAATAGAAAAATGGGTTCCCATGATGAACGTTTACGGAACCCAAAATTAATTACCGTGGTTTCCCATTGGGTAATCTGACGGAACCGAAAAACGGTTACCGTGAATTTCCGAAAGCCTCAGGCCTGCTACTGAATTATTTACATTTTTGCACCGATTGTTTATAATTATATGTACATGTTGTTGTTTGTTTTATTACCATATTCAATTGAATAAGTAGACCATTTCAGAATTCGAAATTTGGGACTCTCAAAATGCAAAATGGGACTCATACTTTTCTGATCAGCGAGTCCCTTGGACTCGCTGGGGGTAAACTGTAAAATTATCACTGTGAATGGTTTTGCACGAGGGATGCAGTGTATTGAAATTACTCGTGTAAGTAGTCTGTATTAACCAAATGCTGAATGTTATCGAGACTGGTGACGAAGCTAACGTGTGTCAGATAGAAAACAAGTTTCGATGGGACTGGTTGGATAGAAAGCTGACGGTGTCCCCAGTAGGAACCAGTAAAGAGTAACCACTGTCTGTGCTTGTGTCGGATTTCATGAAAAAGCTCGATGTCGCTTGTAAAGCTCTGTGTACAGTGTGTGACGATGTCATTCTATACGGAAAATGCATTCATAACCCATACATAGTAAACAGTTTTGGACTTCACTATCACTGTATGAGGTAAGAATCAACAGCTTTTTATCACATTTACACAACATTTTATGAATACAAGTAATGAACATATCTTAAATATGGCAGGGAATGTGTTTCCTTTTTTAGTTTTGATTTTGAGCAGCAAATTTGAAGTTACGTGTTGGTGCTCACCAGGAATGCATAAGCAAAATTGCACAAAGGCCTATGTCAAATTTTCACTTGAAAGAATAGTGAACATTCCTGGGATTTTTTTCTGTGAAAGTTTCAAGTAGTGTGTACATGAATACACTTCATCTTTAGCATGTTTAGTACAATGTAAGTGCCAATTTTGTAAATAGAGAATGGTATTTCAACAAAAATTGTCAAATTTTGTTGGTAAAATTAATGCATTTAAGGCTTTAAAATCTCTAAAACCTATTAGCTTCCGGGGGCTTTGCCCCCTGGCCCCCAGACCCCAGGCTGATTTTCAGATTTTTTCATCACTAGCCACACTTATACGTATAACCAACAGTAAAAACATAGTAGTCTGATCAACATTGCATTTCCGGAATAAGAGTTCAAGATAATAAATCATCTACATCAGAGGGGTGTCATGTTGGACACTGCGGTCCTTGTTGTTGATCGATATTTGACGTTGTTTCTCGTACTTGCATAACATCACGTGACCAAACCAAGTTAGCAGTCGTTCGGCTGACAGATTACAGGTAAGGTAGCAATAGCTTTATGCTGGTGCTATTCGCCCTTACTCGTTCAAACTGGTGTCAAACTGGTGTTTACCAATGCTGAAAATGTGCAGCAGTCCCGAAGAAAGAGTTCGGTGGAAACGGAAGATCAGGGCGGGAAGACTTGGCTTGGTGCCAGTGTAGTCCCTGCACGGTTATGTCTTCCTCTGACAGGAGAGTGCATTCCAAGGATTGGGATATTCCCCAAGAGACTTTGGTGATAGACGGGGGTACAATACCAATGCTGAACCCAGATGTCGCAAAAGCATTGTATGTTAACTTCCCCAAGTGGAAAAGAAACACAGATCAGCTCACAAGTACATGTAATGGTATAATGATTGATTATAATACTATGTTGGATTTATATAGCACCTCTCAAGGTACCACCAACAACAAAATACAGAAGGGGGGTTAAACATTCATTGCAGGAGTCGCCGCGATCGATGTAGATTCTGATTTCAATGATCACTGTCTATGTAGCTCCGCAACTATAAGCAAATGAAATTGAATACTAAACTTGTCATTGCTCAACAATATTTACTAACTCTTTATGGTTGTCGAAGTAAATAAAAGCTGCCTAATTCATGACTGAATATTTATTAGTTTTATTATTAGTAGTATAATTATGTTCGCCCAAGTTACAGTGCCATGAAAAAGTATTTACCCCCTTCCTGATTTCTCTGTTCTTTGCATATTTATTACACAAAGTTTTCAGTTCATCAAACCACACAAGTCACATAGAGACAACCTAAGACTTTTGGAAAAACATTCTGTGGACTAAAATGTAACTTTTTGGAAGATGCACGGCCCGTCAGATCTGGTGTAAAAATGGCACATCATTTGATCAGGGTTCGTACGGGTCCTTAAAGTACATAAAAATCCATTAAAAAAAAAGTTGTAAAATGATGTTCTTAATTGTCCATAATTTTCAGGGAAAGCTTCTAAAATCCATAAAAATTAACCTGCGGTGTTCATTTCATTTCTGTATGTCATTTTCCCCACCCTTACAATTCATAGTTTTGTCAGAAAATGCAGGACCTGGTACCCGCTCTGCTTTTCCCGCTGTCTCCGATTAGTTCCGACGATGATCACGTGATCACTTCGGGCCATTCCGGGTAACTACAATAGATCGACGTCATCCTGCGGCAGTGAATGGATGGTTTGGTTGCCGGCTCGGCAAACAATTACTGTATTTTCTGGAAAAGACTATTCATCGAAGTTATCCATCTCAACAAGTGACAGACAAATATGTAGCAACGCCACTCGAGCGAAGCGCGCCTCAGCAGTCGATAGTCCGCTCCTCTCTGCTGTGTGTGCTTCGGCTAAGCTTAGCTGTTGTCTCGGCTAGGCTCTTTGTTGTAGATCAGAGCGTATTTACGTCGGTTGCGTCGGCGCTGATTGGTTGAATCAGTACGGGCTGTTCGGTCCCTATACTGCCGAGGTCAGAGTTTGGTTCGCATTGCCGGCAATAAGTCGGAATCGTTTCATCCGCCAAAGTTCATTACCTTTATGGACAGAATTTCTCCGTTGAGGGGGTCTGTTTTGGTAGCCTCAGTAACAGATGATGTGGTACTGTTGGCTCCTTCAAACAGGGCTCTCCAACTCTCACTGGAGCGTTTCGCAGCCGAGTGTGAAGCGGTTGGGATGAAAATGTGAAGCCATGGTCCTCAGTCGCCCACGGGTCGAGCCCCAAGTGGAGGAGTTTAAGTATCGTCTTGCCGAATGAGGGCAGGAGGGAGCAAGAGATCGGATCGGTGCAGCGTCTGCTGTAATCGGACGTTGTATCGGTCCTCGTGGTAAAGAAGGAGCTGCTCTCAATTTACCGGTCGATCTGTGGTCACGAGCTGTGGGTCGTGACCGAAAGAACGAGATCCCTACAAGCGAAATGATTTTTCCGCAGGGTGTCCGGGCTCTCCCTTAGAGATGTTGTCTCGGGAGGGGCTCAGAGTAGCCGCTCAGATGAGGTGGCTCGGGCATCTGATTAGGATGCCTCTGAACGCCTCCCTGGTGAGGTGTTCCGGGCATGTGGGAGGAGACCCCGAGGACGACCCAGGACACGCTGGAGAGACTATGTCACCCATTTCCCCCGGGAAGAGTGGAAGAGTGGCGTCGGCTTCCCTGCTAAAGCGGCTGCCCCCGCGACCCGACCTCGGATAAGCGGTAGAAGATGGATGGATGGATGGATGATTGGTTGAAACCAAAAGATGTGCGCGTTCGTACATTCACGCGGATGCACACACAGCAGAATGCAGTGGACTTTCGACTGCTGAGGCGCGCCTCGCTCAAGTGGCGTCGCTACAAATATTCCGGGACAATGCTATTTTTAAGTGGCGTGGCTGGAGAAGCCGGAGTTCCGTGATTGGGTCCCGTAATTGGGTCAGAAAAATTGCTGGTGATTATACATCGGCCTACTGCCGAGTGTGCAAGAAGGGCATCTCCGTGAGAGGTAAAACTTGTCATAGCCTCCTGGTCAAATCAAATGCATTGAGGCACACAGCAAAACAGAAGAAAATTGATCGCCAAGAACTTGCAAAAGAGATTGAGGAGAAAACTAAGTCACTGTCTGCTATTCCCTAACTGTCATATCAGTTTCATATTTGTCATTATAAAACATGTCTGATCATTGAAGGTGATATGAGGGAAAATAATAGGTTATTTAGACTTCTGACATTCATTTCAGCTGTTCAGGTATAGTGGATACTGCTAAGCTGGGCAATCAGTACAGTACTGAAACCAGATTTTTCTAAACCCTGTCCAGGTGACCCAAATGACCATTAGCTCTGTTCTTAGTGTTCTCTTTATTAAAATAAATTGAAGTTTTATATTTTCTAAATTAAATGTTTTCTTTCTGTACTTTATTTGAGAATGAATTTGAGTTCCCCCCCCCCCCCCCCCCCAGGTCGGAGAGTGAAAATTTGATATAAAGTATGTCAAATAAAGGGTTAGCTGATTGCCCCTAAAAATAAAGACCTTTTGGCAGCTTCCTTTGGCAGCAATGATTTGAACACCAGCTCAGTGATATGTGGCTTTCTGTTCAGCCCTCGTATTCCTGAGCGGGCATTAAATCAACCGTGAATCCCCTGCTGAATGGAGAAAAAGTCCTTAAAAAATGGCTAAATTGGTCCAAAAAAGTCATTAAAAGGTCCATGAATAAAAAGCAAGTAGAAGAGTGGGAACCCTGTTGATAAAAAGAACATAATGTCAACAGTGGAGCATGGTGGTGGCAATTTGGTCTGGGGCTGCTCTTCTCGATCAGGACTAGAGGTAAAATCGGTTAAAAAAAAAATCCAGCCCGACCCGCGGGTATTAAAGCCCGACCCGGCCCGAGCCCGACCAATTAACTTGATTTGCAGGCCCCAGCCCAAAGTAAACACGAAATTTCATATTTTGTTTGTGAGGACTCGTGAGGAGGAGGGGTGATTTCTGATAACAAATTAAAGCCTTTCTTGTGTGAAATAATCTAAAGATTGTATAAACATTTACATCTTTTATATTTCTGTTTCTGCAAAATTGTCGGCATTAACCGACAATTTTCTATCATTGACGGAAAAAATTAAGGTCGTCCGTCAATTTGACAGGTTGAAAATTGGGTCATAAACCACAGCAGCAGTACGTCCTTAAGAATCTAGCGCGGCACTTTGAGAGAAGCAGAGGGACAAAGAAGAACAATGACAGGTGAATAATAGACAGAGACAGGAAGGAGTTCTTTGAATTGTCATTGCAAGAGTTTAGTACAGTACGTGTTGTGATGAGGCGACTTGTTTTTCTGAGAACCACGGTCTCTCGTGGCCAAAACTTGTCACGGTCTCGAAACTAAAAAAAAAGTCAGGAAGAGAGACCCTAACCCGACCCGACCCGAACCCGAAGCAATGATTGACATTTTAGGCTCGACCCGTCGGGCTCGGGCCGCCCGATCTTACCTCTAACCAGGACAACTTGCTGTGATTGATGGGACAATGAATTCGGTACGTCGACAAGGAGAGGAACACTTCAATCAGATACTGGACTGCATCACCGACCGTCCTGGACTCAATTCTGTGTGCCTAGACCCATATGGATTACAGGTGGCATGGATGACCTACAAGCAGCAGTACAAAGGCAAGGCATTTGATGGCCACAGGATGCCAAGTATAGGCACATTGCCTACAGACAATTGGTGCGCTGGTGCTAGAAGTTTCTTGGTGTTGTGCTCCCAGCATGCACCGTGTCTTCTATCAGGGCAGATTTTCCTCCACCAGGAGAAGAGGAGTCAGCTGTATTCAAAGGGTTTCGTGTTTCACAGAGAAATGTTCCAGAACCGTGATTTGGACTGGTTTTAGAGTGGTTAATGTGTTTGGTTAATGGTGTCTATCATAACAAAATACTGTAATAAAAATAAACAAATGAGGACAACTGAATACAGGGAATTGATTTTTTTTATTTCCTGAGGAATCTAGTCTGGTGCTCGACAATAACAGTTGACTTGTCCGGCCTGTTCACTGCTGCTGTCAGGAATTGCGGGTCGACACACACATCACCAGTTCTGTACTTATTTTGAATGGCAGTCAGTTTCATGTATGTATGTATGGGGTGTATGGGAGAGGTAGTACCGTTGAGGGAGATACGGTCGCAGCTGCATTGCTGATGCTTTATAGCTGGTTGATCCCTAACTGGTCCTCACCAACACCCAGCTCTTGTCTATGGCTCCAAGTAGCAGAGTTTCTGCGGCCACACCACGGCAAACTGCTTCGACCGGCAGGCTAAACTAGACATGGGTAACTGGGGGGGTCCCTGGCCCCCTGGTGAAGAGCTTGGAGAGGAGATAGGCACCACCAAGTTTAATTCCCTATTGAAATCCCTCGATGAATAAACAGTCAGGATCACACATGCCGGATCGGTCGAGGCCCGGAAAAACAACGACCGCGCTACCCACTGATTTGCCCCAGGGTGGGGACGTGGGGACCAAACCAGAACGTTTCCTGGCGCGGACGTGGGAAGTGACCACGATATGGTACTGTTGACGCTCAGACTCAAACTTAAAACACAAAAGCAACACAGTACACCACGCATCAGGTCCAACTTAGACAAACTGAAAGACCCACAAGTTGCAGGAATATTTGAGTAACTAAAAGATGGACAGAGTACTGCCAGGAACTCTACAATTTCACAATAAAACCCAACCTTAACATAATTACCGACGCCACAAAGACCACCAGCGAAGATGCCGACGTGCCAATACTCCAGGCTGAAGTGGAGGAGGCAGTTAGGAGCCTGAAAATTGGCAAATCGCCTGGCATCGACAACATTCCTGCAGAGCTTTGGAAACATGGAGGGCATGAGACAATAAAAGTATTCACACACATCTGTCAAAATATATGGGAAACCAAGCAATGGCCCCAAAAATGGACACAATCTCTCGTTATTCCCATCCCTAAGAAAGGGAACTCAATCCAGTGTCAGAATTACAGGACCATCAGCCTGATCTGCCACGCAAGCAAGGTGCTGCTACGGATCATCCTGAATAGACTAAAGAGCAAGGCAGAGGAAATCATTTCAGAAGAACAAGCAGGATTCCGACCAAAAAGGAGTACCACGGAGCAGATCTTTAACGTCAGATTACTCATCGAGAAACACCTCCAGCATCAACATGACCTTTACCACAACTTCATCGACTTTAAAAAAGCCTTTGACCGTGTGTGGCATGAGGGGCTGTGGCAGGTGCTCCGAAACTACAACTTTAACAATAATCTCATCCAGGTCATCCAATCCCTCTACACAAACTCAAGTAGTGCAGTTCTCATTAACAACACCATGGGAGAACTTTTCAAAACATTGATCGGTGTCCGCCAAGGATGTCTTCTGTCCCCTGTCCTATTCAATGCCTTTCTGGAAAACATCATGGATGAGGCCCTTGAAGAGTTCCACACCTCCATATCCATCGGAGGAAGACCCATCTGCAACCTCCGGTTCGCTGATGACATAGACCTTATGGGAAAAAGCTAAGCTGAACTCCAGGATCTTACCATCAGACTGGAAGAGGTAGCGAGGGCTTACGGCATGGAGATAAGTGCAGAGAAAAGCAAGATACTGGTCAATAGCCACAATAAAACAACACCAACAAACATCACAATGAACGGGCAAACCCTGGAAGTGGTTAAGGACTTCAAATACCTTGGGTCCTTTGTGAGTGAGGATGGCAGCTCCACAAAGGAGATTAAAGCAAGAATAGGCATAGCAACATCAGCCATGACAAGACTGGCCAGAATTTGGAGGAGCAATACCATCAGCTTCACGGTGAAGGTCAGGCTATACAAATCACTGGTAATCTCCACCTTACTATACGGCTGTGAGAGTTGGACACTCACAGCAGACACGGAACGCAGGATTCAGTCCTTTGAGAACAAGAGCTACAGAAGGATGCTCCATATATCTTACAGGGAACACCGGACAAATGACTATGTCAGACAGCTAGTCACCACCCTCGCTGGAGAACAGGAGCCTGTACTCTCAACGGTAAAACGTAGCAAAATGGCCTGGTATGGCCACGTTACAAGGCATACCTCGCTATCCAAAACCATCCTACAGGGGACAGTGGAAGGGAAGCGGAGAAGAGGCAGACAGAGAAAGTGCTGGATGGACAACATCAAAGAATGGACTGACTGCAGCTTCCAGACCCTGCTACGAACAGCTAAGGACCGAGAGTGCTGGAGATCCCTGACTGCCCAGACGTCCACCATGAGACCCCTATGGCCTCCTAGGCCATGGGATGACCTGACCTGACCTGACCAGTTTCATCACCTCTGACAGGCAGTCATTCACATAGTCTAAAATAAAAAAAAAACATTGGACGACATATGGGTTATACTCAGTATGTAATGCATCTGCCTGGAATTACTTTTTATTTCATAACTTTCTATAAGTTGCATCCACCAGTATTGTATCTACCCCGGTCAAGGATGACGCCTCGTACTGATGTCCAAAAACGTTTAATGGTGGAACACCGTGAAAACTAAAAAACATTTCAAACAACAATCAAAATTACAATATCTTTAACAAGACGTTAAATAAATAAACACAAAATGACATACCATGTGCACCTTGGTAAACCGAAAGTAGATAAAATTAAATAACGTTGACCAGACGATATCGTTTCTCTCTGTCTCTGTCTTGCTCTCTCTCTGTCTTTCTCTCTCGCTCTCGTAAGTTGTCTTCTCGATCTTTCTAATTCCTCGCTATCCGCGGCACGTGAGCCGGAAGTGATTCCTGACAAAACATCCCCAATAACATATGAAAATAAAACAATGTGAAAATTCACATAGAAATAAAGCACTTTACAAATCAACAACATCAAAATTATATATTCATATATTCGTTGTCATGGCAACCAATGACTCGATGTTGCCGCCAGTTACAAGTATCTTTCTCAGAGAATACCCACCACTCTTATATTTGGGATAAACGATACAGTAGGAGTGTATTCCTTCCTTTGTCACTTTCTGTGGTCTGCCAGCATTTTCATTATAATGCATAGCAGCAAGAATTATTCTGGAATAGAACACAAAATGCCTTATCTTATTCAAAGAAATTGTCAAATTGTGATGAAATAACTTTATATCTCAAAGTTCTACATTTCACTATAGTCTAGTGCATATCAGTTTTCTTTCACACACCTGCTTTTCATTCCTTTGTACGAGAAGTGGTACATCTTTGGGGCAAAGTGATTCACCACACTGTGAAAAGCTTCCACGCCACTGGTCTGTCCGAGGTGAGACATCTTCATGACATTGTTGACAAACATGGTCTTTGTCAGGAGTTCCACCACTGTGACATTGACTTCAGTACCTTTAAATGAATTTACAAGGTAATAATAATAATAATACATTTTATTTATAAGCGCCTTTCAGAACACTCAAAGACACTGTACAATGTATGACAATATTTCTATTTTTTAGGGTTAACGAGCAGGCAACATAAAAAAACAACAAAAACCTGGTAATAGCCACGCTTTTTCTCGAGAAGTAGGAGAATGTAAACAACTATCGTGCACGTTCTGCAGGTGGTCCACACATGCCAGCCACTTCTGCTTCTTTTCCTCCGGTGTCTGGGAGGAAAGTGCACACAGTACAAATGGCACTTGTACCCAATCCTTCAGGATCGACACGCTCTTCTTTTTGTCCAGTTTCTTGCACATACCTGTATATTTAATATGACATGAAAACTTGTGACGTGACGTTCATGATATATAAGACATAATCCCAAAACTAGCGTATTTATAAACATTGAAATACACTAACCTTTAACATTGTGCCAACAATCATAATAACGGATGACTTGGGTCCAATTCTCCCTGATCCATTTCGCCACCTGGCGATGCCTGTCAGTGACGACAACTTTTACAAATCATTGGCAGTTTTCCAAGAGGACGTGACATGTTCATTTGTCAACAAAGCAGCGCTGCCAACCTATTGAAATGTACTTCCAGAACAATTTGTCTGACTGCCATTATTACTCATTGCTGATATGAATAGCATAGATCGGGGTTTGCCTTGAACCGAAAACTAACGTCGCTAGCTTCTCCTGTTCAACGTTGCTAGCTTCTCGAGTTAGCTTTCGGCTAACGTCGCTAGCTTCTCATGTTCAACATTGCTAGCTTCTCGAGTTAGCTTTCGGCTGACGTTGCTACCTTCTACTGTTCATTCCACAAGAGTTGGCAGCTATCCTTTGACAAAAGCATAATCATCAATCCAAAAATCACACTTACTTTTTTGCAAATCCTTGATCATAAGCAGACCGGTTGAGAAAGCAGGCATCTTTGAAGTGCAGATAGCAGAGAACACTCCTCGATGATGGCGTGAAATTCATTCGCTTCGTGCGAATAAAAGATGTCCATTTACGTGCCCTGCTATCCTTCGGCCACTGGTTCAACTTTTCTGTCGATTGTGAACAATACATCGCCACACACCGTGGCATCTTACCAACAAGCAATGCAACAATGCTGTTCAATGGGTTGACATCCCTCACAGTTCTCCATGTGACGTCATTTCCGAAGATTGCCGAATAAAAGCATTTTCGTTGTCAAGGGCGTTGCTAAGGGTTAAACAAAGAATCTGGAAGGGTTGCATTAAAAAAAATAACGGAAATATGCTTATAATTGTTCAGCCATTGATATTATTCAAAAACATGGTTGGCCAACTTTAGTTCACACTTGGCCTTTAATGGGCGGTTCAGGCCAAAAAAAAAATTACAATATGGCAGTGTTAAAGAAATTCTGCATAAAGAATTGGCCAAATTTCCGAAACAGTCATGTGAAAGACTCATTACCAATTACGCTTGATTTCAGTTATTGCTGCCAAGGGTGGCACAGCCCATTATTAGGTTCAGGGGGCAATTAGTTTTACACATAGGGGCAGGTAGGTTTAAATTAAATTGGCATTTAGAAACTACATTTTGTACTTTGTACACACATAGACACATACGGTAGAGGTTCCTCTTAGCCAATGGGATGCTAGGACGATACTAAATAAGAGCCAATGCCAGAGCAGCTCCAAGTATGTTGCGTTCAGGAAACTCAGAGCTGTGACAATCAGCTCATACTGCATTTTTACCTTTCGTGTCTTGAAATTTCTTTCGGAACAAGAGGCAATATTTTCCTGTTGAGGGATTTCGTAACTTGAACATTTCGTATGAAGAGATGTTCGTCAGTAGGTACCACTGTATAAAGAAACATCTTTTTAAACATACTCTGCTTAGTAGGGCTGGGCGAATCACTTGCATTGCTGCCAGGTATTTGAATAACATGTCAAATGCATGCAAGACCCTTGACTCGTGTATAACTTTGTACTCACAGCGCTGTGACATTGGAGATGCATCCAGAGGGAGTCTCTCATCCTATGCATACATCCTGATGGTGCTTTACTTTCTACAACAGAGGCAGCCTCCAGTCATCCCAGTCCTGCAGGAGGTACTAATTACCAATACCAATTAAATGTACAGGGAACTTAAGGTGAAGATGAAGACTTCGCATTCTGGTTAAAATTTGTCAAACCCCTTGCTATATCTCTATAGATCTTTGACGGAACAAGTGTTCCACAGAGAATAGTAGATGGTTGGAATGCCTTCTTCTTCGATGACCTTGAAGATTTGGTGAGACTTTATTTAGCTTTTTTGGGGTGCAAAAACATCCCAAAAAATGTTCCCTTAAAATGCTGGCGCGTTTGGCTGCCACTGCTCACCCGCATTGTGTTTTGTTGTTTTTGTTCCTGATTGTAAAGTGTCCTTGGGTGTCTTGAAAGGTGCTTATAAATAAAATGTATTATTATTATTATTATTATGTGGCATTTGTTACTTCTATCCATGCAGTGCCTGCGACAGCGTAATACTCAGGTGGAGCTTAACACAGAATCTGTGGGTGAGCTATGGTTGGGCCTCCTGCGCTTCTACACCGAAGAGTTTGACTTCAAAGAGCACGTCATCAGCATCCGCCAAAAGAAACGTCTCACTACCTTTGAAAAGCAGTGGACGAGCAAATGCATTGCAATTGAAGGTGCGCTTTTGAAAATGGCTGTTTAGCTAGTATAACATGTTTAAAATAGTTTTGTAACCGATTTTTACCTACTTGCCTTTTTTACTCTCAGATCCTTTTGATTTGAGTCATAATCTTGGTGCTGGAGTTTCTCGCAAAAGTACGTATTTTACCCCTTAATAAAACATTATTTAAAGATTGGCTCATTAAACCAGTACTTGTAGCCATTTTATGATTAGCTCAGTTGAGTTACTAATTTGCTTTTGATAAACCTACCAAATTCTTTAAGGTGATTAACTGCTCCCGCAAGTGGTTACATTTTAGAATATAGTTCCAGAACCAAAAAGCATATTTATTACCTTCTTTTGAAACATCTGTTTTCTCCTACAGTGACAAACTTTATCATGAAGGCTTTCATAAATGGGCGAAAGCTGTTTGGAACTCCCTTCTACCCGGCGCCTGGTACTGAAGCGGTATGGCAAACTCTACTCTCAAGTGCATGATACCACAGATTTTACTGCTTAAAGTAATGCAGTGTACAAGCAACCTTATGATGCACGATACCAATAATGGTAACTCATAGTATAACTTAGTGGTTCTTAACCTTTTTAGAGGTACCGAATCCAACCAGTTCAAATGCGCGTCCACCGAACCCTTAGTGAAAAATACAAATATGCTACAAGAAGTGTTCCTTCAGTTTTGCCGGTGCAAGATGAGAGTTGCTCAATTTGGCATGACAAATGATGCAGATCGGACTCTGAGTCCCATCACGTTCTATGATGCATGTGAATCCATATTCGTCCGACCACTTGCCTTTTTTGCTCGACATAGCATGTGTTAAAACATAAAAAAAAAAAATCACACAAGGTACTACCACAACAGTCACACATTGACGACTGAGCAAGATAAATTTCCCGCAGCACTGATTGGACAAGAATGTAATGTAATCATCTGGAGCCAGCGATGGCCAAGCGGGCATGTTATAACTAAATGACAAGGGTGTGTCTTAATCTCCATGGCAGAGGCTCCGTCAAACCCCTGAGACTGATTCACCGAACTCCTGGGCTACGATCGAACCCAGGTTAAGAATCACTGGTATAACTGATATATTTGAGCTGAGCATAGTCATTGGACTAATGTCAGATGTCCATGTCCACGGTAAAACATATGTCTCACGAGTTGTTGTCTGTCAGAGAATGAGCATGTGTTGCAACATTGTCTGACATTTTGGAGTTCTGGTAAACATGTGTCTGCAAAGTAGCGTCAGCTTGAAATTAAATAAAAGTAAAAAAACAAAAACAAAAAACCCCTCAATGATGGTGAATGGCACACCATATTTTCATGCTGCATCATGCAGCAGAGGCTTTGCCTTAGATCAGGGGTCCCCAACCTTTTTTGCCCCACGGACCGGTTTATGTCAGACAATATTTTTAGGGACCGTCATTTAAGGTGTGGCGGATTAATACGACAAAATAATATGGTATGAGCTGCATGAAAACTGTGGTGTTTTCGAAATATAATAATAAACACAAGGAGGGTCTAATCTGGCCGCAACACTGATTGCTATGGTAATGTTTAATGCCTCCAACATACGATACAACGCAAATTCAAAGTGCATGAAAATGACGACTCACCACAGCCCCGAGCTTGATTTTCTACAACCAGACGGTCCCATCTCGGGGTAATAGGAGACAATGTCACCAAGTGTGTGGTTTTATGTCCAGTCTACTTCGTAATTTTGTTTTAGTCGCCGTTGCTGCAGAAAACCCCCGCCTCACACAGGTAGAATGTCGGAAATAGCAACAGTGCTATGGTGGCGATCTCAGAGTATTCAGCCATAACTTTAATCCAGTTGTCTCGAACGTACTTTTAAGGCCGCCGTCATTTGTGATCTCCAGCATTTTTTTTACTCATTTTGCGAGCTCCAGCGTTGAGTTTTTAGCGTAATCAGTCACGGGACGGAGAAGCGTGGCTTGACGTGAGTCAAGCGTGACACAGAGGATGTAACGGAGAATCCGGTAATTTTTCAAAATAAAACATCTTTTGTATTCCGAAATAAATAAAACGGAATTAAGGCAAGTTCGTTCTGTGCGGCCTGGTACCAAATGGTACCGGTCCGCAGACCGGCGGTTGGGGACCCCTGCCTTAGATGATGGGTGGCCAACCCGCGGCTCATGAGCCGCATGCGGCTCTTTGGCTGGTTCAATGCAGCTCCCGGGCTTTCACATGACAACCGTCGAAAACGCCTCTGCGGTGGCGTGCGATTCAAACAACGGTTTTAAATACACAGAGCTAACTGTGTCAGCCTATCATCAATCCCGTTACTTTATTGACATACAGCGCAACCAATCAAATGACAACTGAATCACCGGATTGACAAACAGGGTAACCAATCTGATGACAACTGAATCACCGCTCATTCGCAAACAACGGTGCTAAGCGCTAAGCTACTCTGCTTTAAAGGTAGGGGTGCCCAATCCGTCAATCGGGATCGACCCGGAGCCAGCGGACTGGTCCCAAGTCGAGCCCGAGCGTAGGGAGGAGGAAATGGGGATGGGGGGTATGTCTGTGTGTTTCGATTTCGTTTGTGTTCAGTGAAGTTCCGACTCTCGCTCATCTCGGTGTCTGCGTGCCCGCATATGCGCACGTGTGTGTGTGTGCGTGTGTGTGTGTACAGCCATCTCGTTACCTCTGCGTCTCGCGTCCTAGACGCAGAATTTTCCCGCGGAACGCACAGTTCCAAATAATGTGCGTTTTTGGGACGCAAGGAAATTTCTCAGTCAAAACAAAAAAAAACCTAGGGCAGGCCTGAGGATTTCACGGTAACGATAGTTACCGGTAGCGTGTCGTTTCCGTGGCGTCATTTTGACGGTACCAAAAAATCGTTTAACTATAAAAGTCACCGCACACGAGTTGACTGTACGTGGTCAAATCTCTCCTGTGTGATCAACGCGATTTCACTGTGCCTGTACGTGTGTTTGTGGTGTGTGTGTGTTTCTTGTCATTTACTTTCGTTTTGTTTTGTTTTCAGTGTTGGGGGGACGGAACAGATAACGTTATGTGCGCATGCGGGTTGCTATTTTAGTCCGCAAACTGAGAAGTCGCGCGGATGACAGTTTGAGATGGCGGTGAAAAAAACTCCCAACGGTCTACTAATTACGACATTTAAGAAATAGGAATGCCAGTCTGATTTTTAGTATGAATCATCCGAAGGGCGTATCACTAAACTCACCTGTGACGTATGCACAGAACACGAGAGCGAGATACGACGCGAGGCACATTACGAGGCAAGTTGGTCATTAGATCTGTAGGCTAATCGCTATGAAAAATATTTGAAACAGTCTTGCTTATTCTATAATTTAATGTTTGTCGCATGGTAATTTATAATATAAAATGAAACATTCGTCACAAGGTGTAGTACTGCTTATGTTAACTGTTGGTAGAACTAATGATGACGTGTGGTAGATTATTTCGTCAAATTGATATGAGATTACACATGCATCGTCTTGGGAAGAGGATGTCAAGCCACATCAGTACTTACCTGTATTAATGATAACCAGTAAATTAATCTTTGCAGTGTGAAATTGGAAAAAATACTCTGATTTTTGGTATGCTATATTCATGATGCCATATGAGTACAACATATTTTGATCAATTTATTTTTTGAATAAACCTGGAGAACACAGCTGCTGATGTAATGTTCATTGTTAATGCATAGTTTTCAAACATTTGCCCTTGAAACATTATCATTTTGAGTTTCAGAATTCTTGATTATGAATATCAGTCAAAATAGAAGAATGGGTTCCCATGATGAACGTTTACAGAACCAAAATTAGTTACCGTGGTTTCCCAATCCGACGGAACCAAAAAACGGTTACCGTGAATTTCCGAAATCCTCAGGCCTGCTACTGAATTATTTAAATTTTTAAGCATTTGTTTTTCATTGTATATATATGTTGTTGTTTTTGTTATTATCACATGCAATTGAATAAGTAGACCATTTCAGAATTCGAAATATGGGACTCGCTAAATGCATAATGGGACTCATACTTGCATGTGCGCAATCGGCAGGGATGAGATTTTTCCGCTCATTGGCGGAATTCCGCTTTTTTTCCAGTCAAAATGGACCTATTTTATATTGTTCCAAATCCGTAAAACAATTCTGTGGGTGGGGGGTCCGGACTTGTCTTCGGCAGATTCGGGGCTTGTAATGTTTACGTTTGCAAGCATTCATTTTTAATCCCGTTTTTTATCGCGAAGCGTGAGTTTGTCGTTACTTCGTGTATGGGCTAAAAACAATGTCTTGTTGTGATTGGTCGCTATATCGGCAAATGTAGAATCACAACCAATCCGTGTTCGCCTTCCTAAACCCCTTTCTCGCGAATGCCGAATGTAATCGAGACTCGTGACGAAGCTAAAGTGCGTCAGATAGATGCAGATCTGAAAAACACGTTTCGATGGGACTGGTTGGATAGAAAGCTGACCGTGTCCCCAGTAGGAACCAGTAAAGAGGAACCATTGTCTGTGTTTGTGTCAGATTTCGTGAAAAAGCTCGATGTCGCCGATAAAGCTCTGTGTACAGCAGGGGTGTCCAAAGTCGGTCCTCAAGGGCCGCTGTCCTGCCTGTTTTCCAGCTTTCCCTGGAGCAACACACCGATTCAAATAATCAGGATCGTTCTAATGCCACTTCAGACCTGGCTGATGAGCTGATCATCTGAATTAGGTGTGTTGCAGCCCGGAGAGATGGAAAACAGGCAGGACAGTATCCCTCCAGGACCGGAGCTGGACATGCCTGGTGTACAGTGTGTGACGATGTAATTCTATACGGGTCGAGCGGATGGAAAGCTTTACAGAGTCACGCAACTTCTGTGAAACACCAAAAACAGACATTTCTAATGAAAAGTAAAAAAAAGCTTGTGAAGAGTTACAGAAAACGGTTGGCCTCCGTTATTGTCAACAAAGGGTACATAAGTATTGAGATGAACTTTTGGTATTGACCAAATACTTATTTTCCACCATGATTTGCAAATAAATTCTTTAAAAATCAAAACAATGTAATTTTCTGAGTTTTTTTTCTCACCTTCTGTCTCTCATGGTTGAGGTTTACCCATGTTGACAATTACAGGCCTCTCTAATCTTTTCAAGTGGGAGAACTTTTGGTGGTTGACTAAATACTTATTTGTCGCACTGTATAGTAAACAGTGTGGGACTTCACTATCACTGTATGAGGTAAGAATCAACAGCTTTTTATCACATTTACACAACACTTTATGAATACAAGTAATGAACATATCTTAGATATGGCAGGGAATGTGTTTCCTTTTTTAGTTTTGATTTTGAGCAGCAAATTTGAAGTTACCATGTTGGTGCTCATCAGGAATGCATCAGATAAGATATCCTTTATTTGTCCCACACTGGGGAAAGCAAAATTGGGGGGTAGAAGAAGAAAAACAGTGTTTGCATGCACAAAAATAAATGATTCAGAGAGAGCTGTACACAGTTCAATTAAGTGCAATATAAATACAGATACAGATTAGGTGGCTGTGCTATTTACAATTGTTACTGGTCTTTCATGTTTTATTCTTGCTTAAATAAATGATTATTTATTTATAAGCAAAATTGCACACATTTTCACTTGAAAGAATACTTTCTGTTAAAGTTTCAAATAGTGTGTAAATTGAATACACTTAATCTTCAGCATGTTTCGTGCCACTTTTGTAGGTGGCCCCGCCCCATACAGGCCATGCCCCCTTTCGCTTTTTTCATCACTAGCCACTCTCATCCCTGAATCGGCTCGATTACGGGAGGTTCGTAGCTTTAAAAGTCGATCTTCGGTCAAATATGTAGCAAGCTGACCCAAGTAGTCCGTAACAACTGCAGCTCGTGTGTGTGTTTGCGTGTGTGTGTGTGTGTGTGTGTGTGTGTGTGTGTGTGTGTGTGCGCGCGCGCGCGCGCATGTCTTAGTCTGACTGGTTGGCCACCCCTGCCTTAGATGCTCTTCAAGTGACAGTAACCAGACCACTGTTGGTGTATTTGATGCATCTGTTGTTAATGATCCAGTTGTGTTGCTATCAGACTGATGCATGTGACGTCATTGCCCCCCCCCCCCCCTTTATCGGTCCGATAGTTACGGTACTTGTCCGACAGTGACTGTGCATCCCTAAAATGAACCATTTGAATTGTTTCATTATTCCTGCTGCAGGACTACTTCTTTGATGCGAAAGTTCTAACAGATGGTGAATTAGCACCAAATGACAGGTGCTGCAGGATCTGTGGAAAGATTGGACATTACATGAAGGACTGTCCCAAGAGACGCAGGTAGGACTTTGACTGAAAATTCCATTCACAAACCCAAATTAAATGCTATAACTAGAGGTGTCAAATTATCGCGTTAATTGCGATCAATTAATTACATCACATGTAGCGCGTGATTTTTTTAAAATTCGCATTCATCTAACTTTTTATCTCTGCCTTTATTGTTTCTGTAAGTGGGTTGCCTTTTTCTAATAGCCCTTTTTATGTGTTGGCTTCCTGTGTTCGAGTTGTTGAGGGTGGGGAAACAACTGTCAATCACAGCCTGAAGTGGACATTGATTGGCAGCCATTATGTTGGGGGTTTTTAGTTGAAACTTATAGGCTCCCATTGGAGTTGGGCGGGCAGCAGTGAGGAGTGGAGAGGTGAAAATAGAGCAGCATTGTGAGAGTTTTCGGCACAATGAATGGAAACTTTACATTCCAAAAACGCCCTGACGACACAATTGATAAAGGTAGAGTGTTGTGCCTACTTTGTAAGGAGTTTGCTTACCGAAGCAGCTCAAGGTTAGCCTCCCACATCAATGCAAAGCACCCAGTCGCAATTGCAGCCACAGCTAACGTTAGCACCAAAAGCGTGAGCAATATAGCAACCAAGCCGTACATAGCAAACTCTTCGGCAAACTAAACTTGAGAACACCCCATGTATGAGGCATAGTTGAGTCTGTAGACTACTAGAAGTGATTGATGTTTATTTCAGCACTTTTAGTTTGTCATGATGAACATTGTTATTTCCGATGTGCTAACTTACAGCATCGTGATTTAAGGGTCTGTTTTATTTATTGTTTATTATCTGGAAGCAAGTTCAGTGTTGAGTACTTGTATTGCTCAGAAAATTGTTCGTACTGTTTTTGATATGTTAACCTAAGCACTTTTTAAGGACCTGATGTTCTATTTTATTTGTATTTTGTAATTCTTTGAAGATTTAGAAAAACAAACAAAACAGTGATATTCCCCCTCGTGGTCAAAGCTAAAGGTTGCAAGTAGGGCTTTGACTAGTCTCAAATACAGCAGAGAGTAAATGGCTAAGACTGCATCTGTCCAAGTCTGCTGAAAAACAATAAAATACTTTATACTTTATCCTTTTAAGTGCTATTACCTTTCAAATCTCAAGGGTATGGAACATTCACATTGAAATTTAGAATGATAAATAAATGGATGAAACAAAACAAAATTAAATTAGAAAATACCTCTCATGCTCTCATTTATTTTCAACAACAACATTCAACAAACGTCACTACATATACACCACAATACAGTACTATCTGTCGTGGCACAGTTAAAGAATGTCTTACTTTTTCCCTTTGCTGAATTCTGTCAGGAACATTACAGCAGGACTGCAAGCAGGGGTGTTTTAATGTACATACAGTCAAACCTCGGTTTTCGAACGTCTCTGTTCTCGACCAAATCTGTTTTCGACCAAAAATTTCGAATTTTTTAATGCCTTTTTTATGCCTTGGATTACGACCGAAAATCGGTTATTGACTCTCTTCTTCCTTACACAAGGAAATGACGCTTCCTCGGGTAGACGAGGAAGTGACGCTTCCTCTGTTGGACGAGAAAGTGACGCTTCCTCGTGTAGCGTTCCATTGTGAGCAGACGTATTCAATAAAGATTTTTTTTTTTAAAGAAAACATGGTTCTCAGTTTTCCAACAAATCAGTTTTTGAACCGCCTTCTGGAACGGATTATGGTCGAAAACCGAGGTATGACTTTATATTTAATATTAATGTTTTAAAGAAAACAATCAATTATTTATTTTGCAGTGACCTTTCAACAATGCACATTGCACATACATGCGCGCACACACACACATACTTTTACATACGTAAATGTAGGCCCCAAACATCCATCCATCCAATATCTGATCTGCTTACCTTCACAAGGGTCGCGGCCATGCTGGAGCCTATCCCAGCTGTCTTCGAGCAGCAGGCGGGGTACACCCTGAACTGGTTGCAGGCCAAGGCACACAGAGACAACCATTCACGCTCACAATCACGTCAAGAGACAATTTAGGGCATTCAATCAATCTGCGAGGCATGTTTTTGGAATGTGGTAGGAAACCGGAGGACTCAAGAGAAAACTCACGCAGGCACAAGGAGAACATGCAAAATCCACAAAGGAAGGCCGGGACTGTAATCAATCCCTGGACCTCTGCACTGTGAGGTGTACATGCTAACCAGTCGTCCACGGTGCTGACCTATGCTCCTAACGTTAATGGTCATTTTCATGTGAAGACATTTTCAAGGATCAAAATAAAAACAAATTATTAAAATTGTCATTCACCACAGCTACATTTCAACAACCTGTAACCGTTTGTATTCCAAAAGTATTAATTACTGTTTTGACAGTAATGACAGTGCAGTGTCATACCGTTTGCTATCCATCATCGTCTGGCGATGAAACTCAACTAAGTTCCGTGGTTATGCTCAAGTACAGTTGCACTGAAACGTAGGGAATCTGAGCATGGACCCAGGTTTTTGTGATTAATAAAATACAATAGTCTCAAACTTTGTGATTTCGCACTAGTAATTGTTCCAAATCATCAGTTTACAGTAATCTCCTGTTTATCACGGTTAATGGGGACCAAAACCACCCGCGATAAACGAAAATCCGCAAAGTAGCGACCCCCCCCCCCCATATAGGTACATGTACATAATATTTATATGGCCAAATTTAATGGTATACATGCATGTAGAAGCAAATTTTGAAGTCATTAACATGACTTAATGCTGTATACTAATAGATTTAAGCATGTATAAGAATAACAAAATACAGTAAACATATTTTTAAAATTCCGCAAAAAGTCCGCAAACGGTCCGCGAGAAGCTGCGAAAGTCAGCAAAACAACAGCGAGTCACATAGAGAAACATATACAGTACTGTACTACATGTGTATGTCTTTTTTTTAAATTTTTTTTAATGAATTTGTTGAAAAGCTTTTCTTGCTTGGCTCTCGATGAAGGCGGACGCTTTTGCTTTCTGCTCCTGTCCCCCACCCCCGCCCTTCCCTGCTCGCCACTCAGTCCATGTGCTGTCTATGTCTAACTTTTCCTAGCCTCCTGTCGTATTTTCATCCTAAAAACAAACATGGAATTCGTTGGCTGGTCTCTCGATGCCATCGACAAAATTTTCTCGACGAGAAGAGCAGGCAGTGGGGAGCCTACTTGCCCCTCGGGGACTTTTGCTGCTGGGTACACCCTAGATCCCTGGAGGAGGTGGAGAATGGTGTGCCTGTCAACACTGTCCGTTGAGGATGTGGAAGATATCTACATTTCGGCCTTCTGATAACAGGTATGCTGCTGTTTGGTGTTAGCAGTTTCCTGATCTATCGAAAAATTCAACCGACGGGAACGGCTCGATTGGAAGAGGCTGCCGGTCTAAGGATGGCAAAGTGCGGATGTCCAACACTCAGACTCAGATTGTGCTCAACCGCAAACTGATGCGGCTTTGGAACGGCACTGCAAGATGGGCAACAACTTGGTGAAACTGGAATTCATGCTCAAATATTGAAAGAAATCGCGGATTTAGCTGATCGACGCCATTTAAGAGACACAAGCCACGGACTTCAAGGCTGTCTGAAATTGTCGGGCAGCCTGCCACCAAAAACATCTGCTATCTCGACCTTCCCCTGATGCATGGAAGCTAGTGCCCTACCATCACCCCCTCCTTCTCGGCCATAGACTGATAAGCCAGTACTGTCTCCATGAGATGACCTTGACGTTGCAGCTGCGGCCTGACACGCACACACAACCAGACAATCACACACGCATACACTCCCTTGTATCACCGCCTTCATTGTTCATGTCTTGTGACCTGTTGTAATTGTCATATGCTTGTGCAGGAGTTTTTTTTTGCCTAACTCAAACTATCCTCAAAATGAGGATAGTTCGAGCTGGGGGGGTTTTTCTCCCCCTCTCCCTCCCTTGTGGCTTCTTCCGACTTCCGGGTTGAGTGAACGCTGGCGCGTTTGGCTGCTGCTGCTCAACCCGTATTGTATTGTATTGTATTGTTCCTGATTGTAAAGTGTCCTTGGGTGTCTTGAAAGGCGCTTAAAAATCAAATGTATTATTATTATATTATTATTATAAAAAATCCGAGATGCACTGAAGCCGCGATAAACGAACCGCGAAATAGCGAAGGATCAGAGAGGCTCATCAGCAGCATTTGAGTGGTTAGCATTTACTTTAGGCTAGCCATAACTCATATCAGCTGTCCCGCTTTTGTTTACATTCCCGCCGCCACCGATGGCGCCTGCCAGACCTGACAACAAGCCGCGCTGGTCGCGCTCTCGTTCAGCAGGTAAAAAGTACAGTGAAACTCCTCAACAACGAAATCATGTTTGCAGCAAGAAATTTTTCACAACGGGGGACTTTTCACGATCGCAAATTTATCTCAGATGTAAACACACATACACACACAAACGTACGTGTACTCTTTAATTTTTATTCCAATAGTGCATAAGTATGAGCATACACGTAATTGACACTTCATATAGCAGGGATGAGATTTTTCCGCTTTTTGGCGGAATTCCGCTTTTTTCCAGTCAAAATGGACCTTTTTTATATTGTTCCAACTCTGTTGAGAATTTTTTTTTGGGGGGGGGGTATGGTGTTATTTCTGGGCTGCCGGACTTGTCTTCGTCAGACTCGGGACTCGTAATGTATACAAATAAAGTTCGCACGCATCCATTCTGAATACCGTTTTTTCTCGCAAAGCGTTACTTTTGTTACTTCGTATATGGGCTAAAACCAATGTCTTACTTGTGATTGGTCGCTATATCTGCAAATGCAGAATCACAACCAATCCGTGTTCACCTTCCTAAACCCCTTCTGAATGGTTTTGCACGAGGGACGTAGTGTATTGAAATTACTCGTGTATGTAGTCTGTATTAAAAAAAATGCAGAATGTTATCGAGACTCGTGATGAAGCGGATGCGGATCTGAAAAACAAGTTTCGATGGGACTGGTTGGATAGAAAGCTGACGGTGTCTCCAGTAGGAACCAGTAAAGAGGAGCCATTGTCTGTGCTTGTGTCGGATTTTGTGAAAAAGCTCGATTTCGCTCATTAAGCTCTGTGTACAGTGTCATTCTATACGGATCGAGAGGATGGAAAGCTTTAGAGTCACGCAACCTCGGTGAAACACCAAAAACAGACATTTCTACTGAAAAGTAACTACCCGATCTCAAGCGCTTTTCGACAGCCTGCTCGGCTGGAGCATGTGAAAAAACAAGAGGAGTTGGCTTACAAGGTGTGTTCCAACTACAGAGGGATCACACTCCTCGGCCTCCCTGGTAAGGTCTATTCAGGGGTGCTGGAGAGGATGGTCCGTCAGGAAGTCTAGCCTCAGATTGAGGAGGAGCAGTGTGGTTTTCGTCCCGGCCGTGGAATTATGGACCAGCTCAACACCCTTAGCAGGGTCCTCGAGGGTACGTGGGAACTCACCCAACCAGTCTACATGTGTTTTGGGGACTTGGAGAAGGCGTTTGACCGTGTCCCTCGGGGAGTTCTGTGGGGGGTGCTTCGGGAGTATGGGGTACCGAGCCCCCTGATACGGGCCGTTCGGTCCCGATACTGCCGATGTCAGAGTTTGGTTCGCATTGCCGAAGTTGGAATCGTTTCCAGTGAGGGTTGGACTCCGCCAAGGCTGCCCTTAGTCGCCGATTCTGTTCATCACCTTTATGGACAGAATTTCTAGGCGCAGCCGAAGCGTTGAGGGGGTGGCCTCAGTCTTGCATCTCTGCTTTTTGCAAATGATGTGGTACTGTTGGCTCCTTCAAGCAGGGCTCTCCAACTCTCACTGGAGCGTTTCGCAGCTGAGTGTGAAGCGGTTGGGATGAAGATCAGCACCTCCAAATCTGAAACCATGGTCCTTAGTTGGAAAAGGGTGGAGTGCCCTCTCCGGGTTCGGGAGTATATCTTGCCCCAAGTGGAGGAGTTTAAGTATCTTGGGGTCTTGTTCACGAGTAAGGGCAAGGGAGCGAGAGATCGACAGGCAAATCGGTGCAGCGTCTACTGTGATGCGGACGTTGTATTGGTCTGTCGTGGCAAAGAAGGAGCTGAGCCAAAGGGCAAAGCTCTCAATCTACCGGTCGATCTACATCCCAACCCTCATCTATAGTCACAAGCTATGGGTCGTGACCGAAAGAACGAGATCCCAGTTGCAAGCGGCCGAACACCCCAGGGTGTCCGAGCTCTCCCTCAGAGATAAGGTGAGAAGCTCGGTCATCCGGGAGGGGCTCAGAGTAGAGCCGCTTCTCCTCCACATCGAGAGGAGCCAGATGAGGTGGCTCGGGCATCTAATTAGGATGCCTCCTGGACGCCTCACTGGTGAGGTGTTCCGAGAATGTCCCACTGGCAGGAGACCCAAGGGACGACCCAGGACACGCTGGAGGGACTATGTCACGCAGCTGCCCTGGGAACGTTTCGGGATCCACCAGGAAGAGCTCGAAGAAGTGGCTGGGGAGAGGGAAGTCTGGGCTTCCCTCCTAAAGCTGCTGACCCCGCGACCCGACCCCGGATAAGCGGTGGAAAATGGATGGATGTATGGATTTTGAGCAACAAATTTGAAGTTATATGTTGGTGCTCACCAGGAATGCTTAAGCAAAATTGCACAAAGGCCTATGTTGAATTTTCACTTGAAAGAATAGTGAACAATCTTGGGATTTTTTTTCTGTGAAATACACTTCATCTTTAGCATGTTTAGAATAAAGTGCCAATTTTGTAAGGAAAATAGGTCATGGTATTTCAACAAAAATGTTCACATTTTGTTGATAAAATTAATGGTTTTAAGGCTTTAAAATCTCTAATACCCATTAGCTTCCGGGGGCTTTGCCCCCTGCGGCGCCCAGACCCCCGGTAGATTTTTTCATCACTAGCCATTCTCATCCCTGATATAGCCAGCGTAGGAAGAAAAAAAGGGAAAGAAATTGCGAAATTTATGATCAGCATTCACTTTCACTTACATCAATCTCTTGCATAATGTGTTTTACTTTGCTTCCTCCATCTTTCATTTTTATTACTTTTATCCTGTCTTCAAGCGTTAAAAGTTTTTCTTTTCTTCACTCCTTGGTCTGCAAAGGTCCGTTTTTGTAGCCATTTTAGCAATGCAACGTTCGTGCTGCGTCTGAAACTAACAACAAATACAGTAAACATTCCCATCCCCGGAATTCTATGAAAAGGAATATCCTTCACCTGTAATAAAAACCTATGCATTAACATTTTGACTACGATATTACATGTTACCGCAACTTACGTAAGCGGAAATTCCACTAGCCGTAACCCGGATGGAGGTGTAATGCCGCGGGAGCTTAAATACACGCAACGCCCACCCGATGCGACGGAAGGACACGGTTTCACTTCGCATTTTTCGATAATCAGATTCGAAACGACGACGTCTAAGTGAGTTTTTATTGCCGTGCGTTTTACTGTAATTGCGAAAGATTTTAACTTTATTCACTTACGTCCGTAGCTCGCCGTACTAGCTTAAAAAGCAACGCCCACTCGACACAACTGGAGACACGATGGAAGAAACGTGTTCGCTTCCCCGTTTTCTATCATCGGATTCAAAACGACGACGTGTAAATGACTTTATTGGTGTGCGTTTTACTGTAATTGCAAACGATTTTAACTTTATTTAGTAACGTCCTGTAGATCATGGCATCGAAAACGAAGAAAACCCCAACAAAACATTGTATGTTGCATTGTATGCATTGTATGTACAGTGTCCTTGGGTGGCATGAAAGGCGCTTTTAAATAAAATGAATTATTATTATTATTATTATAAAACAAAACAACCCAAAATACTGTAGACTCATTTTTTCCCAAGACTGAAAAAAATCAACATTAAAATACTGTACGTACTGTACTGTGTCGTGGTTTTTTTAATCTACACCTGCACTGTATACTGTACTGCTGTTTTTGTTATATGAACAGTTTTTGGACAGTATATTTTTGCATTTTATTGCTTCTGTTGTTACACATGCATTTTTTCAACATACTTGCAGGTTCATAAAGGACATGTACCATGCTCATTTCCCAAAAGAGGATTTTCTGTTATAAGAACAGATTGGACAGCGCAAACATGAGTCTGTACTAGAGAATGTTTACTGTACTTCCTGTACTACTGCGCATGTTTAAGCCATTGTGGTGTTTGCTGTTGCCGTTTCCGAGCTAAGCAGTCGGAGTCGCTGTAGGCTGAGGTTGGATTAGACTTTTGCGGAAGGCTTGTTTTAGTTGTAGTGAATCTCGTTGCGAGGCAAGGGCAGAGAAAAATATTTTGTATTATGCAACAGGGGGATTTTTTGTTGTAGGGGGAGCAGAAAAGGGTGTCAGTGCGGCAGGAAAAGCCCAGGTTTTTATATCGCTCGTGGAAATCCTGCACATGGGCTGAAAGGCAACTCAGCCAGGAAAAGGCCATCAGAAACAACAAAAAATGCACACCGTGACAAAGACCTTGATTTATAACCATGTCCCGTGGTGTGACAAAATTAAAATTGCATTATTTGGCCATAGTGAGCATCATTTATGGATTGAGGTAAAAGGGCAAAGCTTGCAGGCCTGAGAAAACCATTCCAACTGTGATATACGGGGATGTTGGCATCATGATGCCTGGTTGTTTTGCTACAGTCGGGACAGCTGCACTGCATAAAAGTTTGCATCCTGAAGAAAGAACATTCTGTGGAAATACTGAACCAATAATTGAAGACAACAGGCAGGAAGTTGAAGCTTGAATGTGAAATGTCTTCCAAATTGGCATTGACCCCGAAGCATCCTGCCATATTGGTTACAAAGTGGCTGAAGGTTAATAAAGTCAATGTTTTAGAGTGGCCGTCACAAAGCCCCGATGACCTCAGTCCTATTGTAAACGATGGGAAGACCAGTGAAGGCATGTGCAAGTCAGTTTCCAAACTTGTCTCATTAACACCAGTTCTGTCTGGGCCCAAATTCCTGCCAACTTTTGTACTAAGCTTATTGAATGATAGCCAAAACTCTTGACCCAAGTGAGCGTCAAGGCTATGGTACCAAATACTATTATGAAACACTTGTAAACTTCCGACTTTGAAGAAAGCTTTGAAAAAGTGTTATAGAAAATCCTTCTCTCATTCTTGCATTTAATTTGGGAATTATGTTCCAACCACTTCTCAAATAAGTGAAATAATTTCTATTTTCAGGGAGAGTCTACGGACGAGTTCAATCTGGCCTGTGGGCTGTCCCATGCAGTGCATTTAATAATTGCGTTTGTTTGTTTTTCATCAGAATGAAAAAGAAAGAAAATGACAAAGATGAAGATGTAAAAGATGAAGAGCGGGAGCAAAAAGATAGGCGTTGTTTTCAGTGTGGGGACACTGGTCATGTCAGGAGAGACTGCCCTGAGTATCGCCTTCTAAAGCAGAGGACGGCCGTGGCACCAGGTAACCATCATTCTACACTACAGTCCATAGTTATTAGCACTCCTGATTAAAATGTGTTCTTTAGCTTCTAATACATTAAATTTTTGCCGAAATAATATGGGACCATTAAAAAAAGTAAACTTTAAAAAAAGGGGGAAATCAAACCATTAATTTAAGTGCATTACCGTATTTTCCGGATTGTAAATCGCAGTTTTTTTCATAGTTTGGCCGGGCGTGCAATTTATACTCTGAAGCAACTTGTGTGTGAAATGATTAACACATTATATCATTATTTTCACATTAAACCGCAAGATAAACCTTACTCAGATGGACCTAAAGTCTTTAGGTTATATGGTAGGTGAGTCACGAAAAAAAATTTAGCACCCTATTAACCACCTCTGGTGCTCATTTGAGAATCACACCAAAAAATTTTTGTGCAACCCTTCTTATGTTTTACGACATGGGAGAATACAAAAAAGTGGGATCTTCGACCATTCCTCTTTGCACAATCTCTCTGAATCTTCCAGCCATCCTTGTCCTCTCCTCTGCATTCTCAGCTCTTAGCTCATTCCAAAGGTTATCAATAGAATTGAGATCTGGGAACTGAGATGGCCAAAGGAGAAGCATTATTATGTGCCTTTTGAATTATTCATACAACCTTCAGTATGAGAGTATGCTTTTGCAATAAAAGATCGTGGAGCTGGGCAATATGACTATATATCGCAAGGACGATAGAAAAGTTATCCTGTCACAATTTTTCAGATCGTGTCTATTGTCATTTGTCGTTGATAGCAAACAGTGAATAAGAATGACATAGAAAGCTTGTGTGATGGCAAAAAGCTTTCATTTACCGTTTTTGTTCCACACAGCAGCCAATAGGTGACAGGCTGAACATGAACCCACACGGCAACCCGCCAGGCGCGCGCGCGCTGACACACACACACACACAAAACTTGATTTGCAGGCCCGAGTCCGAAGCGAACCCGAGATTTCATATTTTATTTGTGAGGACTCCGGAGCAGGAAGGGTGATATATGATAACAAATTAAAGCCTGTCTTTTGTAATGAAATCTAAGTTAAACAAAACTGTATAAACATTTACATCTTTTATATTTCTGTTTCTGCAGAGGGTACCGACAATTTTCCATCATTGATCGATTTTTTTTAAGAGTTGACGGGAAAAATGTAAGGCCGTCCGTCATTTTGACACGTTGAAAATTGGGTCACAAACCACAGCAGCAGTTCGTCCTTAAGAATGTAGCGCGGCATTTTAAGAGCGAGAAGCAGAGAGACAAAGAACAATGACGTGTGGATAATAGACAGAGACAGGAAGGAGTTCTTTGAATTGTCATTGCAAGAGTTTAGTACTTTACGTGTTGTGGTGAGGCGACTTCTGTTTTTTTGTTTGCGAACCACGGTCTCTCGTGGCCAAAACTATTCACGGCCTCGAAATTCACTGTGATGTATGGGTAGCAACATCACAGTGATATTTATTTTTAAAAAGTCAGCGAGAGAGAAGCAATGATGGATCGGGTCGGGTCAGGCTCGGGCTTAAGATCTTACCTCTAATGGCGGCCTGGTGGTCAAGTGGTTGGCGCGTCGACCTCACAGTGCAGAGGTTGTGGGTCCGATCCTGGCTCTGGTCTTCCTGTGTGGAGTTTGCATGTTTTCCCCATGCCTGCGTGGGTTTTGTCCGGGTACTCCCGTTTCCTCCCACATTCATGGCAGGTTAATGGAACACTCAAAATTGTTCCAAGGTGTGAGTGTGAGCGCGGATGGTTGTTCTTCGATGTGTGTCCTGCGAGTTGCTGGCAACCGGTTCAGGGTGTCCCCCACTACTGCCTGACGACAGCTGAGATAAGCACCCCCCCCCCGTGACCCTTGTGAGGATAAAGCGGATCGGAATGGGGCTGGGTGGATGGATGTGTTCAAAAGTGTTTTAACAAGTTTTAAGTTGTTTATGGTCTCTCTTACTTGGGGATTTTCAACCAGTTGCTCAACAAAATCATTGTTAATACTGAACTGCAATTTAACTGCTATTCTGCCCTCATATTTCTCATCAGCTCCTCACATGGTGCGGTCTTTGGTGAGTTCTCAGTCCATCACCGGTTCCCAGGTACCCACAGACTGTCCTGGAAGGGCCAGGCTACCCTCGGAGGGTGTGAGTAGCAAGAAATTTTAACCTGGATTTGATTCATTCGCACCACTATGTGCACACAGAACAAATAGTTACTGTCATCAACATACGATAAAAAACACTTGCATTCTGCTGATCAAACAAATTTAACATAATTTTGAAAAAAATCTTTAGGTTAAAAAATGATGCTTCATTTTGCAAACAGTCGCTGCTTCCAAGACAAATACAGTCAAACCTCGGTTTTCGTACTTAATCCGTTCCAGAAGACTGTTCGGAAACCGAAACCATGTTTCCCATTGGAATCAATGTAAAATGTTTTAATCCGTTCCAAGTCAAGAAAACAACTTTTTTAAACCACTTTTTTTTTACAATTTCACACCATAAACTGTACAAATGTAATAGGAGAGCAGGTAATATGTAAAATACTGTACAAACAAACTGTAATATACTTTATTTTCACCAATTTTAACATTAACATAGTAACATAAAAATTGAAGGAACATCTCTCTCTCTCTTCCTGTCGTGGGGCGTGCGCCTGTCCCAGCTGTCAGCAGGCAGTAGGCGGGGCATTTCGGCATCCCGAACTCCTTCGCCAACACAGACACACGCACACCTGACTCATATATCTTAAATTCTATAGTTTTGCGCACTATTTTCCTCTTTTCTTCACCAGGTTCACTTGCTTTCTTTGGTGCCATGATTAGGGGCTGATACACTGATACAAAAATAACAGTCCAATATTACGTAGTTCTCAACAAACACGTCTGCTTTAAAAAAAAAAAAATATCTTAATTGAACAATACAAACTCGTCTGCTCACAATGGACGCTACACAAGGAAGCTGTTTCTGTATGATTATTGCATAAAAATGAGACAGCGGACACCAGAGTGTTCATTATGTGTCGCTGCATTGAAAACGGATGGCCATAAAAAAACGCACGCACTCCCACCGTGCTGCTGGGGTAAACCATTCTGAAAAGAGGGGGATTTCTCTCCCGAACAGAAGCGTCTCACCAAACACGTCTGCTTTTTTTTATTGAACAATACAAACCCGTCTGCTCACAATAGACGCTACACTAGGAAGCGTTTCACCAAACACGTCTGGTTTTTTAAAAAAATCTATTGAACAAGACAAAAACGTCTGCTCACAATGGTCGCTTCCTGTGTTGCGACGCAACTCAAGGGAGCGCGGCGACATGAGGGAGCGCCGCTACAAAAGGGAGCACGGCTACACGAGGTAGCGTCACTTCACTCCTCTCGGCTTTGCTACCTCCTCTCGGCTTGGCTTCCTCGTGTAGCGTCGAGGTAGCGACGCTACAGGAGGTAGCGAAGCCGAGAGGAGTGAAGTGACGCATTCAAGTGCGCTCAGTTAGTTCGAGAACCGAAATTTGTTCGGCATCCGAAGCATAAAAAACTCGAAATTTTAGTTCGAAAACCGAATTGTACGAGAACCGAGACGTCCGAAAACCGAGGTTTTACTGTACTTCATTTTAAATTAATGAAATGTGTTCAACTGTGAATTAAAATTGTTTCTCATATTCTCAGGGTGAGTTAAAAAACAATTTCATTTAACATCATACTAACACACAAAGTTGGCACCCCATCTGTATGGGCACCACTGTATTTTTCACCAAATGAACGTTACTGTACCACCTCACACAAATGTGTGCTTCATCGTGAACTTGTTTTAAAGAACATTCAAGTTGAATGGGCAGTCGCTGTTTCAAATTTTACCTTCTGGTGTAAGAAGAGTATGCGAGGTATATTGTATGATTCCTTTTTTTTTTTTTTCGCCCACTCTTTAGCCCGCCAGTCACCAGACTCCACCCTATTCTCCACAGCCCACGGCTGTGTCTCAGAGTTCCCCTCAGTCCTCCACTTCTCCCAAGCCCTCCCAAAATAAACCCATTTCTTCCGGTCCCCAGAAGCAGGCTGCTCACCCCCAAGTCCCACTTTCTCTCTTCAACTTCACCTCATCCCACCCAGGCCAGTATCACCTTGGAACCCTGGCTGCCCGAGGGCCTCTTCCCTGCCACCATCACCAGTCACACCCATCGCAGGGGCAGCCTCACCACCCAGCTCACATCGCTTCTCCCTCCTGGCCCATCCACGGTCCTGTCCTTACCACAAACACAACCACTGCCCACTCTCCCCCGAGCTTGAAATTGGCTCTTCGGTCCGCGTCAGGAAGCGCGACGAGCTCCGGGGGAAGCCCCAACGCTATCAACCTGAATGATCCCAGTATCATTTTTGCACAGCCAGCTGGAAGACCGCTGAGTGTTGCTGGGCCAGGACGTGAAGGACAGTGGCTCAACCGCTTG
The DNA here is from genome assembly GCA_018466805.1 of Hippocampus abdominalis. NCBI lineage: Eukaryota > Metazoa > Chordata > Actinopteri > Syngnathiformes > Syngnathidae > Hippocampus > Hippocampus abdominalis. The sequence goes on along the minus strand of CM031701.1, from coordinate 44,206 downwards.
GCACACCATGGTTCACTTCTAGGAAATGGCACCGTGGTCAAGTCAGGTATTCATTGGGTGAATTCTGGTGGCATGTTCTGGTTTCTAATGGGATTTTGTACAATAATAAAATTCTATGACCAATCAGTAAAATGCAAGAATGTTCTCAACAATTTCTCAATTAATGATTCCCAATCAGTGTGCCGGAGCACTTTTTTATATGCCTGGACAGATGAGGTGTGCCACGGCAAGTGGTCCAACTTCACTTAATTGAAATTCTGAAATTTACACTGGTAAATTATCCATTTTAATTAGAGATGGCTTTATATGTGCCTCAATGTATTTGCTGATGCTGGAAAAATGCCCCCCCCCCCTCTTCTCCCCACAACAACTCAAGCACAAGGAGCTCGATGCATGAAGATGGATCTTACATACAGATACCTGAAAATTAGAGATTTAAATTTACATTAATGCAATAAAAAAACCACCCTAAATATGACTGCAATTAATTGATCGTAATTAATGTGATAATCTGACAAAGAAATATAGATTACTGTATTATCAGAATCAGAATCATCTTTATTGGCCAAGTATGTAGAACACACAAATAATTTGTCTCCGGTAGAACACGCTGCACTAGTATCATCATAAACAAGGACATGACAAATAAGTATGGAAGGACATTCCGTAATGTGTACCGTTGTGCGGTGGTACCACCCAATGACAACTGTGAGACAATGTGCAAAGTATCAAACAGTGCTTAAGTGATCAGTGGTAGAATACAATACTATAACAGTTGTACAGTTGGTGCAGAAAATCATTGAACCATTTTAAAGTGACCAGTAGCAGTATTTGTAGTATAACAAGTGTGCGATTATGCAGATGTCCTTGAGCACTTTAAAGTGTCTGGTGCGGTGGAGTATACATTAGTGACAGTGGTTTCAAGTAAGTACAGAGCTGGAGCTACAATGATTACAGCGGTAATGCTGTTCCACAGGGTTGTGCAAAATTGCAAAGAGCCACTATACAGGTAGATTTGGGTTACTGTTTAGGGAGTTAATGGCTAGAGCAGTGGCCAATGATTTTTTCCGCCGTCCTAACTGTCCGTTGAAGTCGGATTTTGTCCTTTTTGGTGGCGGCCCCAAACCAAACCGTGATGGAAGAACACAGGATTGATTCGATGACTGCTGTGTAGAACTGTCGTAGCACCTCCTGTGGCAGGCCATGCTTCCTCAGCAACCTCAGGAAGTATATCCTCTGCTGGGCCCTTTTCAGGATGGAGTGGGTGTTGACCTCCCACTTCATGTCCTGGGAGACTGTGATTCCCAGGAACTTGAAGGTCTCGACGGTTGACAGGGGGCAGTTGGATAGTGTGAGGGGCAACTGTGGTGAAGGATGTTTCCTGAAGTCCACGATCATATCTACGGTCTTGAGCGTGTTCAGCCCTAAGTTGTGTCGGCTGCACCAGAGCCCCAGCTGCTCCACTTGTGGTCGGTACGCAGACTCGTCGCCGTCCTTGATGAGACCGATGACCGTGGTGTCGTCTGCGAACTTTGAGTTTGACAGCTGGGTTTGTTGAGGTGCAATCATTTGTGTAGAGGGAGAAGAGCAGTGGAGAGAGGATGCATCCCTGTGGGGCTCCGGTGCTAGTGGTGCGTGTTGATGATGTTGTTCTTCCCAGTCTCACCTGTTGTGTCCGTCTCGTCAGGAAGCTGAAGATACACTGGCAGATCGTAGGGGACACACCGAGCTGGAGAAGTTTGGGTGTGAAACGCAGAGCTGAAATCCACAAACAGGATCCTTGCGTAGGTCCGTGTGCTGTCGAGGTGCTCGTGGATGTAGTGCAGGCCTATGTTGACTGCGTCCTCCACAGACCTGTTTGCCCGGTAGACAAACTGAAGAGGGTCCAGCAGGGGTCCGGTGACGTTCTTTAGGTGGTTCAGCACAAGGCGTTCAAAGGACTTCATGACCACAGACGTCAGAGCGACAGGCCTATAGTGGTTCAGTTCCGATATTGCCGTTTTCTTGGGAACTGGGATGATGGTAGACTGTTTGAAGCAGGATGGGACCTCACACAGCTCCAGGGATCTGTTGAAGATTTGTGTGAAGACACCAGCTGGTCAGCGCAGACTTTCAGGCGTGGGACACTTTGTCGGGCCCCGCAGCTTTCTTGATCTTCTGCTGCTTGAAGAGCCGTCTCACGTCCTGTTCATGGATCTGTAGGGGAGAGAATGAGGGTGGGGGCGTGGATAGAGTAGTTTCTGGTAGAGGTGGGTGTATGTGGCAAATGGGGGTTTCCTTTTCAAATCGGCAGAAAAACATGTTTAGTTCATCAGCCAGACCCTTATTGTTCACTGTTTGGGGGAATGGCATTCTATAGTTTGTGATTGCTTTCAGGCCATTCCACACAGATGCAGAGTCGTTAGCTGAGAACTGTTTTTTCCAGCCTCTCTACATAGCTTCTCTTTGCGATGTTATTTTCCTTTGTCAATTGGTTTCGGGCGTGTTTGTACAGTGCCCGATCTCCACTTTAAAATGCGGCCTCTTTCTCTTTTCTAAACTGCCTGAGTTTGGGTGTGAACCATGGCTTGTTATTATTGAAGTAGCAGAAGGACTTCGTTGGTACACACATGTCCTCACAGAAACTGATATATGATGTTACAGTGTCTGTGTATTCATCCAGTGTGCCCGTTGAAGTTTCAAAGACGCCCCAATCAGTGCCGTCTGTCCAAGCATTCTTGTAGAGCTAGCTGCATCGGTCCATTTCTTCACAGTCTTAACAAACGGTTTAACACATTTGAGTTTCTGACTGTATGTAGGTATTAAGTGTAATAAATTGTGGTCAGAAAGACCTAATGCTGCGCGGGCGATTGAGTGTTGTATGGCAGTGGTCTAGAATGCCTTCTCTGGTGCAACAGTCGATGTGCTGCTTATATCTGGGAAGTTCACGGTTAAGATGTGCTCTATTAAAATCGCCCAAAATGATCAGGGGTGACTCTGGATATTTTAGTTCGAGTTTGTTTACTTGTTCAGCTAGCGTTTGTATCGCCGTGTTAGCGTTAGCTTGTGGCATAATGTAAACACCGACTAGTACAAAGGAGGTGAACTCACGTGGCGAGTAGAATGGTAGCAGTTTAAAGACAGCGACTCCAGGTCTGCAGTGTGCGTCGAGCTTCGTGACATCAGTGCACCATTCTTCGTTGATATCGAAGCAAATTCCACCACCTTTCGATTTCCCTGATAGCTCCGTGTCGCAATCGGCTCGGAGTAGCGCGGAATCCAGGTGGTGGTCACTGAGCCAGGTTTCAGTGAAGCAGCGCGCAGCAGAAAATGCATAGGTTTTGTTGGTCTTTGTGAGGAGAAGAATTTCATCCATCTTGTTTGGCAGAGAACGTAGATTAGCAAAATGGATTGATGGGTGGGAGCGGGGTTCGAAATCCATGCTGCCGGAGCTTGACTAGCACGCCGGCTCGCTTCCCCCTTCTCCAACGGCGTTTCCATGCTCCGTACAGCGCAGCCGCTCCACTCGCTATTAGCTCCGAAAAACCTTGTGGATTTTCGTGTGCTGGTGAAAAAAGTCAGAGCGTAGACTTCCCAATGCTAAACAACTCTTCCCTCGTGTAAGTCGCGTAGGGTCGCCAAAAACTAACGAAAATGACAAAAACAGGAATAATACTAGGGAGCGCATTAGGCTGCCATCCGTGTCGGCACCATCTGATGACAGATGTGGCTAGAGGGAAGAAGCTGTTTAAGTGTCTGCTGGATTTGGTGCGCATGGATCGGTAGCACCTGCCTGAGGGGAGTAGCTGGAGAAGGTGGTGGGCAGGGTGCAAGGGGGTCCAGTAAGATTTTCCGTGCCCTTGTCTTGGTTCTTGCGGTGTGCAAGTCCTCAAGAAATTACATATTATTATTGTTATTATTTTGAAAATCTGATGTGCTAGAGAAAAAATGAGGGCAGATTCTTAATCAGCTCAAAAAATACCTCAAAAGGGTTTACTTACAAAAATTTGTTGACCAGTGTTATTTGCTGTATTTACTACAAATAATGTGTCTTTGCTCATCTATCCAAATGCTCTTCCACTAGATTGGGGGTCAGCAACACGCGGCTCCAGACCCGCATGTGGCACTTTAGCGACATCTAGTGGCTCCCTGCAGTTTTATAAAAATGTTTGAAAATGGAAAAATATTTTGATAGTGGGCTAATATAGCTCAAATAGATATAGGTACATGTTGCAGCTCCGAAAAAGGAGAGCTGTGGTGTTGGTTTTTTAAAATGTACACTTTATTTATGCTTTTAACAGTCTTGACAAACACAGACACGTCTGCGTCCGACTCCGTGCCTTCTCTCTTCTCGTTCAACTCGAGAGGCGTTCAAAGACAGCCTCAGAAAAACGGAAATTCATGATCACTTCACTGACACTAAGAAAAGCGAAAATAATGCACCAAAATAATAATAATAATACATTTTATTTGAAAGCGCCTTTCATGCCACCCAAGGACATTGTACAGACAATAAGGAAATACAATATAAAAATAGATAAATCACAAAAACATAGGAAATGGAAGAGTTACGTGTTGTAGGCAGTCCTGAACAGGTGTGTTTTTAGACGGGACTTGAAAGTGGAGAGGTGTACAGTTTTGGAGGTCCGGAGGTAGATTGTTCCAGAGCTTTGGAGGAGCGCGACTGAAGGCTCTGGCTCCCATGGTGCTCAGGCGGGCAGGGACACTGACAGACGGAGGGAGGACGAGGATCTGAGGGAGCGAGTGGGGGTATGCACCTGGAGAAGGTCGGACAGGTAAGGAGGGGCCAGGTTGTGGATGGCCATATATGTATTTTGGAGCAGTTTGTAATTGATGCGGTATTGGACAGGGAGCCAGTGGAGCTGCTGGAGGGTGGGGGTGATGTGCTGCTGGGAGGGTGTTTTTGTAATGATGCGAGCAGAGGCGTTTTGAACCAGCTGGATTTTATGGAGGGACTTTTGAGGTAGGCCGAAGAGGAGAGTGTTGCAGTAATCTAAGCGGGATGTGACAAGACTGTGGACAAGAATAGCAGTGGTGCGGGGGGGGTGAGAGAAGGGCAAAGTCTATTAATATTGCGTAGGTGGAAATAAGCAGTGCGGGTGATGGTGTTGATATGTGAGTGGAAGGTGAGCCTACTATCAAATGACACCCAGACTCTTGACCTGAGGGGAGGGGGACACAAAGGAGCTGTCGATGTTGAGGGAGACACTTTACTTTAGATCAAGTGGATTTGGTGCCAAGAAGGAGGATTTCAGTTTTATTGGCATTTAATTTAAGAAAGTTTGTTGTGAACCATGTTTTGAGTTCGGAGAGGCAAGAGGTGAGGGAGGGGGGTGGGAGTATGGAGTTTGGTTTGCAGGAAAGGTAGAGCTGGGTGTCATCAGCAAAGCAGTGAAAGTGGATATTAAATTTGCGGAGGATATGACCAAGAGGATGATGAAGAGAAGGGGCCCTCGGACAGATCCCTGGGGTACACCTGTGGTGACTGGGGAGGGCTTTGAAGTGAAGGATTTGAGCTGGACAAACTGAGTGCGGCCGGTGAGGTAAGAGTGTAACCAACTGCGGGGGGTGTGGGAGAGACCAATGGAGGAGAGTCTATTGACGAGGATAGGGTGGGAGATGGTGTCAAAGGCGGCACTCAGGTCTAAGAGGATAAGGATGGAGACTAAACCAGAATCAGATGCTATGAGGAGATCGTTTACAATACGGATTAGGGCAGGACTCTGGGACAGGTGGGAGTGGAGTTGAGCAGCAACGGGTTTTTCAAGGATTTTCGAGACAAATGGAAGGTTGGAGATGGGGCGGAGGTTATCGAAGTTATTGGGGTCTGAGCCGTGTTTTTTCAGTATGGGGTAACAGCAGCGGTTTTGAAAAGTGATAGGACAATTCCAGAAGAAAGTGAGGAGTGAATAATGGCAGATATGGGAGGAAGCAGGGAAGGGAGGCAGGATTTGACGAGGGATGAAGGAAGGGGATCAAGCTGGCATGTGGTGGGCTTGGGTTTGAGTATGAAGTTGGATATTTCAGCAGTTGTGGATGCAACAAAACTGGAGAAGAATGACAAGGAGAAGGGGGTTCAGGTGGGGGGGAGGGGGCTGGCAGATTTGGCGAGAGAGTGGATAAATGTGTGATTAGGCTGTAAAATTCATTGATAAAATCACTGTGTGGCTTCGGGGGGCGAGAAACTGTCGCAATGATGGTTGGCGAGGGTCCAGGGCTTAAAAACCAGGCATTCAAAAAAGCTTGATGCAGGAACGGAGGACTTTCCATTTCTCGCGGTGAATAACGGCGAGACCTCCTCCACGGCCGTTGCCACGGGGACGGCAGATGTAAACAAAGCTGGGAGGTGAGTCATTCAGAGCAGCGAAGTCGTTCGTCTGTTGCCGGGTTTCAGTTAAAACGAGGAAGTCGAGTTTGCGTTCGGCGAGGACATCTTGGATGAGGTGTCCTTTGCTCGTGAGTGAGCGGATGTTCAGCAGACCAAAGTTGACGGCGCAGGTGACGTGTTTGACGGCAACAGTGCTGTTAGCCGACCTAGCCAGGCGGGCTAATGCATGATGGTTGATGTTGTGGCCGGAGTTTCTGGGAGGGCGTCGATAAGGACCAGGTCGAGTTGATTGAGCCGGGGTTTTTGTACTTGACATGTCTGCGCGACCCGCGGTAAATGTCGCGACGTCGAGGCAGGCGAGCAATGTCCGGATGATGGTGCAGCTGCGGTGGCGGAGACTCCGGTGCAATCCACCGGATCCGGAGAAGATCCGCGACAGAATAGTGGAGCAGTCCTGTGACTGGATGATGGCAGAACGTCAGGAGTATCAAAAGTAATCCAAAGGCGGCGAGGAGGTTTTTGCGCCCCATGTCGAGGGAGGGAGGCTGGTATGGTGACAGCTGGTTAGCATAAGATACTAAGTTACGGTGGGGTTTGATTGATCGGATGAAGTGATGATTTAGGTTGCATCAATCACAGTACCCACAGTCCAAACAGTCCAAAACAGAAGGGCAGAAGGAATATCAGAGTTTAGTAGAGCTCAGAGTGAGAAGCGGCGACATACACACCCGCGTCCTCTCACCCCGGAAACAAAACAAAAAATCAAGCGAGGAAATCACAAAATAAATTCAATGGGGGCGCATGTGAACACACAACAAAGGAATGAATAACATAAACAATTCTGAGACAGCCCAATCTCCTGCATACATACAGCATGTGTTTCCTTCATTGTAAGTTTTATAGAAGGCTTTTATTTTTTTGCGGCTCCAGACATATTTGTTTGGGGTTTTTTTTGTCCTATATGGCTATTTCAGCATTTTGGGTTGCTGACCCCTGCACTAAATGACCTGTGTTCACCTGTGGATGTCGCTTTTTGTGACATACAGTCAAACCTCGGTTTTCGTCCATAATCCGTTCCAGAAGGCTGTTCGAAAACCGAAACCACGCTCTTTTTAAAATAAAAATGTTTACTGAACACGTCTGCTCACAATGGAAAGCAACACGAGGAAGCGTCACTTCCTTGTCTACCCGAGGAAGCGTCACGAGTGAAATGGTGCATTCAAGTGCGCTCAGTTTGTTCGAGAACCAAAATGTGTTCGTCATCCGAGGCATAAAAAACGTGAAATTTTTGGTCGAAAACTGAATTGGACAAGAACCGAGACGTTCAAAAACCGAGGTTTGACTGTATTTGTAACCCTACCCCTAAAATATGTGCCTTGGCTCAAGAAAGGTTGGGAACCACTGTTTTAAACAATTTGGAAAAATTTAAAAATTAACATAATTGACTTTTTTTTCCTGTTAATTTCATATTTTTTTCACAATCAGTGTTTCAGTCCCAAGTGGGATTATTTTTAGTGTTGAAAATTATCTGCTCTCTTTTGGCGATGCAAACCTGACACTTTTTCATTTACTAAAAGGTGATGGTAATATATTGTCTGACTTCTCCTCTTTCTAGAGTTGGGCCACTCATCCCAATTTATTGGTGTGGGCCAAGGTTCTCAAGTATGGGAGCACAATAAAGCACCCCAGTTTGCACTGTCTCCTTCCTGGCCATACCGAATGCCGCAGAATTTTATCCAGCACGGAAACGGTGGCTACCAACCGGGTAAGTTATATGCTTCCCCAGTCGGGACAGTTTTCACAACTGAAAGTTATTTTTTTGGTTTGACTGTTTAAAAGACAAAACATGTAGGTTACAGAAAATATGCCCAGATCATGCTCAGATAAGGAACAAAAGATCCTGTGTTTGAGAGGAAGGTAATTTCATCTGTGCTGTATGTTGCACATGTAGCGCATTTGACAATAAAGTTGACTTGACTTGAAATGACTGCTGCGTTAACTTCCTATTTGATCCGCTTATTATGTCATAAAACTCAAAACTCCCATAAGTGTGGACATTTAATCCGTTATTATTAAATGTGAATACGCAGTTTTGTTTTATTGCCTCAGATCATAATTTGTCTCCATCTGTCTTCAGGCTCAGCGATGCATCCAAATCCAAATTTGCCCATGGTTCACCATGTCAGACACCCAGTAAATCTGAATTTCATCCAGCAGAAAAAATGAACTGATGTTTTAAAAAAATGTTTTATTGGCCAGTGACACAACAAAGTAAAATTATGTACCCTTTGCACCATTTACTGTATATCGCCAGTTTTTAAAAGAATTGTATAATTTGTACAGTTTTTGTTTAATTTTTTTGTCTCATTATATTGATTTGTGATTCAAATGTCAAATATTTTAATTCCCCAATTTTGAGGGGGTCCAAAAGTGTTTTATTTTCTGTGTAAAGGAGGGAAAAATTACCTGTATTTTTATGAGCTTCTCTGTTTGTCAAGAGAATGAAGGCTTTGAATAAATATTTTATTTTAAAACCATTTCAAGATGTATCTTCAATAAAGTAGTGCCAGAGTCATTCGTATGAAAAAGGGGGGGAAATTACCATTGTGGCAAACCATATGGTGTCTCTTGTTTGGAAAGTCCTTGTCTTACAGTTGGGTGACTGATGACCAATGTCATTGAATTTATCAGTGGGAAATTGTTACCATTTCAAGATACATTCACATTTTATTTGGTTAGTTATATTTGGCTCATCTGCGATTGGCTTAAATATAATTTTTCACAGGTTTATTGACCATAAAAACTGGGTAAAACTGAAGCAATACTTATGGAAACAAAACTCAAAATAAACATGAACAGCACACACATGCACACAGAAGCATTCTGCATTTTAATGCTTAGCCCTGAAATAAATACCTGATATATAACTATGTATATGTATGATATATGTTGTATATGTATTCCCTTTTTTATGACCTTCGCACTATTAGGCGCTTCGGAGTATAAGGTGCACCATCACTGAATGGCCTAATTTAAAACACTTTTCAAATATCGGACGCAACGCACTATAAGGCACATAAAATAGAAGCTATGATAACGGCTGCAGTTGTGTTATGCCTCCCCTAAATGGCGTTATGCCAAAGGGAATACAATACAGTACAGCTTTATTTATATCGAGCTTTCATAACCGCTGCAGCTGTAACAAAGTGCTTCACAGAACATTTAAAATACTACATCCAAGAAATAAAAATATTGATCCATATGTAAATTTGAATGATCAGATTATCAGTAAGCTCTGACGAGGCCTGATATTGAACCTGTTCATTGGAATCAGGTGTGTTGCAACAGGGAGACTTGGAAAACATGCAGGATAGCGGCCCTCCAGGAGTGGGATTGCCCACCCCTGGTGTAGTGCCTCTTTTGAGCTGGGGTGACAAAAAATCTTATTAGCGTTTTCCAACAAAACTCTCGCCAAACACGTGAGCTTGAAGTCTTCCATTGTATCTCACACCATGGCTCAACTTTCATGAAGCACTTCTCATATAATTCTAGCCTATTATATATACCGTTTCCTTTTGGATAACAACCCAGCAGAACTAGATCGCGACTTTCTGTAAAATACCCGTAAACACGGCTGTTGCTCGGCAACAACATGGCTACACGTAAGTCCTATGGCTGCTGGCAATTGGGCAGAACGCAGCAGACGACAGCACGTCACGATGAAGCGTTAGTCGAAAACACAATGATTGGCCGAAATTGACTACAGAGGGTCAACACGATTCGTGAAAAAGTGGAAAAAGAGATACGGATTTTCATGGAGATGTTAATGACTATGATGAATTGAAAACCGTGTCAGGCAAATTATCGCTGAAAGACAAAGAAAAGCGAAAGAATAATGAACACAGAAAACAATGGTGTAAGTGTAAAATCCTTGTTGAAAGGGCCAGACAAATACGAGTTAAAAAGACGAAGGACAAAAGTAGAAAGCTGGATGAGGATTTATTTGCAGCTACTGCTGCGACGCGAACCCCTGCCGCTCCAGCGGCCGGCGTTACGGGGGAGCTTAACTGGCTCTGCCCCCGCATTCGCGACCTACAGTAGAACAGAATTCAGTTCCCGCTCCGTCCTGGGGAACAAATCAAACTCCCGTAACACCCCCGGCCAAACTACCGCATATAATTGGAGTCTAGATAACCCGTTCAATCCGCAGGATGGCCCAACCCCTGACATCAACATCAAACGCGCTCCAGAGGTACAGTGGATGAGTGGAAGCGCACCCTCGACCTAGTGCAAAATTTACATGAACCCAGATTCAAAAGTTACCCTTTCCAAGCAGGAAAGCAGGGAGGTTATCTGTGTTATGACAAACTCACGCAGGTAGGGGGCCCCCTTGACCAAATTATAGAACATTGCACCAAAGCATACCAACTGACGCAAAATTCAAAAGAAATTGCCACATGCATTCAAAAGGCAGACGAAATTACAGATGATTTTTCCACCGTCTGCGAACAGTGTTCAAAATACACGCCGTTATCCCCGAGACAAATTTGCATTTAAAACGGCATTTGCTGAACCGAGCACATCCTGATGTTACCCAATACATATGTCAAAAGACATAATTTGAACTGGGCAACATGTCCGATCAATTATGTTTTGAATTATGCACGGAATTTCGAGAGACTTGAGAACAAGAAAAAGAAAACTGAGAGTCACGTGACCAACATTTATTACGCCGCAAAAAACCCACACGCACACTAGAAAAACCCGGGTCCTCATTATAAAAACAACAGACAAATAAGGGCGTTTGTTCCCTTCAAAATAGCCCCTAGGGACAGAAAATGTTTTGTTGAAGGCAGATGCTTCCTTTGTGGCAAAAGGGTCACATGGCAAAAGAATGTAGACTACAGCAGAAGGACAGGCGCGTGCGGGACCTCCTCCTCGGATGAAGAGGAATTATGACTAGCACGGAATAAAACAGAGGATGCAGCTATGGCTGCGGTAAAGCCCTCTGCGCCTCTGTTTGAATCGCCTACCTCAAGTGAGGACGAAGGTGACATCTTGCTATCACCCGATAGCAATCATATTTTCAACACTGAAAACTACTTGCTGAGACGTCAAACCTCTCACATGACTAAACCGGAAATTATGTTGATGGTCGAAGGAATCACGAACATTTTCCTTGTTGACATGGGTGCCGACATAACAAACGGCGAACAACCTGTACGTGACCATAAGACGTAAGCAGACACCAGGACCAGACCCACTACACGAAGGTTTTTCTGGGCCTGGAACCCCAGGGTATTGTGATTGAACATGTGTATTGGAAAGATCAGTGGTGTTTCGCCACAGCGCGGGTGGGAAGGGCGGTGAAGCCCCTCCTCTCACCCGGGCAACACATTTACATACAGTCAAACCTCGGTTTTCGAACGTCTCGGTTCTAGACCAATTCGGTTTTCGACCCAAAAAGTTTTTTATGCCTCGGATGATGAACAAATTTCGTTTCTCAAACAAAATGAGCGCACTTGAATGCACCATTTGACTCCTCTCGCCTTCTTTACACGAGGAAGTGACGCTTCCTCCAATAAACATTTTTATTTTAAAAAGAGCGTGGTTTTGGTTTTCGAACAATTTCGGTTTTTGAACAGCCTTCTGGAACGGGTTATGGACGAAAACCGAGGTTTGACTGTACCGCTTGGCAAACCGGAGCAATGTGAATATCATAAAACAATACCCTTTGAAAAAAAATGCTGAACAGGAAATTCAGACATTAATTAGCGCATTGTGAAAAGTGGGCATATTGAAGCCAAACCCCGATTCCCCGTGCAACACACCTATATTCTTTGTGAGAAAAGCACAAAATAAGCGGGTTTTTTTTACATTTTCAGCTAGTGGTGTGCCGTGAGATTTTTTTCAATGAAATAAGTGTGCCTTGGCTCAAAAAAGTTTGAAAAATAATGATAATACATTTTATTTATAAGCGCCTTTCAGAACACTCAAGGACACTTTACGATCAAAAGCAATAAAACCACAGATAAAATTATAAATAATAAAATAAGATATGAGTCTAAACAGAGTATGCAATTTTAAATAGGTGGGTTTTGAGTTGAGTTTTGAATGTGGAAAGAGAGTCAATATTACGGATGTCGGGTGGTAGTGAGTTCCAGAGTTTGGGGGAAGAGCGGCTGAAAGCTCTGTACCCCATCGTGCTGAAACGGGCAGAGGGAACACAGCGGTGGAGGGAGGCTGAGGACCTGAGGGGAGGGGGACACAGTGGAGTTATCAATGGTGAGAGAGAAACTGTTGGTTTTGTGGAGTGTGCATTTAGTACTGACGAGGAGGAGTTCCGTTTTGTCGCTGTTAAATTTGAGGAAGTTATGTGCGAACCAAGATTTAATTTCTGAAAGGCAGTGTGAGAGGGAGGACGGTGGGAGCTCCGCGTCGGGTTTGCTGGAGAGGTAGAGCTGGTTGTCATCCGCGAAGCAGTGAAAATGTATACCAAATTTACGGAAAATATTGCCAATGGGGAGAAGGTAAATAATGAAGAAGTGGGCTGATTCTGTGCTGTGACGGGGACGGAAACCAGATTGGAATTGTTCGTATAGGTTGTTATGGGTAAGGTGGGAGTGAAGTTGAGAGGCAACAATTTTTTCAAGAAGTTTGGAAATGAAAGGAAGATGAGAAATTGGTCGTAGGTTATTGAAGTCATTGGGATCTGAACCAGGTTTTTTCAGGATAGGAGTGAAAAACACTGCTCTACTAAATTCACTTAGGCCTGATTCGAGATGGGTTTCTGTTATTGATTTGAGTAATGCATTTTGGAGCATCCCAGTGCATCCTGATAGCCAGCACTGGTTCACGTTCACATATAAAGGAGAAAGATTAACTTTCACCAGATTGTCACAAGGATTTTGTGATTCTCCAACAATTTTCTCTGAGGCCATCGCGCGCTGCCTGGACTCCTTTATTGCCCCACGGGATAGCCGAATTCTATCCTACATAGATGACATCTTGGTTGTGTCCGCATCTAAAGAGCAATGCAGAGTCGATACTATTGCCTTGCTCTATTACTTGTGGGAAACGGGCAATAAAGTGTCGAAAGATAAAATGCAACTTTGGAAGGAACAAGTAGTGTACCTGGGTCACACCCTAACTGGGGAAGGGCGTCTTGTGGGAGACAGACAGAAAAAAGCGGTCGCCACAGTCCCAAAACCACAGACAAAGAGACAGATAATATTTTTAGATTTGTGTAACTACTGCAGGCCGTGGATCGCAAATTATTCAGAAATCACCAGGCCGCTCCGAGACATTATTCATGATAAACAAACGGCAATGCAGGACAAGATAAAATGGACGCCAAGTGTGGACACGGCATTTGAAGAAGTGAAAGGAGAATTGATAAACTTGTCAGTACTCGCTTTACCAAATTAATAATAAACTGTTTGAGCAGACAGTGACAGCTAAGCATGGGTTTATGACATCAATGTTGATACAGAAACATGGAACAAAAATGAGGCATATAGCTTATTGGTCACAGCAGCACGATCTGGTGGCTAGGGCGACTCCCGAGTGTGTGCAAGCCATACTGGCCGCCGCATTGGCGGTCGAAGCATTTTCACAGGTGGTGTTATTTCATCCCTTAACATTAAGAGTGCCCAATGTGGTGTCCGTGCTATTGTTAAAGAAAAAAATGGCATTTCTGTCACCTGCACGACACCTCCATTGCACTGCGTTACTGTTATCACAGGGACACATCACGGTTGTAAGATATGGCACATTGAATCCAGCATCATTCTTGCCACACCACATAGCCACATGATTGTGGGAGCCAAGTTCAAATTTCCACCAAGCCGCGACACGATTTGACTGACGTGCCCCTCCCGATCAGTGAAGTTATTTTTGTAGATGGGTCGGTAAAGAAAGGGGAGGATGGGCAAAATAGAGTAGGATATGCCGTTACAACACAGACAAAGGTTTTATTTCAGCCAGGAGTGGCATTACTCACTTCCGGGTCACTTCCAGGTTGAGTGAACGCTGGCGCATTCTGGCTGCCGCTGCTCACCCGCAATTACCGGTATTCTCTTTTTTTTAGCGTTTTTTAACGGTTTACTCTCGTCATGGGAGAAACCCTACACTCCTTCGTTGTGGCTTTGGACTGTCAGTCGTCGCACGGTTGGCCTCGGTCGCGCTGTCGCGGCGTCCTGCCTGGGATATGCTGCTGTGGACCGTCTTGTCGCTCCGCCGTTTGCCCGTGGGGGGGACTGCTACGGTGCTCGGTGGCGGGGCTTCTTGCGCTCCGCTTCCGGTGGTCGGGCTCCCCGCCTGCGCTGCACCGCTTCCCGGGCGTCGCTCCTCGTCCTTCCTGGAGGTGCATCCGCCACGGATCTCGTCGAGGCTTCCACCTCGATGGCTCCAGGGGCATCACCTCCTTTTGGTCGTCCTCCCGCCGGCCACGCAGAGACAACGGCAGAAACGGCTGCCGATCCGCGGACCACGGCGTGTTGGCCGGCCTGGCTGGGTCGGCTAGTGCTCCTCGCGACGCCGATGTTGCCGGCGTCAACTATTTAAAACCGCATATTCAGTTTAAATTAATTTCTCATTTTATTATTTATAATTTTATCTGTGGTTTTATTGTTCTTGTTTTGATTGTAAAGTGTCCTTGAGTGTTTTGAAAGGCACTTGTAAATGAAATGTATTATTATTATTATTATTATTATTATTATTTCAGGGAACATTAAAGTCGAATTACTCAGCACAAGCAG
Organism: Hippocampus abdominalis; assembly: GCA_018466805.1. Classification (NCBI taxonomy): domain Eukaryota; kingdom Metazoa; phylum Chordata; class Actinopteri; order Syngnathiformes; family Syngnathidae; genus Hippocampus; species Hippocampus abdominalis. Next base: position 29,119 of record CM031701.1, on the reverse strand, counting down.
CTGAATTGTCAGCATTAATTCAAGCATGCAAAATATTTAAAGGGAAAGATGTGACTATTTGTACTGACAGCCAATATTGCTGGGGGTCTGTGCATGTGTTCTGTTGACATACCCGTTGTTGACAAAACAACAACGGGTACAGCAGTAACCCACAAATTGTTACTTCAGCAATTGCTGGAAGCAGGACAGCTGCCTAGAACAATTGCTATTTGCAAGTGTGAACACTTGACAGGTAATGATCCAATCACCATTAGCAACTGCTTGGCGGATCAGGCTGCGAAACTGGCAGCTCAGTGGGGGTCCCTAAAAAAAAAAAATAATAGCGCTCGACAAAGGCGGCTTCGTCTTGGTTGAAAAAAGCAGGGCCTTTGGACAACTAACGTCAGCGTCAGCACCGCCGAAGAAGCCCGCTGGAGGCAAAATGCGTGGGACAGCAGACGCTCCTTCGAAAAAAAAAAAAAAAAATTTTTAAAGAGCCTGACGCAGCGGCAAAGTGTGTCTGCGGAGGCGGCTTTGTCTTAGACAAAAGAAGCAGGGCCTTTGGCCAGCTTACCGTCAGCATTAGCACCGCCTGAGAAACCCGTCGCGGAGGCCAAATGCATGGCGACAGCGGACGCTCGGGTCGGAAAAAAAAAAACTTAGAAAAAAAGCGCCCGAGGCAGAGGCAAAGTGTGTCCACAAAGGCGACTTCGTCTCGGACATAAAAAGCAGGGGCTTAGGTCAGTGTTAGAAGCCCGCCTCGGAGGCAAATTGCTCTGGTCGGATTAAATAATTTTAAAAAACGCCGTACGCCGAAGGCAAAGTGTATCCGCGAAGGCGGCTTTGTCTCGGATAAAAAAAAGCAGGACCTTTGGCCATCTTATGTCAGCGTTAGCACCGCCGGAGAAGTCCACTGCAGATGCAGAATGCGTCAGCGACAGCGGATTCTCTGGTACGATTAAAAAAAAAAAAAAAAGCCAAGACGCGACGCAAAGTGTGTCCGCGGCAACGCGTAACTGTCAGGAAGTGAACCATTCCGGTCCCCTTGCCGTTTTGAATTTTTTGTAGGGCCAAGAGTGGCGCGGATTACAATCAAAAGCTGATAAAAAAAATCACACGGCACTATGTCCGGAAATTAACGGTTGCCGCCCGCTTGGACCCGCTGTCGCTGCGCGAGGCAATGAAGGCCCGGATTGCCGGGATTTGCAAGGAAAGTCCTGAAATACATCGCCAGGTCGCTCCCGCTGTCAAACGTCGCTGCAGCAACCGCAACTGTCGGGAAGTGAACCGAACTGGTCCCTTTGCTGTTTTACATTTTTGCAGGGCCAAGAGTGGCACGCAGTACAAGCAAGAGCTGCAAAAAATCACTGCAGACACGCGCGATGTCCGGATATTAACGTTTGCCGCCCACTTGGACACGCTGTCGCTGCGCGAAGCAAAAACAGGCCCGCATTGCAAGTAAAGCCCTCAAAATACATCGCCAGGTCGTTTGCGCTGTAAAATGTCGCGTGGCAAAGCGCAACTGTCGGGAAGTGAACTGATCCGGCCCCCTTGCCGTTTTGAATTTTTTGTAGGTCCAACAGTGGCGCAGATTACAAGCAAGCAATGAAAAAAATCACCACGCACACGCGCGATCCCCAGAAATTTAACGGTTGCCGCCCACTTGGACCCGCTGTCGCTGTACGAGTCAATGAAGGCCCGGATGGCCGGGATTTGCAAAGAAGGCGCTCAAAATCCTCACCAATAGTAGTCTCGTCCACGAATTTTTTTTTTTTTTTTTTTTTTGTCCCACGATGTTTAGCCAGTGTGATTATAAAGAGACCAAAATCTCTACTGGCAGAGCCCTTTTGGATCATCCTGGGATCACATCCTGGGATCACCCCCAAGTCTGTCCCCCTGTGGGACAGAGTGTAAGGGCTAACAGCCAGGCAAAGGTGTTTGGACTAACGTCCCAAAGAGGGATACCATTGGCAACATTAGGGAGCACCAAAACCTCTTGGTCTGGCTGTGTTAAAGATTCAGTGTGACCTTGACTCAATCCAAAGTCTACCAAGATTGCTTCATCTATCATCATTCATAGTGGACACACTGAAAAAAACGATGAGTCACATTAATTAAAAAAAAAACTATTTGCACTCTAAGTGAATAAATTTCACTTTAAATAGCAATTATATTACAGCGCCTTGTCTGTTTTATCCAAGTTATTTATTTTATAACAAGGATTCCTTAGTTTAGTATCCATACATAGTTTTAGTATACATTTAAAAAAAAAATATATTTATTTTTAAAAAAGTCCGCGAGAGAGAAGCCAGGCTCAACTTGCAACATTCTGATGTGCACTTACAGCAGCAATACTAGTTTTCGGCCTCTCAATTCATGCAAATTCTTCTCAAGACACAGCGTGTAAATATGGTATTGAAATTTTATCTTGATATTTTCTTTCATCAGAGCAGTGAATAACAAGAGATTTTTCGTTGTGGTACAATGCATAAAAAACAGAATTTGTAATAGCTTTCAGAATTCATCCCTGGTATGAACACTTCATTTTCATGAAGTATTTTGAAACAAAATATTTTTGTCATAATTTCTGGATGCCACAATGAAACATTTTTTGCATGGATGATCAGTCTCAAATAAACCTGCTGTGGTCAGTATTTCTGAAGATTGTCTTGTTCTCTTATTTGCCATTGCCACATGATGTTCTAAAATTGATGCACAGAATGTCTGGGAAGGCTTTCATCAGTTTCACTGCCATCAGAAATAAAAATAGCTTTTCTGTCTTGTGGGAGTGACAAAACTGTTTAGGGCGAACAATTTGAAAACACAATTTGTACAAGGCTGCATAAAGACGGACGGTCGCTTGGTTGTGCGTTGCATTTTGGACCCTTTGTTGTCAACCCGCGCCACTTTCGGCCTGCCTGGCTTGGAGGAGCTCGGCGGGAACAAACTGGCAGCATCGCTTGTACCGGCCCGTCGCGTGCGTATTCGACGAGGTTTATTAGCCCGTTGCTTGACACCCGCGCCCCTCCCGATTTCCCGCAAGATTCCCCTGACTAGAGCTGCCCTGGCCGGGCCGTGTTTTGCAGCGGCATTGTATGACATTTCGCGCGGGTGGGCGTGAGCTTTTCATCCACTTCGCTTGCAACCCGGGCCACTTTCGACCCGACGGGCGCGGCGGAACTCCGGCGAGGTCAGGCTGGTGGCATCTTTACGTTCACGGAATGTCGCGCGGGTGGGCGTGGAAGTTTTCTGCCCTTTGTGTTAGGATCCATTGTTTGTCCACAGTGTCGGCCCTCCCTTTTGATTTTTCGCCCGGGACCTAACCGATGCTGTCGCTTGGCCCCACCAGAGCTGCCTGGCGGGCCGGGTGTTGAGATGTGCGCTTTGTGCGGGATGCATTTGGGAGAATAATGACGAGAGATGAATTTTCTTGCTGAACTCAAACTCGTGGCATGTTTATTTGCCGACTGCACAGAGAGCAGCCGCTTCTCATCACCACTGAACAGGAAAGGAAGTACATTTCGCGCCGAGTACAGTATATGGCGTAGTATCTTGGGTTGCCAGATCCGTTCAAAACAAACAACTAATATGTCCCAATTACACATTTCTATCATAAAGAACACATTACAGAAATGAGGATATAAAATACTGTTTCTTAACACCGGGAAAGGCGAGTGTTGCAAGCAAAGAGGTGGAAGACCTCGCGCACACCAACACGACGTGCCGGGACCAAAGCTGCTGCCCGCTCGGCCGCGCCATAGATGCACCTGCTTTGAGGGCCAGGGGGCGCGGTGTGCAATCAAAGGGAAGAAAAACGTTGTAATCAAACCACGCGAAGGTCCGGGACCGAACCGATGCCACCCGCTTGGCCCTGCCGGAGTTGCGTGGGGCAGGTAGGGCCGAGAGTGGTGTGGGTTCCAAGCGAAGTGGAGGAACATCTCACGCCCACCCGTGAGAAATTTCGGACTGAGCCGTTTTTGCCCACGGCCGAGCCGCAGTTGCTCCGCTCTGGCACAAAGGCCGTTCCGACGAGGATGTTGGGGCAGAGCGCTGGGAGCGCGGCGGGTGTTAAGCAAAGTGTTCGGCTTTGTGAGAGATGAGCACAGGCACAAATTTTTCTTCCCTTTGATCGCACACCGCGCCCTCCTGGCCCTCGAAGGGATTTCCATCTCTAGCAAGGACGAAGGCACGGCGCATCTCCGGCTGGGCCAAGCGGGCAGCATCGTTTCGAAACCAATTATTTGGGGTGTGTTTTGTACATCATATAGCCACTGATACCAATACACAACCACTGGCCAAAAAAATTCTTTACCTGTGTCGGTAATTTTAGTCTGACATGAATGTCATTTTTTATTTAGACTTTAATTTTTACAGAACAATACTCACAAAATTAGATATAGGTCTCCATGACTTCCAACATTCTGATGTGCACTCACAGCAGTCTCTCAATTCATGCAAATTCTTCTCAAGGCACTGCTCATGGTACCACCTTTCGCACTGGGTCAAGTCAAAAGGGGAACTCTTACACTGCAAGATTATATGTTGGGAAATTTCAATCAGGATAACTATAAGTTGCTTTTAAAATTCAAAAAGTGTTTCTTACTTGAACCAACCCAATTTCAATGGTGCATGCAAACCATCATTAAGACAATGTCGATACAAGATAAATTGTGTGTTCTTCCATTGTAAAAATCACTCTTTTTGTCAGAGGACCTGTTCCAGGTGGTTTTGCCATTGAGCACATGCCACAGTGCATGGCGAGATCAAATACTACAACATAACGGAATATTGGTGAAAAACTTAAAATTCACAGTGTGTAAATATGGTATTGAAATTTTATATATTTTATATTTATATATTAAATTGATATTTTCTTTCATAAGAGCAGTGAATAACAAGAGATTTTTCGTTGTGGTACAATGCATAAAAAATGGAATTTGTAAGAGCTTTCAGAATTCTTCCCTGGTATCAACACTTCATTTTCATGTTTTGAAACAAAATATTTTTGTCATGATTTCTGGATGCCACAATGAAACATTTTTTGCATGGGTGATCAGTCTCAAATAAACCTGCTGTAGTCAGTATTTCTGAAGATTGTCTTGTTCTCTTATTTGCCATCACCACATGATGTTCTAAAATTGATGCGCAGAATGTCTGGGAAGGCCTTCATCAGTTCCACTCCCATCTGAAACAAAAATGGCTTTTTTTGTCTTGTGGGAGTGACAAACTGTTGAGGGAGAACAATTTGAAAACACATTTTTTACAAGGCTGCATAAAGCCGTAAGGTCGCTTGGTTGTGCGTTGAAGTTTTGGACCCTTTGTTGTCAACCCGCGCCACTTTTGGCCTGCCTGGCTTGGAGGAGCTCCGGCGGGAACAAACTGGCAGCATCGCTTATCTACCGTCCCGTCGCATGTGTATTCAAGATCCCCCTGATCAGAGCTGCATTGCGGTCCGCGCGCGGAGCAGCTCTGGCCGGGCCGTGTTTTGCAGCGGCATTGTATGACATTTCGCGCGGGTGGGCGTGAGCTTTTCATCCACTTTGCTTGCAACCCGGGCCACTTTCGACCCGACGGGCGCGGCGGAACTCCGGTGAGGTCAGGCTGGTGGCATCTTTTCGTTCACGGAATGTTGCGCGGTTGTGCGTGGAAGTTTTCTGACCTTTGTTTGTCCACGGTGTCGGCCATCCCTTTTGATTTTTCGCCCGGGACCTTACCGATGCTGTCGCCTTTCCCCCACCAGAGCTGCGCGGTGCCTGACGGGCCGGGAAAGGCGAGTGTTGCAAGCGAAGAGGTGGAAGACCTGGGCACACCAACACGACGTACAGGGACCAAAGGTGCTGCCCGCTCGGCCCCGCCAGAGATGCACCTGCTTTGAGGGTCAGGGGGCGCGGTGTGCAATTAAAGGGAAGAAAAACTTCGTGACCAAACCGCACGATGTCCGGACCGAACCGATGCCACCCGCTTGGCCCTGTCGGAGTTACGCGGGGCAGGTAGGGCCGAGAGTGGTGTGGGTTACAAGCGAAGCGGAGGAACATCTCACGCCCACCCGTGAGAAATTTTGGGCCGAGCCGTTTTTTTCCCACGGCCGAACTGCAGTTGCTCCGCTCCTGCGCGAAGGCCGATCCGTCCAGGATGTTGGGGCGGAGCGCTGGGAGCGCCGCAGGTGTTAAGCAAAGTGCGGCTTCGTGAGAGATGAGCACAGGCACAACACGCAGACACAAAAAAAACAGAAGGGTTTTATTGCCAGCAAGTGAGACAGGTCGAGGTGATCACAACTGAAAGGTAGTCAAAATGATCAAATCGATGAGTACAGAAATGCTGGAGCAGTACGGCGTGGCCGAAATGAATACGGCAGGAAAGATCGCTGACAAAGTTGCAATGGGTGACTGTTCAGGCTGGCTTTTATGCTGCAAGTGGCAGATGAGATAAAGACTCGCAGGTGTGTCGGGGAGGCAGGTGCACTGATTAGAGAGACACCCATCCCTCACTGAAAAAGGTAACAATAACTTTATTTGGGAGTGGAATATTCCCCCACACATGAGAACAGAGAGATGATGGTTTGAATTTGTGGAGTTAGTGGCACAATGGATAAGGCTACAAATCAGGTCATGCTCGGCCAAAGAGAGGGCGTCCACCAGGTTGAAAAAGAAATGAAGATCGAAGAATGTCAATACATAATAAAGTTTCTCTGTCCCAATAACCAAAAAAAATAGTCAAAAGTCGCAAGATTAAGAATTTTTTTTTAAAAAACGCTCAAATGAGGCGGATTTTGAGCCTTGTCTAAAGACAAGGCTCAAAATCCGCCATCACCATCACATTGGACATTCACATTGGACATTCAGTACCATCACATTGGACATTCAGTGATAATAATGATAATAATGAAAAAGTGTGATGGAGGCGTGGCATTCATTTATCTTTTAAATTGGTGCATTTAATTGTTTCTTTTTTTGCTTTTCCATGTATTTGGGTTTAGTTTCAAGCGCAGCTCATGTTCACAGAGTGCACATTTTATGTTACAGGTGTTATTTTTAGAGGGTCATAGGAAATCAGATGGAAGGCTGCAATGACCAACTCTCACCAGCCGAGGCTATCGTAGAGTGCTCGCCCTGCATGGCCAAATGGGGCTCTCGCATTTCAGAGCGAACAAGATTGACACAACGTGGCATCAGCTCTGAGCAGCAAATGTTGTCAATTCATTGTCAAATTTTTACATCCCAATCACCCAAAAAAAAATTCAAAAGAGCCAAGATTTTTTAAAAAACGCTCACATCAGGCGGATTTTGAGGCGGATCCTTTGTGTGTGCGCGGTGCCACCCCCTTCCTTTTATTGGGTGTCTTTTCAGTGTGGGCTGGGCGCCTCTCGAATCAGTGCACCTGCCTCGCCTACACACGTGCGAGTCTTCATCTCATCTGCCACTTGCACCATAAAAGACAGCGTGAACAGTCACCCGGTGTCAGTCCTCAGCGATCCTTCCTGCCGAACTAGGTGCTGCCACGCCGTTACGCTCCAGCATTCCTGCACTCCTCAACGTTTTGATTACCTTTCAGTTGTTTACACCTCGACCTGTCCCACTTCCTGGCAATAAAACGTTTTTTGTGTCTGTGTGTGGTTATTTTGCTCATGTCTCACGAAGCCTCACGCTTTAATTAACGTTCACCACAAAATCCTCGTTGGAGCGTCCCTCGTCCCGAAACGGTGCAGCTTCGGCGGTGCCGTGGGGATAAATGGCCCGGTACCACATTTCGCGCGGGTGGGTGTGAGATGTTCCTCCACTTCGCTGGTAACCCGGGATACTCTCCGCCCTACGGCTGCCGTGCTACTCCGTAGAGGTAAGATCTTTCATCTATTACGGCTTCAAACAACAAAGTGTATGCAGGAAAGTGGTTAAGATTGCACAATTGTCTGTGTTTCATGTGTTGTCTTGTATTATTTTGTCATTCTTTTGGTCAACTTTTCTTTTGATGGTGGCGCGGACACCCGCAGCGGCTCCTCTTGTTTTATGTTGAGGGGGAAGAAATTTCATCTGTGCTGTATGTTACACATACTCACAGCACATTTGACAATAAAGTTGTATTCAATTCAATTCAATTCAATTCAATCTGTCCTAAAAAATCGAGCCCAAACCGAGCCCAATCACTTGATTTGGACGCCCAGCCCGAAGCAAATCTGAAATCTCATCTTTTATTTGTGAGTATTTTTGGCAGAAAAGATTTTTTAATGTAACCAGGTGAACCATATTTGGACTTTTGTAGTGAAGGCTGCCTTGTTTAACAAATGTAGCACTGTCACTTTAAGAGCGCGCTTGATAAGGACACGCGGGAACATAGAGCGCGAGCGAGAATTAAACCAGGAAGTGAAGTGAAGTGAGGGTGAGATACACGTGAAGGAGGGTAGTAGCTGAACTGTGCCTACTGCTTGTCCCCATTTGATACACTCATGATCGTCGTTGTAACCCTGGCGATATTCAGGTAATTGGTTGCTATTTTACCATGAAGCTTGTCAGGTGTTATATTCAGACGGGTGATTAATTATTTGAATGGTATTTGTAGAGCAAAATATCGTGGTTTGGAGTTTGGAAGCTGCCGCTAGTGAGTCGTGTGAACAGCTGTATAGCGTAAGTGTTCGCAATGTTACAAGATGTAAATATGTGTTTTTGACTATGAAATGATATGAACTGTGTTATCTATTCTTTAGAGGGGAGATCAAGTGTGTCTTTCCACGTGTTGTGTATGCACCCAACACGCCGGAAAGTGTCGAGTAAGTGCGTCCTCTCATCACATTGGATTGTAATGATTAGTCGGTCTGCAATTTTAAATTTCATGGATTATTGTGGCTTGGAAATAATGTATTTTTATTTCTCTTTGCTTATCCAGCAAGCCACTGCTGTTGTCTACTGTGGTGTAATTGCCTTTAATCTGTTATATAATTTTCTTTGATCTCTTAGATCCCTTTTCAAACTCTTTTAAAATTCAGTTAACATCAGTCTCTGTTCTTAATGCTGTACAATTTTTCATTGTTCAGTTGGGAATAAAACCCACATCAAAATTATTTTGTGTTCAGTCAAGTCTTTACAAAGACTACATTAAGGTTAAAACAATCTACATATTTTTGTGAACATGATAAATGCATTTGCACAACGAAGTAACGCTGAAACACAGAATAAGAAGCCAGACAAAAAGAGATCTTGATGCGTATTTGCTTAATTAGGCGGAGAAATCCTGCAGCCCACCAGGCTTTAATCAGAATAATGCAAATCAAATAAATAGGTAAAGATGTCTGAAATTATTTCTATAGTTTTGTTTAAACGAAATTTAAAACAAACCTTTTGATTTTCGTTATCTGTAATTTGGTCTGACACGTGCGCAGTGCATGCTCTGGGTCTGACCGTCTGCGCTCCTCTTAGTCGTTGAATAGCAATTACATTACAGAGCTTTGTCTGTTTTATTCAAATTATTTATTTTACAAGTATTCGTTAGTTTACTATCCGCACATTGTTTTAGTATACATTTTTAAAAATATATATTTATTTTTAAAAAAGTCAGCGAGAGAGAAGCCAGGCCCGACCTGACCCGAACCTGAAGCAACGAGTGACGTTTTAGGCCGGTCGGGTCGGGCTCGGGCTCGGGCTCGGGCCCGGGCCGCCCGATCTTACCTCTACTTCGGCGGGGCCAAGCGGGTGGCATCCGTTCGGTCCCGGACCTTCGTGCTGTTTGATTGCCAAACTTTTCTTCCCTTTGATCGCACACCGCGCCCTCCCGGCCCTCCTGGCCCTCGAAGGGATTTACATCTCTAGCAAGGACGAAGGCACGGCGCATCTCCGGCTGGGCCAAGCGGGCAGCATCGTTTCGAAACCAATTATTTGGGGTGTGTTTTGTACATCATATAGCCACTGATTCCAATACACAACCACTGGCCAAAAAAAATCTTTACCAGTGTAGATAATTTTAGCATAATATTTAACAATACTCACAAAATTAGATATAGGTCTCCATGACTTCCAACATTCTGATGTGCACCCACAGCAGCAGTCTTCAGTCTCTCAATTCATGCAAATTCTTCTCAAGGCACTGCTCATCAGAATCAGATTCAGAATCATCTTTATTGGCCAAGTATGTAGAACACACAAGGAATTTGACTCCGGTATAACACGCTGCATTAGTATCATCATAAACAAGGACATGACAAATAGTATGAAAGGACATTTCGTAATGTAGTGAACTGTAGTGCGGTAGTACAGTGACAACTGTGAGACAAAGTGCAAAGTATTAAGCAGAGCTAAAATGATCAGTGGTAGGATACAATACTATAACAGTTGGTGCAGAAAATCATTGAACCATTTTAAAGTGACCAGTAGCAGTATTTGTTTACAAGAAGTGTGCAATTATGCAGATGTCCTTGAGCGCTTTAAAGTGTCTGGTGCGGTGGAGTATGAATCAGTGACTGTTTAGGGAGTTAATGGCTAGAGGGAAGAAGTACCACCTTTCGCACTGGGTCAAGTCAAAAGGGGGGGAGAGAACTGTAACACTGCAAGATTATATGTTGGGAAATTTCAATCAGGATAACTATAAGTTACTTTTAAAATTCAAAATTTTTTCTTACTTGAACCAACCCAGTTTCATAGTGCATTTAAACCATCATTAAGACAATGTCGATACAAAATAAATTGTGTGTTCTTCCATTGTAAAAATCACTCTTTTTGTCAGAGGACCTGGTCCAGGTGGTTTTTTACCGTTGAGCACGTGCCACAGTGCATGGCGAAATCAAATACTACAACGTAACGGAATATCAGTGAAAAACTTAAAATTTACAGCGTGTAAATATGGTATTGAAATTTTATCTTGATATTTTCTTTCATCAGAGCAGTGAATAACAAGAGATTTTTCGTTGTGGTACAATGCATAAAAAATGTGAAAGTTAAATTCAAAGATGTACATTATAAAATGCAGTGATTTTATATATATATATATATATATATATATATATATAGTCAAACCTCGGTTTTCGTCCATAATCCGTTCCACAAGGCTGTTGGAAAACAGAATTGTCGAAAACCGAAACCACGCTCTTTTTAAAATAAAAATATTACGTCTGCTCACAATGGAAAGCAACACGAGGAAGCGTGACTTCCTCGTCTACCCCAGGAGGAAGTGTCACTTCCACGTGTAAGGAAGGAGTCAAATGGTTGATTCAAGTGCGCTCAGTTTGTTTCGAGAACCGAAATTTGTTCGTCATCCGAGGCATAAAAAACTCAACATTTTTGGTCGAAAATCGAATTAGTCGAGAACTGAGACGTTCGAAAACCGAGGTTTGACACACACACGCACACACACACACACACTCCTGTTGGAACGTTCTTGTGAGGAAAGGGTAACTCCAGATAAGGAGTGAGGACCACCCTTTCTGCTACGTTTTGAGAAGAACTAGTGTTATATTTGTACACCAGGTGTAAACCTAACTCCTTTCCCCACTTCAACTTCTTTTAAAAACAAAGCAATAAAAAGTGTACTTGAAACTGAAATAACTGCAGGAGTGAGGTATCTGAATGGGCACATTCAAAGTCCTCACTCGTGTTGTGACTTATCTAAAAGGTGAAAATATCTTTTCACCTTTTTTGTTTGATTCAGTTGAGTATACAAACCAGTCTTCAGTATGGACTTCAGAATTTTTCCTCCCTTATTAACTTGCAATTACACATAGCAGAGTTTGCATTTTGATTTAAAAAAAAGTATATATATATTGCGAAATCGTGCAGTAGTCTGTGTTTCATGAATAATTTGATAGTTTGATTTTAAGATAAGCAGATATATTTCATATATTTTTCAATCACAACTTGGATCAATCCATTGATATAAAATTACTACGACAATAAATTGACCCATGCTTTGGCCAATGAATTTCCATCAATAAATCAACAAAGCTGTAAACCTTTATTTTCATATAATGTCAACATAAAAACTTACCTCAAGCAGAACATTTTAAACAACACTGCTCAGGGGGTTTCTGGAAAAGAAGAAGAAAAAAACCTCAAGAAAATACAAAGCGAGGACTAAAGTACAAATTGGTAAACGGTAAACAAAGAGGTGCAAATCAAACCAGATAAGTAAAATTGTTCTGTTCTTAAAACTGAAGAACCCGATCGGCAGATCTTCTTTTGAGGGCAATGATTTTGTTGTGGACCTTAAGATTCATAGATGAAAGTGGACTTTTCTGAAAATTCCGGGGGGGGGGGGGGTTATATATATATATATATATATATATATATATATATATATATACAGTGGCGGGCCTTGCATTTCAACCTTAGGCCTTCAGTGACGTCACATACATACATACAATATAGGCTCGTCAAGCAGCACTTAATTTCAGGAGCATTTAAAACCATCAAGTATGCATTCACAATTAAGAGCAGATATTGTCAAAAATAAAAAGATGATTTAAAAATACTAAATAAAATTCCACCCAAATTACGCTGTGTGATCTTAACACAAGTCTGTCCAATAAATTGCGCAATGTCGCAGTTTCATATAAGACACCAAACCAGACAATAACAAAACAAACTATTCTTTGAAAATAAAGTTAACAGATCATTTGCATTTTGAGAATATGCTATACAACAGCAAATAGCAAGTTTCCCCAAAGGTTTTTAAACGCACCGTAGCTTGTAAGTGACCAGCCTTGCTGCCTTGGTAAAACAACTTAAATTGGTACTCGTGATCTGATTGGCTATTGCAACCTGACTGAGCCCGTTCATTTACAGCGCACACGGGCCTGCTCTGTTTAATCTGAAGGCCCCGAGCAAGTTGAATTTACCTGGCAACACAAGCTAGCTGAAATATGATTGGTTAAAAACTACCATAATAAACTAAATTATTTATCGAGTGGCTTTCAATGTTATTTAAAATAACATTGAAAGCCATCATCTCCCCGCCGTAGTTTTGGGGAACAAAACCACACAAACCAAATGGGAAAAGATTAAATTAAAATAACGAGACGAAAAGAAACTCAAACGGGGAAATGCGCTGCTGGAGAGGCAGCCACTCGCGCGGCGCCATCGTAAAAAAACAAATACATCTGAAGATATGCAAAGTTTGTTTTCAAAAGAAAGCTAGCTTGTTATATCCGTGTAAGCACAGTGCTGTAACACATGCAGCCGCACCCATGCACGCATCCTTTCTCTCTCCCTCTGGCTCTCGCTCTGGCTCTCGCTCTAGCTCTCGCTTTCGCTTTCGCTCTCTCACGCCCAGCAACGAGGTCCGAGTTTTGCCACCCAGCCCAGCCGATGCAAAGAAAACGAAAATAGTGATCTAATGGTGACTTGTCTGGAACTCCGTGAAACGTTGATTTCTTTCCACACAACTTGCCGCCATTTTGTTCGACGGTCGCCATTTCGTTGTGACACTCTTTGCCTTCTTCACGGCCGCAGCGTGGAACTGCTCATCGGGTAACGTTAATCTGCTTTCTAAGACATCAATTGCGTCGCCACGTATTGTTAGCTGGCTAACATTTCATAGAATCCAAAATTGAAGCATTCAAGAAAAAGACAAATGTACCTTTTATTTGTTTACCTTCTCTTGATAATAATAATAATAATAATACATTTCATTTACAAGTGCCTTTCAAAACACTCAAGGACACTTTACAATCAAAACAAGAACAATGAAACCACAGATAAAATTATAAATAATAAAATGAGAAATTAATTTAAACTGAATATGCGGTTTAAAATAGTTGACGCCGGCAACATCGGCGTCGCGAGGAGCACTAGCCGACCCAGCCAGGCCGGCCAACACGCCGTGGTCCGCGGATCGGCAGCCGTTTCTGCCGTTGTCTCTGCGTGGCCGGCGGGAGGACGACCAAAAGGAGGTGATGCCCCTGGAGCCATCGAGGTGGAAGCCTCGACGAGATCCGTGGCGGATGCACCTCCAGGAAGGACGAGGAGCGACGCCCGGGAAGCGGTGCAGCGCAGGCGGGGAGCCCGACCACCGGAAGCGGAGCACAAGAAGCCCCGCCACCGAGCACCGATAAGTACGATCCTGCTGAAATCAACCTGTTACCGTCCGACTCGACGTAAATACAATTATATTACTGACAGAATAGGTTTTTTTTGTGTCCTTATAGGTTCCACAAGACATGTAATTATGAGCACAGACACGTTTTAACACCGCAGGACTGTATTTTGTATGACATTATATTACTATAGGACAACCGTGGCTGGTTAGGGTTACACGCTGTCATTAATTTACAGTACATGACAGTAGGATAACTGTGTTATGGAATTTTTTTAGAAGTACACAGTATTGAATCACAGATTTACCATCTAAGCTGGCAAATCTGTGATTCAATAATAGAAAAAAAAGTAAATTTTTTTTTTTTCATAAATATGATTGTTTTGGTGCGTTTATGTAACACACTCAATTTTTTTTGAGGGGAGCGATACTTTTCATGTAATTACGTAGGCTTTGTACTTGTGTAATCACAGCTGCCCAGGATCAGACTGACACAGGCGGCCACCATCAAACTTTCACCGTCCAACGGTGTGAGCGGCACTCGAGGAAGGAGGGTGTATGGCCCAAGGACACAACGACACATAACTCGGACACAGACTATTTGAGCACACACGCCAGCATATTGTACATCACCTTTCTCCCTTACTCAACATTGATGCTCCATTACATTACGGCATCTCATCAATTTATTGGCTTAAATCTGATTTATGTAGTTATTTTGTGGTTTACTTTTGAACCTGGACACAGCACATTTTCTGGTCAACATGGAGAAATATGATTGTCAAGATGTTCAGGAATTTTTCTTCTCACGAATAGGATTTCTCTGGAAAAAGACCAACATCGGGATCAGGACCTTCAGACTCAGTAACCAAGGAGCGTTCCACTTTAAACAGGTAAGAAGATACACCTGTTCCTGTTATTAAGGGGCAAATTGTCAAGATTCGGCTTATGTCCAATCAGGACCGATCAAATTAAACTGCTCTGATCCTGAATGTGTTGAACCAAGTACAGTGATTGGAATTTTTGGTAGGTGGCAAATACCAAAGTGACAGAAAGGACCGGTCATGCTGTCCGCCCGGAAGGAATGCGTCAGCCCCAAGAAGCATCTCCAACTTCAAAGTGACATTCGGAAGGACGACTGGACGGGAAACCAAGACAAAGTTATCAGTTTAACCAATGTTAAGAAAGAAAAGGTGGGGCTTGGGGGCTGGTTTTAATACACAACGTAATTTGTATCCAAAACGGGGTCATTTTCTTCGAGATACATTTCCATTTCAGATAATGCTCATGGGTTTCGTTAAATTAAGCAAAAATGAAGGGAAGCCATATTGCCTGGTCTTGGTTGAGGCTTTTTAAAAATGGTTGGACATTTTTTGAATTAACGGTAGCTAAAAATAGTGGCAATGGAACACATTTTGTGAACAGGTTAATTGATAAAATAGGATGCATGTTTCACATTTAAATAGAGACACTATTGCTCCTGCCATCCACAATCTGCAGGATTGGAAGTAAGTATGAATTATATGGGCAAAATTCAATTAAAGAAATTGAATTGAAACTAGGCGGCCCGGTAGTCCAGTGGTTAGCACGTCGGCTTCACAGTGCAGAGGTGCCGGGTTCGATCCCAGCTCCGGCCTCCCTGTGTGGAGTTTGCATGTTCTCCCCGGGCTTGCGTGGGTTTTCTCCGGGTGCTCCGGTTTCCTCCCACATTCCAAAAACATGCATGGCAGGCTCGTTGGGCACTCTAAATTGTCCCGAGGTATGAGTGTGAGCGTGGATGGTTGTTCGTCTCTGTGTGCCCTGCGATTGGCTGGCAACCAATTCATGGTGTCCCCCGCCTACTGCCCGAAGACTGCTGGGATAGGCTCCAGCACCCCCCGCGACCCTAGTGAGGATGAAGCGGTTCGGAAATTGGATGGATGGAATTGAAACTAAATTGATTATTATGAGAATGGTGTCTCTTTCTTCCTTCGAAATATTGTTTGGGAGACCATAAAAGTTTTCTACGCAATTGTGAACTGGAAAATGAGGCGCTGCCACTTGCGCTTCTCACCATGAGGTCCACCATTAATTCCGCCACAGGTTTCGCACCTTTTAAGATGGAACATGACCAGGAGTTCCCTGTTCAATGATGATCCATGGACCCGGGCGCTCCTCAAAAGATGATTCTATTCCTCATAAGGCTTTAATTAACGTTCACCACAAAATCCTCGTTGGAGCGCCCCTCGCCCCGAAACGGTGCAGCATTGGCGGTGCCGTGGGGATAAATGGCTCGGTACCACATTTCGCGCGGGTGGGTGTGAGATGTTCCTCCGCTTCGCTGGTAACCCGAGATACTCTCCGGCATACGGCTGCCGCGCTACTCAGGCGTAGAGGTAAGATCTGTCCTAAAAAATCGAGCCCAAACCGAGCCCGATCACTTGATTTGGAAGCCCCAGCCTGAAGCAAATCCGAAATATCATATTTTATTTGTGGGTATTTTTGGCAGGAAAAAAACGCAAGATTTCTTAAGGTTAAAACAATCTACATATTTTTGTGAACATGATAAATGCATTTGCACAACGAAGTAACGCTGAAACACAGAATAAGAGGCCAGACAAAAAGTGATCTTGATGCGCATTTGCTTAATTAGGCGGAGAAATCCTGCAGCCCACCAGGCTTTAATCA
Source organism: Hippocampus abdominalis (assembly GCA_018466805.1). NCBI lineage: Eukaryota > Metazoa > Chordata > Actinopteri > Syngnathiformes > Syngnathidae > Hippocampus > Hippocampus abdominalis. The sequence goes on along the minus strand of CM031701.1, from coordinate 12,463 downwards.
GAATGATGCAAATCAAATAAATAGGTAAAGATGTCTGAAATTATTTCTATAGTTTTGTTTAAACGAAATTTAAAACAAACCTTTCAATTTTCGTTATCTGTAATTTGGTCTGACACGTGCGCAGTGCATGCTCTGGGTCTGACCATCTGCGCTCCTCTTAGTCGTTAAATAGCAATTACATTACAGAGCCATGTCTGTTTTATCCAAATTATTTATTTTACAACAAGTATTCCTTAGTTTACTATCCGCACATTGTTTTAGTATACATTTTTAAAAATATATATTGATTTTAAAAAAAGTCAGCGAGAGAAAAGCCAGGCCCGACCTGACCCGAACCTGAAGCAACGAGTGACGTTTTAGGCCGGTCGGGTCGGGCTCGGGCCCGGGCCGCCCGATCTTACCTCTACTTCGGCGGGGCCAAGCGGGTGGCATCCGTTCGGTCCCGGACCCTCGTGCTGTTTGATTGCCAAATTTTTCTTCCCTTTGATCGCACACCGCGCCCTCCTGGCCCTCGAAGGGATTTCCATCTCTAGCAAGGACGAAGGCACGGCGCATCTCCGGCTGGGCCCAGCGCGCAGCATCGTTTCGAAACCAATTATTTGGGGTGGTCAGTATTTCTGAAGATTGTCTTGTTCTCTTATTTGCCTTCACCACATGATGTTCCAAAATTGATGCGCAGAATGTCTGGGAAGGCCTTCATCAGTACCATTAATTTCATCATGCAACTCATCCACATTAAGAAAAATGCAGTTTTAGAAAAAGTGCACACCTCATTGCAGGCATAATCAATTTACCATTAATAATATGCAAATGTATGACAACTAAAAACAATCAACCTAACACTATCCCAGATGTTTTAAGGCAGTAGGCGGTGGACACCCTCAACCGGTTGCCAGCCAATTGCGGGGCACACAGAAACGAACAACCATCCAGACTCACACCACACCTCGGGACAATTTCGAGTGTTGCATTGACCTGTGCAGTGGTGCTAATTCACTTTCCAGCTTTATTGGCTAAGAAGGTATGGAGGACATCAACACAAGGCCCCTTGAGGCTTTCCAAAAGAGCCAAATACCTTTGACAAAGCATTATCTTTGGAGCACCAGTGTGTTTCTGTCTCTTGGGTCATTGCTCCCCTTCTCCCAGATGCTCATCCTCTGGTCGGACTCTTTTGAAGACAGACAAGAAATAGATGTATTGTTACACTCCTCCAGGTTTGTATTGCTAATTATGCTACACTGTAACATATTTCAGTAATTTGCGGTGAATTGAAAATTGTAAAATACTCATCACAATTCATCTACAGCATGTAATTTAAGAGTTAATTAGCAAGAACATTCGAAAAATAATTCAACAGCATAAAACTATGGATAGCGTTGCTGATAGTGTCGGGGTACACTCGCCTGACTTGCGTGCAGGCAACGCAGGATCAGTTCCCACTTAGTGACCGTGTCGATGTAGATGTGAATGGTCATTTGTCTTGTCACAAAGTTGGGATCCCCGGATATTTGCCAAACTTTACAACGTTGCTCTGTTCAAGAGCTCCAACTGGACCGTCCGAGGTACACTTTGACCTGCTACTTTTCTCCAGTTGGCAGAGGATGTACTTCCTGAGGCTGCTGAGTAAGCATGGCCTGCCACAGGACGTGCTACGTCAGTTCTACACGGCAGTCATCGAATCAACCCTGTGTCCTTCCATCACTGTTTGGTTTGGGGCCGCCACAAAAAAGGACTAAATCCAACTTCAACGGACAGTTAGGGCGGCGGAAAAAATCATTGGCACCGCCCTACCCACACTTGAGGACTTGCACACTTCAAGAATCAAAACAAGGGCACGGAAAATCCTACTGGATCCACCACACCCTGCCCACCACCTTTTCCAGCTACTCCCCTCAGGCAGGCGCTACCGATCCATGCGCACCAAATCCAGCAGACACTTACACAGCTTCTTCCCTCTAGCCATTAACTCCCTAAACAGTCACTGACCTATACTCCACCGCACCAGACACTTTAAAGCGCTCAAGGACATCTGCATAATTGCACACTTCTTGTAAACAAATACTGCTGCTGGTCACTTTAAAATGGTTCAATGATTTTCTGCACCAACTGTTATAGTATTGTATTCTACCACTGAACATTTTAGCTCTGCTTAATACACTTTGTCTCACAGTTGTCACTGGGTGGTACTACCGCACTACGGTTCACTACATTACGAAATGTCCTTTCATACTTATTTGTCATGTCCTTGTTTATGATGATACTAATGCAGCGTGTTATACCGGAGTCAAATTCCTTGTGTGTTCTACATACTTGGCCAATAAAGATGATTCTGATTCTGTTTCTGATTCCAGGCCGAGCTGAGCACGTTTTCTGAATGTTAATGTTTCTTCATAGGAATGAGTTCTATGATCAAATTAATGTTCATTTAGGCTTCAGGAAGTCAACCTGAACTAAATACATGTTGAAATGTGTGCATCACTCCTTTTGTTTAGGTGTGACACCCACTTTTAGTTTTTATTGCTTTAAATTCGTTTTCAGGCCGAGCAGCACATTTTCTCAATGTTAATGTTTCTTCATAAGAATGAGTTGTATGATCAAATTTTTCTTTTTGTTGAGGTGTGACACTCACGTTCAGTTTTTATTGCTTTAAATTTATTTTCAGGCCTCCTGCCAGTGGGACATGCCCGGAACACCTCCCCAGCGAAGTGTTTAGATGGTATCCTAATCAGATGCCCGAGCCACCTCATCTGGCTCCTCTCGACGTGGAGAAGTAGTGGCTTGAGTCCCGTGTGACCAAGCTTCTCACCTTATCTGAAAGGACATCCTGCGGGGAAAACTCATTTCGGCCACTTGTATCCGGATTTCATTCTTTCGGTCTCGACCCATAGCTCGTGACCATAGATAAGGGTTGGAACATAGATCGACCGGTAAATTGAGAGCTTCGTCCTTTGGCTCAGCTCATTCCACGACAGACCGATACAAAGTCCGCAGAGCAGCAGATTCTGCACCGATGCGCCTGTCGATCTCTCGCTCCCTCACTCGTGAACAAGACCCCAAGATACTTAAACTCCTCCACTTGGGGCAATATCTCCTCCCTGGAGTGAGAGGACACTCCACCCTTTTCCGACTCAGGACGATTGTTACAGATTTGGGGGTGCTGATTTTCATCCCAACCGTTTCACACTCAAATGCGAAATGCTCCAGTGAGAGTTGCAGGGCCCTGCTTGAAGGAGCCAACAGTACCACAACCTTCTGCAAAAAGCAGAGATGTAATACTGAGGCCACCAAAAAACGAACCCCATCAAGGCTTAGACTGCGCCTAGAAATTCAAAACCAGAATCAATGACAAAGGGCAGCCTTGGCGGAGTCCAACCCTCACTGGAAAGTGTAAGTTTAAAGAGATAAGATTAAGCACAACTTTCATATAAATTCTACATATTTACACCTTTGTCTCAATAAAATCACAAATAATGTTCGTTTTCTACTCAGTTTGAATTATTAGTCATTTTGTTTCAGCGTTGGTTCATCTTGCAGCAGCAATCATATTTAAGGTGGACATGGCAGCAAGACTGGGTCTTTCCGCTTCAGCCTGCACGTCACAATCCTGTGCATGGAATGACATGTCCAGAAAGAAAGTGGAACCAGTACGTGTGTGTGATTTCAACTTGAAGAAAGTTAAGAGAACTGGCAAAACATCATGTGCATCATTAAGCAGATATCCAAAGACAGCATTGTGGTAACTGGGCGCGAATGAAACAAAGATGTCTCGATAATTTGCTGAAAATAGATTGCAATAGCAATATCTTAATTCAACCAAATGTGAATAATGATACACACATATGAAACAGGCACTTGTAATCAACATGTAAAATGTAGCATGTTTCAAATGCTTTTATTCATAATTATATATTTGATTTCATATTTAGGGATAACCAACGAACACATAAACCTGCAGAGATCAATTACACCAAAAGCTGCAGTTCTCACAAGCATTTATTCACATGAGGACTCCACAGACAGAAACACTGCTTCAGAGTGCGAGGACTGTCTTCCTGAGCCAGTTACAACTTTGGATGAAGAGTCAGCATGTGAGCTCACATCTGAAGACCTTTCATCGAAAGTTGTCAGACATTGCTCTGTTGTGATGGAGGGAGCTGCACAATCAACGGGTACAGGTCGATCATCTGTAAAAGAAATCATATCACATACATGTATATAAAATTTTTATGTGAGCTTTTTTGTTTTGTTATTACCAAATGAGTGGACATTATTTTTCAGACGACTTACAAGCATACCTGTCAACTTGTACGTTTTCCCCGTCTTTTTATCATTTCAAATCATGTACGGCGTATTACAACTTTTATACGTGGTGGGGGGGGGGCACAATTTTGAACCGATCTCACAAAGACCATTTTGGCTCAAATCCAGATTGTCTCACCTGCTGGTAGCCGACGACAATGTTGTCGTCGATCGCTACTATTGTCACGGCAAACCAGCTAAAGTAATCCTCAATCGTATATTTTTTTTCATCTCTGCGTACGGTCGGATTGATAAAGCATGATATGCGCATGCGAGGTAAACTGTTGTTCGGGTTTTTGTTGCATTGTAAGGAGAATCGTAATCATTTATAAAGGCAGCTATTAGCCGAGGTTGACAGGTATGTACAAGTTACTTGTAAATGAAGGCTCACCAACATTTCTGCACCTCTCATAGTATCTTCATGGTCAGCGTTCATATCTGTGGAAAGAAATTATATTTATATATATATATTATCAAGGAATTTATTCCTTACTGTGATTCCCTAGCCCCTCTCTTTTAGTTGCATCTGTTCAAACACTTGAGAGAAACAATATCGTATGCTCTTGAAGTTATTTACTGCTCACTGCATGTGATTACAATCACCTTTAGTCCCCCTCGACCCCCACCAATTTTTGGGCCCCCTCCAGAGGACATGTTTGACATCAAAAGAGGAACTGTTATCTCAAGCATCTGTGTTCCTGCCATCACATCTAAGCCCAGACCGAAAACATTAGGGGGTAGTGGTGATCCACTCCCAACCTTTTCCAGCTACACCGGGTCAGATGACATGTTGCATGAAGGCGTAACTCCCCGCCTTTCATTATCCATCCATCCATCCATTTTCCGAACCGCTTTATCCTCACTAGGGTCGCGGGGGGTGCCGGAGCCTATCCCAGCCGTCTTCGGGCAGTAGGCGGGGGACACCCTGAATCGGTTGCCAGCCAATCGCAGGGCACACAGAGACGAACAACCATCCACGCTCACACTCATACCTAGGGACAATTTAGAGTGCACAATCAGCCTGCCATGCATGTTTTTGGAATGTGGGAGGAAACCGGAGCACCCGGAGAAAACCCACGCAAGCCCGGGGAGAACATGCAAACTCCACACAGGTAGGCCGGAGCTGGATTCGAACCCGGTACCTCAGCACTGTGAAGCCGACGTGCTAACCACTGGACTACCGGGCCGCCCCTTTCATTATCATTTTGTCTATATATTCTCATGTCTGCATTTTTTCTATGCTTCCTGACAAAATCTGTGACTCTCAGGAGTCCGAATCGATTCGTGTTGCGTTGTGATAAACTGCAGAAAAGACGATGTGGTGTTGGGTCTTCTTCCAACTTATAGAGAAATAAAAGAACCTGTGTTCAAGGAGGGCCATAAGGAAATGGACAGCTCCCCTACAAAAATGCTCGTGTGCGTGTTTATAAACCCATACAAGTTTTTCAATTTGGTGTTCATACATCAGTCTATACTGTATTTTTCTTGTAATAAATTCATTTTCAAGACAAACAATAATTCTGCTGGGTTTTACAGTTTTACCTTGCAAGTTTTGAGTGTCCACTCGATGAAACAGCTGCTGGATAAGAAAATACAGATGGAACAAAATCTGGACTACCATGTTCCATGGATGCTTTTCCTATAAAATGTAAAAGTTTAATTTAAAGATGTACAGTGATTATTTATATATATATATATACATATAGTCAAACCTCGGTTTTCGTCCATAATCCGTTCCACAAGGCTGTTGGAAAACAGAATTGTCGAAAACCGAAACCACGCTCTTTTTAAAATAAAAATATTACGTCTGCTCACAATGGAAAGCAACACGAGGAAGCGTGACTTCCTCGTCCACCCCAGGAGGAAGTGTCACTTCCACGTGTAAGGAAGGAGTCAAATGGTTGATTCAAGTGCGCTCAGTTTGTTTTGAGAACCGACATTTGTTCATCATCCGAGGCATAAAAAACTCAAAATTTTGGGTCGAAAACCGAATTAGTCGAGAACTGAGACGTTCGAAAACCGAGGTTTGACTCACACACACACACACACACACACACACACACACTCCTGTTGGAACGTTCTTGTGAGGAAAGGGTAACTCCAGATAAGGAGTGAGGACCACCCTTTCTGCTACGTTTTGAGAAGAACTAGTGTTATATTTGTACACCAGATGTAAACCTAACTCCTTTCCCCACTTCAACTTCTTTTAAAAACAAAGCAATAAAAAGTGTACTTGAAACTGAAATAACTGCAGGAGTGAGGTATCTGAATGGGCACATTCAAAGTCCTCACTCGTGTTGTGACTTCTGTTAAAATATCTTTTCACCTTTTTTGTTTGATTCAGTTGAGTATACAAACCAGTCTTCAGTATGGACTTCAGAATTTTTCCTCCCTTATTAACTTGCAATTACACATAGCAGAGTTTGCATTTTGATTTTTAAAAAAGTATATATATATTGCGAAATCGTGCAGTAGTCTGTGTTTCATGAATAATTTGATAGTTTGATTTTAAGATAAGCAGATATATTTCATATATTTTTCAATCACAACTTGGATCAATCCATTGCTATAAAATTACTACGACAATAAATTGACCCATGCTTTGGCCAATGAATTTCCATCAATAAATCAACAAAGCTGTAAACCTTTATTTTCGTATAATGTCAACATAAAAACTTACCTCAAGCAGAACATTTTAAACAACACTGCTCAGGGGGTTTCTGGAAAAGAAGAAGAAAAAAAACTCAAGAAAATACAAAGCAAGGACTAAAGTACAAATTGGTCATCGGTAAACAAAGAGGTGCAAATCAAACCAGATAAGTAAAATTGTTCTGTTCTTAAAACTGAAGAACCCGATCGGCAGATCTTCTTTTGAGGGCAATGATTTTGTTGTGATCCAAGTTCTTAATATTGTTTCAAGATTCATAGATGAAAGTGGACTTTTCTGGAAATTCCGTTTTTTTAAAAATATATATATATATATATGCGGACCGTGCATTTCAACCTTAGGCCTTCAGTGACGTCACATACATACATACAATATAGGCTCGTCAAGCAGCACTTAATTTCAGGAGCATTTAAAACCATCAAGCATCATGCATTCACAATTAAGAGCAGGAAACTAAATTCACTGATATTGTCAAAAATAAAAAGATGATTTAAAAATACTAAATAAAATTCCACCCAAATTACGCTGTGTGATCTTAAACAAGTCTGTCCAATAAATTGCGCAATGTCGCAGTTTCATATAAGACACCAAACCAGACAATAACAAAACAAACGATTATTTGAAAATAAAGTTAACAGATCATTTGCATTTTGAGAATATGCTATACAACAGCAAATAACTGAAAATGTTGAGCAGCTGAGATTGAACGAACTTTAATGCACGAAGGTGACTACAATGCGCCATTATAAATAGCAGGTGAGCAGATTTATTTGATATATTTTTGTATCTTTGTCATTTTATTTCGTTACCACGAATTTAATACTAACGAAATAAAATGACAAGAAAAAATGTAAAATAACTCACCAATGTAGTGCCTGTTCACGGAGCTACAGATCTAAGCGAGTGTCCCCAAAGGTTTTTAAACGCACCGTAGCTTGTAAGTGACCAGCCTTGCTGCCTTGGTAAAACAACTTAAATTGGTAAATCCAGTGTGGCTCCAAACACCAAATCGGTCAGTTGCAAACAGTAGGCATTTCCAGCAGTACAATTTGCAGCGTTTCTCAGAGGCTGTGAGCCACGGGTACCGTTCATAATTGCTCGTCTGAAAATGACGGACAAACCCTTTTCCTTGCTGGGACAGCCTAGCTAAGCGCAGGAGTTGGGTGACCTCTTCGCACAATATCCAGCTTTTCGTGGAAGGTCCGTCATGAAAATTGTGTGGAAAGTAGTTCTGCAACCAGATCAACGTCTTCTCCTTCGGCCATTTTGGGTTAAAATGCAGTGATCGCTCTAGCAGGCGCTTATCCAATCACTGAACGCGCACGTCCAGTCTCGACGTAAGGCCTTCAAACTGGCCCTGGTACGCAGACTCGTGATCTGATTGGCTATTGCAACCTGACTGAGCCCGTTCACTTACAGCGCACAGGGGCCTGCTCTGTTTAATCTGAAGGCCCCGAGCAAGTTAAATTTACCTGGCAACACAAGCTAGCTGAAATATGATTGGTTAAAAACTACCATAATATATACATTATTTATCGAGTGGCTTTCAATGTTATTTAAAATAACATTGAAAGCCACTCGACTAAGTGGAAATAATATGACGTAAAGAGTACGGAGAATAATTTTGTTTACATATTTCTGAAATAAAATACATTAAATTTATGTTATTCTGAGAAAAGTAAATTGATTAAATATTAAATATATATATATATATATATATATATTTTTTTTTTAAACGACTTAAATATGATAAATTGTTCTTAAACCCACATAATTCTCAAGCATTAACATGGAATTGTAATGAATCATAATTATTTACTTATTGGATGCAATTATTATTAAACAGTTTCGATGTCCAAAGCAGAATAAAACAAATTGGATTTTCTGGGGACACGACTGCAAGACTCAACTCTTCTTGCAAAGCTTTGTTGCTGCTATTGTTGAGCACGAAGATCCGGAGCTTTATTGTCTCGGAGGGCAGGGTGGGCGCCCCTGCCGCCAACGGTGGTCGCCCCCGTCGCCCGCCTGAGGCCACAGGCCACTCGAGACTCGGGCAGGTTAAAAGACACCCGGACTCCGTGAGGTTGAGAACATGTTCGGTACTCCGAAGAGCACACACCCGACACCGCAAGTAGGTCTGTTCTCGAGTAGGGCTGTTGCTGTTGTCTGCACAGCCTTGCTAATTGATCCTGTAAACAAACTTGTGTCGTGGGGGGAGGGGAGCTGCAGAAACTCTTACGTTCACTCAACCCGGGTCACTTCCGGGTTGAGTGAACGCTGGCGCATTCTGGCTGCCGCTGCTCACCCGCAATTACCGGTATTCTTTTTTTTTAGCGTTTTTTAACGGTTTACTCTCGTCATGGGAGAAACCCTACACTCCTTCGTTGTGGCTTTGGACTGTCAGTCGTCGCACGGTTGGCCTCGGTCGCGCTGTCGCGGCGTCCTGCCTGGGATATGCTGCTGTGGACCGTCTTGTCGCTCCGCCGTCTGCCCGTGGGGGGGACTGCTACGGTGCTCGGTGGCGGGGCTTCTTGCGCTCCACTTCCGGTGGTCGGGCTCCCCGCCTGCGCTGCACCGCTTCCCGGGCGTCGCTCCTCGTCCTTCCTGGAGGTGCATCCGCCACGGATCTCGTCGAGGCTTCCACCTCGATGGCTCCAGGGGCATCACCTCCTTTTGGTCGTCCTCCCGCCGGCCACGCAGAGACAACGGCAGAAACGGCTGCCGATCCGCGGACCACGGCGTGTTGGCCGGCCTGGCTGGGTCGGCTAGTGCTCCTCGCGATGCCGATGTTGCCGGCGTCAACTACTTAAAACCGCATATTCAGTTTAAATTAATTTCTCATTTTATCATTTATAATTTTATCTGTGGTTTTATTGTTCTTGTTTTGATTGTAAAGTGTCCTTGAGTGTTTTGAAAGGCGCTTGTAAATGAAATGTATTATTATTATTATTACTATTACTATTACTGTTCACTGCTTTTTCTTCAATTTATTGGCGGATTCTTTTAATTTCAATTTCCATATCAATGTTTCCATATCAATGTTACAATATAGCGGCCCGGTTATCCGGTGGTGAGCGCGTCAACCTGTCAACCAATTCCAATAAAAAAAGAATATATATATATATATATATATATTTTTTTTTTAATAGGAATTTTCAGGAAAGTCCACTTTCATCTCTGTTTAAATGTATGATCTTTTAGGGTGCCGGATGTCAAAATGAACCAAATACATCTGAAGATATGCAAAGTTTGTTTTCAAAAGAAAGCTTGCTTGTTATATCCGTGTAAGCACAGTGCTGTAACACACGCAGCCGCACCCATCCACGCATCCTTTCTCTCTCCCTCTGGGTCTCGCTCTGGCTCTCGCTCTAGCTCTCGCTTTCGCTCTCTCACGCCCAGCAACGAGGTCCGAGTTTTGCCACCCAGCCCAGCCGATGCAAAGAAAACGAAAATAGTGATCTAATGGTGACTTGTATGGAACTCCGTGAAACGTCTTTCCACACAACTTGCCGCCATTTCGTTCGACGGTCGCCATTTCGTTGTGACACTCTTTGCCTTCTTCACGGCCGCAGCGTTGAACTGCTCATCGGGTAACGTTAATCTGCTTTCTAAGACATCAATTGCGTCGCCACGTCGTGTTAGCTGGCTAACATATCATAGAATCCAAAATTGAAGCATTCAAGAAAAAGACAAATGTACCTTGTATTTGTTTACCCTCTCGTGATAAGTACGATCCTGCTGAAATCAACCTGTTACCGTCCGACTCGACGTAAATACAATTATATTACTGACAGAATAGGTTTTTTTTGGTGTCCTTATAGGTTCCACAAGACATGTAATTATGAGCACAGACATGTTTTAACGGTAGCTAAAAGCTTTACTCAATGATATGATATTGTAATATCTGTTTCTTGTATGTGGTGAGGTCATAGAGAGGGGACGAGCTAGGTTGGGCGACTATTGGCTCCGGCAGTTAGTCTCAGTGCATGGGCGTGAGTTGTGGCCAACAGCAACTCCGATGAATGTGTGTGTTATTGCTCTTTTTGTTTTTTAAAAAACGACAGATTACATCAGCGGCTGCGTGCATCCTCCTTTCCGCATTGAAGGGCATTACAATATCATGGTATGGTGTCCCAGAGACTATAAATGGTGGCAATGGAACACATTTTGTGAACAGGTTAATTGATAAAATAGGATGCATGTTTCACATTTAAATAGAGACACTATTGCTCCTGCCGTCCACAATCTGCAGGATTGGAAGCAAGTATGAATAATATGGGCAAAATTCAATTAAAGAAATTGAATTGAAACTAAATTGATTATTATGAGAATGGTGTCTCTTTCTTCCTTCGAAATATTGTTTGGGAGACCATAAAAATTACCGACATTTTCTACGCAATTGTGAACTGGAAAATGACGCTAATTTGGCTGATTATATGTGAGAAAGTTTACAAAAAAGAAATGAATTGAGATTGCCGTAAGACGATTGTGCTTTTTCATAGCAGGACAGAATGGTGGTTCCAGCAGACCTGGCTCTGATTGGAAAGATGAAAAAGAAACATACTTCTCCGAAGTGTTGCTGACCACACCGATTGTACATTGTAAAGAGGTCATCTCGATAGAAACATCCACCGAGGAAGGTGAGCCAAGTCCAGTGACACAAGGGGCACAGTATTTTAGTTACTGGGAATATCAAACGACCGGCGGAAGAAGTTTCAAGTTTCAAGTTTCTGTCGACAAGCTAGAAAATCGATGGTTGCGTGTCCCCATTTCCTGTTGTATGATCACACTAACATGTGGACAACTGCATTGATCTTCTCCTTTTTTTCTGGTATTTCTGCTCTCCTTCAGCACATGAGAAAGGGGATTTTTTTTTAATGATAGCCTACACTTTGCTAGTTGATCTAGACCAGGGGTGGCAAACTTGTTTTTTTTGTCATGGGCCGCTTAAAAATGTCAGGTCCATCATTTTGACATTCAGATATAAAACATGCTTCAGGATGCGAACCTGAACAAAATACATGTTGAAATGTGTGCCTAAGTCCTTTTGTTTACGTGTGACACCCACTTTCAGTTTATATTGCTTCCAATACATTTTCATGCTGAGCGAAGCAGTTTTTCTAAAGTTTTCATTAGTCATGGTCTGTGTCGCCCTCTAGTGACCAAATTGCGATGTTGTCTCCAAGGCCTGAATCCATTTTCATGTATGTGACTGTATTACTCCTGAGACAATTATTACATGACTATTTGTTCTTGAACTAATTATAACTTAACGCAGGTCACATGACTATACTCAATTTAAGTTTTTATTGCTTTAAATGCATTTTCAGGCTGAGCTGAGCAGGTTTTCTGAAGTTGAATGTTTCTACATAGGGATGAGTTGCATGATGAAATTAGTGTTCATTTAGGCTTCAGGATGTCAACCTGAACTAAATACATGTTGAAATGTGTGCATAAGTGCTTTTGTTTAGGTGTGACACCCACTTTGAGTTTTTA